>JAODUP010000270.1:510000-637500 GCA_025642065.1 Paralvinella palmiformis
TCCTCAGCCAATCAGAAAACCAGCACCAGAAAATCAGTCTTTGTTGAAAACAAATATAGATATCAAATAACATCATCATCCTATTAAGTAACTTAAGACATTACGCTGATGAGATCAGATCACACAGCAACTAAGTTTTAAAACAGTGTATAGCTAGAGTTCAGAGAAAGAGAGTATCAACATTTTCCTAGTGAATGAACTATTTACAGCAATATTCTAATGTACTATCTATTTCCATTCTTCAGTCGCATAGGCTACCCACTTTTGGCATTTTAGAGTACTCGCACATGTTTCAGATAATTAAATTACTGTTAAGACATAACTTTCAGACATGGCACAATATGTACACATGTCAAAACTAGCAACACATTTATCTTTGGGTCACTGACATATTCCCTAGATTTTCACTGGAAATAATAGCAAACTTATTTTCAAGGTTCCCCCAAATTTCCTGATTGACTGGGAAACCTGAGAGTTGGTATTGCTAAACCAGAAAAGAAACTTACTGGTTGTGTCATAACACTAATACAATACCTTTGTGAACCTGTATTATTATCATTCATGCAGGTTACTAAACCAAATAAAACATCAAGGAGGTAACATAGATTTTTGTTCATAAAATTGCATTTACTCAAGCCATTTAAAAATGCATGCTGCTAGAATGATATATAACTTTGATGGATTTTAATAACATTATTGAAACCAAAGTTCCATGAAAATGTTGTGAGAAAACATGAAAATTTTATTTATTAAATAATATTAATAAATTGTATTTTTGGTTTGGAAGTAGCACAACAATTTTATAGTTGTGAATTTATTTCTGCACCATTTACTACAAAAGCAAATGCAAGTAAATAATAATACACGGATATTATTTTAAAAATTGCTTGTTTGACCATTTAATCTTCTAAAACAAATTGTTTGATTTATGATCATTCCACTAGTTAGAGTTGACCAAATGGTGTATGGTGTAGGATCTGAATAGTATATGAGTATCTAAAATAAGACTAAATATATTTAGAATTGACTTTAAGTATAACAATAAGCAATATATGCTCATACATAATATTACCAATGTATCCTTCAACTCCAACAAGAACAGTATATATTGTGATTATGTGGTTAGGGTTGTGTTATGGTTTTTTTTTGTGTGAAAAAAGGGTAATTAAATAACGAGCAAACTGAAATTCATTAACATGTTTGAAAATTAAATCTAGAAATATTTCCTATAATACTAAGAACATATTTGCATGTTAATTAATAAACAATATCAAATCTAAGTAATTTCAGTAACTCATTATTGTGATTCTTAATTTTATCATTTCCTTACATAATTATTATATTTTCTAACATAATTATGAACATGAATCTACCAGAATATCTATAAGCACAGATTTTTCGCATCTGTAAATACATCAATTTGGCTCTCACTGTATGTGGTCATTAAGTTTCATAAGCTTGTACGTTGTCCAAATATTTGTTGCTAGAGAAATAATTAACCGGCAGTGTTTATATATTTACAATTTGTTTTTAAATACCCTCTTTCATGATTTGGTTTGAAAGTATGCAGAGAATGAAACATACCTGAAATATGTTATGAGGTATTTAAACTAGCTAGAATTAGCCGTCAAAAACATTTCAGTTTAAAAGGATTGCTAGAAGAAAATGCCCTAACCAAAATTAGTAATAATTAATCAGTGTCCGTGGGTGAAATACTGCTGCAAGTGCAATATAACTAATACTGCCAAATTTCCAACCTAAATAATGCGCACTATCATACTACTTAATGAGTGCTGTTTTAATTAATACTATTTACAAACAAAACTGGTATGTAAAATAAAAACATATATTTTGACTTTTGTGATGAATATGGAAGCACCACAAGTTGGGCATTTAATTATTAATGATGTCTCACAGTTAGCTCAATAAAATGTTATTTCACTAAATGGTAGATTGTAACTTGTATCACAGATATAAAATAAGATATAGCTGAAATTCTAAAAAGCTGCTAAAATAGGAAATCTACAAACTAAATACTTTAGCCTCATACCTAATGTAAAGGGAAATAAGCTTTCATTAACAATAATCATTATAAACTACATTATTATCATGCACGTAAAAATGGGATTAATTTTATATTTATGTTACATGGTATTAGAATCATCAGGTATTATGTTGCATGGTAATATAATCATCAGGAGATGGGAGACTAAACAAATCTACACAAGATGAAGGAAAAAGAGAAATAAATAAAATTTATCAAAACTAAAATGTCTTGGGAAGGGAGCGTAGATTACTTGCCTGTTGGATTCAGCTCGCTTTGGACGTGCACCGGATCGTCCAGAACTGCTTCCATCTCTAGACTTGCTTCGTTTATCGTTTCCTCTCAGTGCTCTATGAACAAACATCAAACAGATATGTCAACATCTCTTTGTAATATAAAATATCTTTTAAAAAGCCACACAAAAAATCTGATATTCTATGCAAGTTGGAAATGGATCGGCAATCTGAACAATTCTGGGTATAAATAACGTAAAAGAATCAGCTGCATGTTCAAATATTTGTTGGTCCTTTCATGCATTGTTAAAAGCCTTTTGCTATTCTTTAGAGTTAATTATTTGTGTTCCATGCTCTGGTTCTGGAATTTACCCCTTTCTTTCCATGTTTAACAATAACCAAAGTATTTAGGAATCTTTGGAAATTTCTCATGCCAGTTGTGACATATGTGAGATATGCGAAATATGTGACATATGTGACATATGTGAGATATGTGAGGGGAAATTACTTTATATGTTATTCTGATCTATATAAAAAACTAACGGAAGAGTGAGATAATTAAATTATATCTCAGTGATGAAACTCAGAATTTTCAACAAATAAAATTTCAATCAATGACATGACTTTCGGAGGAGAGTATCAAAAATTGTAATTTCATTACTTATAAAGAAATCATGATAATCAATAATTGCTGCTATTTAATGCTAATTGGCGTATATATTAAAATTAGCATTTTCTCCAGTGTAAAATAAATTTAAAAAATTTAACAATGACAAAAATCAAACTCAACAACAAACAAAGCTATCCTGATAAGTGTCATGTAAACTCGGTACTTACGGTCGAGATCTCCTGTCATCTTGCTTCACTTCCTCTTTCCTCTGCATCTTTGTGATGGTGTACTTAAACTCAAATCTGTCTCCTTTATTTTCAAGGACAAAGAGACGTGTTTTCTTGTGTCCAACCACCATCGCAGCAAAGTTAATATCATTCACCGGATAAATATTGTACCTTGAAGTAAACACCAGAACAGCAAATTACCCCCAAAAAAGTTAAATGTAATCTAACGAGAAAATAAACTTGTGAGGCAAAATTTACATCTCTTAATTTTGGAAGCATATACTACTACCGCAATCATCAGGTACGGTTTTATCACCCATTCCAGCAAAATATCCACATAATTCATAAAGATAACATTGAATCTCCATGACACAGACAGAAAATAAATTTGATATTGTTCAAAACATTTGATACAAGACTTGTAGCCGAATGGTCGTGGGTTCGAGGATCCCTGAGCTGCAATGCTGTCATGTGGCGACTGGTTCACTCATCCATAAAGGATGTGATGACTTTGTGTTTGAGTAATGCTTTGCGCCTATAATGGCAGCATGCATTGTATGCTCCCTTGGGAGTTAAGATATGTGCTGGATGGAAACAGGTCTGAGTCAGGGATAATAATATTGTAAAGCGCCTTAGAGCAGCTTCTAGCTGAATAGGACGCTATATAAATGGCACATATTATTATTATTATAACATTATTATTGTGACCCCTTTTCTCTTCCAGTTTCATACAAATAGCCATTTAAAATCTTAGCTCCATAAAATCAGTCTGAACGCTTCTTAGAATAAAGAAATGATGTAACTTACTTGCTGAAGACGGCTCGCACAGACAACTTGATGGGGATGCTGGCAATGGTCTCACCATCTTCTGACAGAGAAGGCTCAATAACTTGGCACCTGAGGATTGGCTGCTCTTTGATTGTCACCTCTTTATCTGACTGGAAGGAGATGGATACCTGCGTTGGACGGTCTGTTGGCAACAGATTACCTCTCTGCTGGGATATCGTGAACATATTACAAAGCTCCTTAGGGCACTGGTCTGTTGGCTCAAACACAAATCTGAAACAAATGCATCTCAAATTTATTTTGAGTTGAGTATATGCCACAGGTAGTAATTCATTTAATAGGGATATATGTCTGTGTGCGTGTGTGTGTCTGTGTGTGTGTGAGAGAGAGAGAGAGAGAGACTGACTGTTTCACAAATCTGGATTGTATACAAAGCATTATGGAAATTATGTAAACACTCACAGGAATGCTATTTCATATTTTCCTTTGTTCTTCAGAGAACATGCCTGTGTGTGTTTGTCAGACACTCTGATCACATCAAAGTCTATACCGCCATCAGCACCTTTTGGGAAGCTCATGTCTAATGCAACATCATAGGCTTCAGCGTGTACCTGGATACTCTCTGTCTGTACAAGTCCCATAATGTTGTCAACATCAGATACCTGGATTAAATAATAATAAATAATTACACGACCCCAGTTTTAACCAACATTTGTTTATACACAGTATTTCAGTCAGGCTTTAAATCAGTAAGTACCAGCAGCGCACCAATTATTTCAAAATCCCAGAATCCAACACGAAATTTAGGTTCCCCCCAAAATGCACATAAATCGTTATCAAGATGAGGGAAATTTGTTAAGATGGATGAATGTTGTTTAAAGACACATCGGCACAATTTAGGCCATTCAGTGTCCTAGGAAATTTGGTAAGAGAATTTAGTAGTAGTAGTATCTTGTGAAATAAGGTACTGAAATTGTTTATACACTTGAAATAAAATATTACCAAACTATTTGTAAAGGAAAATATGGGGACAGTTGGACCTGTATGGTTGAACATTTGGAAGAAGATCTAGATGTCAGTGTGATTTGAAGCCTTTTTTAAATTTAAATTCTGATGCACCGAACAACCATCTTAATTATAACCCAGTTAATGGCTTACCTCAAGTCTTATTGTCTTCCTGTTTGTATTCACTGGTTTCATCGCTCTGAAGTAAGCATGTAGTGCAAACTCCGATTTTGGCTCAATGACACCACTTTCTTGTGACACAGAGAAGTCATCACCAAGATTCTCGAGTCCATTCAATCTCCAGGCGACAGGTAACAAGGTGCTGTTACGCAGATAGAGTGTCTTTGTGTCTTTTCTGCAGCAATAACAAAAATATAACTTAAAAGTGTTTCAGTCTGTCATTTGTCTATTCTAGGGGTGGAAAGATCAGAAATGGATGAGTTATGCCTGGTCAATGAAATCGGTGAAAAATTATGTCGGTTAAATGTATGTAATCATTTAAAATAAACAGAGTTCATATCAGATGTGACAATGAAGGTGACCCATGGAATCACATAACGTAACACAGGAATGGCCATGAGGAACACCGTGCTTTATAATAAATACTGAGAAAGTTGAACAGCAAACCGTTTTTGTTGATAATCATCTTTAACTTATTTACAGAAGTAAATTTTAAAATAAAATGTCTTCAAATAGTAATCACATGTGAAAGGGAAAATTAAAAAGTTTCGGCGGATGATCAAAAACGTCCAATTATGAATAAAACAGCTCTGTAAAGCCGTAACTTCAAAGGTTTTCCAGAATGGTGCTGATAATGGTTTATTTTACTTATAATCACAGAATATGAATGCTTTTAATTCTGATTTCAATGGTTGTCTGGTTTTTGAGTGATGATTTATCTTCAATCTGAAGGGTGCATGTGCATATATGTGTGTGTGCATGTGTGTGTGTGGGTGTGATAAAACAGACACTGTTTTATTATGGTGTGAACAGAGTATACATGTATCATTGCTAAAATCTACAGATACTAAATACAGAAACAAAATCATCTTGTGAATGAGTTACCATTAAAAATTATGTAATTTTTTAACCAGGTGAACTAACAACATCAACAAATTGATATTTTATGGCCATTTTGATGCTTGCAATTTTGTTACCTATGAAGTAGAACTTTGTCAAACTGCAGTGTTTTCTTGTCCAGTTCAAGTTCTGGTCTCACCCCATAAGAGATTAATTTGAATATGATTGGTTCTGGGTTCTCCTTCACACAACATACTAAGGCATCTTCATAAGTACCTGGTGCTTTGGGATAAGCCCAAATTTTGAGCTCCTGTTGAAAGAAAAATTGGTGATAAATGCTGAATGAACAAAATATTTAAGCTACCCTTTCCCAACTGCCTTCAAGAAGCATTTATCATAATTAATTTGATCTACTCCAATGTATACTAAGTAAAGTAACAACTGATATTGAAACATTAACAAAATATTGTTTTAAATTACAGCATATTGAACAGAAAAGGAAAAAAAAGACTTCCATACTCATTACAATAGTAAATCAGACAATGTTTCTAAGTTATATTATTAATACAATAACAGACCATTGAATATCCAAGATTTTAATTGTTTATTGTGCCTGGTTGTAATACTGATCCATGATTAAATTAAATGCAGTACTGAAGCTCACCTGTGATTGGTCAGGTTGTAGTTGCATTGTAGCAGGATCCAGTAGGTAGGTATCAGCCTTGCTGTCTTGAAGGAAACAGAAGCTGATGTCGGCTTCAAGTGGAGATGTGTTTTTTATCGTTATCTGTTCCATGTTCTCTGGATACTTGCCTTCTTTGTACCTAATTAAAATAAATCATGACAATACAACAATCTCTCAAACTGTCAAAGTACAGTAAATCCAGTAAAACCTATATATAAAGAGGCCAACTGGATCAGTGCTTGTAAATAGCTTAATTAACGAGGATCCCAATAGAGAGATCAAGGGGTCAAAGTTTAAATAAATCTGGCCCTTGACCTATCTGTCTAGGGTAAACACGGACAAGATTATATGATAATAACTAATATAAAGATATCTAAAACCCTTAGAGCAGAAATAATGGGTTTAAACTATAAAAAACGTTTTTAAGGTCAGAACTGAACTAACTTGTCTCTGGATTTGCCAACCAGCAGCGGCCCAAATTCGAATATCTCCGATGTCAGGATGTACTTTTTGTGGACAATCTCGTCAGACTTTTTGTTCTTTTTTCTGTGTGGAAAGATGATTCTCGGTTCTCGGCTGATTGTTGGAAAAGCACAGATGCCACGACAGTAGAGCTGGTAGCGCCTCCTGGTGCCCACTATCTCAAAGTTAAGTGTTTGGTCAAACTGCCCAAGTTCATCGGACATAAAGCGCAATCTCAGCGTCACTTCACCCTCGGCAGGGATCACCCAGCGAAACATTGTCAGCCTGAAACAGGATTTATATCTCTATGTGTTATCATTACGTTTAACAACAACAACAACAACAACAACAACAACAACCTACCAAAACGTTATTAATGATATTGATCAAGAAAATCAGTGCTTAAAAGACATACATGAATTATGCATGATACATCTTTCGCAGACAGACAGACAGATGGGTGGACGGACAGACGGATGGACAGACGGACAGACAGACAAACAGACAGACAGACAGAGACACCTCTGAACGTACAGAGGCAAATCTGTTGTTAGCCACAATAGTGTACATTTTAAAATATAAGATATATTATGATATGGAATGTCATGAACAAGTACGTTTCTGTGTATTATTATAACCTTAACCCAAATGGAGTCAACACATGGATTTCTGCAATGGGAGTGCTGTACATGATCCCAATATCAACGGCAGTTTGCGGATCAGCATATTGACCCCAATGCCACGTATGCAGTGAATTAGCATGAAACAATTAACATATTTGTAAATTCATGATTTGCTTGGGACACACGAGTCTTTATCAATTTATATGTACCAGTTTCATGGAACAGCCATTATGCTCAACATATTGTTTTCTTGGTTTTATTACCAGTAGCTAGGTTAATTTGTCAGGAACGTCAGCTTTCACTACTTAAAATGACTAAGTAGCAATTCAGTGGGTCTCACACCCCATGTTAGATGCTGTGGTAATAAACTCAAGATATCTGATAATGAATCAAACATCAACAAAGTACATTTATCTCAGATAAGTAAATTTCTATAGAATTCTTTTCTTCTCACAAAATAATTGAATTCTTATTGTTTTAAACAGCTTTTGTCAGACCTTCCAATATGGTTAAGAAATATATATTTACTAAACAGCTGGCTGAGTAACAAATTTCTTAACGGCATAATTAAATTACCAATCTCTGGTGTACAAAAACTAAATAACAGCAAATAAATCTGTATTTCCTGGCAAAATATAGCATGTTTTTGAAAAAAACTCATCAAGTTGGGAATATTAATACACAAGTTATGCAGATGTAAACCAGTTTGTGCCCTCAGTGACTTCACAATTGGCAAAACAAATGTTAGTACCAGATGCTTCAACACAAAAACTACCATTGATTTAGAATTTAGAATCTTGAAGATAGGTATATTAATTTGGCTAGTATATTGTAATGTATATTGTAAACAGTGTGCGGTATACCTCGGGGTTTTGGGATCAAACAAAGCAATGTCTGTAGCACTGCCATCCGTCTCGGAGACTGGAGTTGGTGCACTTGGACCCGGACCGGGAGGTGGCGAGGAAGTCATTGTAGAGCTGCGACGGCCCGCTCTTGACCTGGCGCTTGTCTGGCGGCCTCGGTCCTTCTTTGTATCGGAAGTGAGCTTGCTGTTAGTTTTACCCTTGCCTCGTGTTGGCGTGGTGTGCTCTTCTTTGTGTCCATCGGGTGTTGTGGACTTTTCGTCATCCCCATCGTCTTCTTTTGGCTTTTCATCAGCTTTACCAATGTTTCTGCAAGGGAAAGAATTGCGTTACACCAGAAACAGATAATCATGTTTATAAATGACAATAACATCAGTCTGTCAAAGGTCAGTCTAAAAAATCAAATTGCTGCATTTAGCACACAATATTATAAGATTGCTGACTTCCTGGGTACTCTAATTTTGACATGATAATTATGCAAATGTAGGCAGACATTTTCGGAATTTACAACATTAATTACCATACCTAATTTAAAGTACTACTGATTAGAAATGTTATTGCATTTAAGTGAATAAATATGCAAAATAAGATGCAGTGAATTACACTTCGTAATGGAAGTATTTATCCAAATATTTGTTTATTTATTAAACACAAAGTGGCAACGGATAAAGCTATCTAATCAAAGTATGATATGATGTGTGTATTACCATAAAATCTCTCGAGAAACACTTACGGATCATCAGCAGATGAAGCAACAAACAAGTAGTGCCCACTTTCAGCACCAGGTGGAGCATGTCGCTTTACCGGATATGGTACCACAGCAAACTGGGCAGGAGGTGGGATTGGTGGACCTTTTGGTCCAAGGCCTAAGCCATCTAGCACCTAATAACAATGCAATTGTAATGTTCTGACTGGTTGTACAGAAGTTATATCACACACACACACAGACATGCACACACACACACACACACACACACACACACATGCACACACACACACAGAATAATTAGTATGCATACCTCTTCAACTGATGGTAGCTTTCCACTACGTGTGACAAGTTCGTATTGTGTGACATCATTATCTTTAGTGGCACAATCAATGATTACATTTGGGATTCCAATTCCTTCTCCGAGACGTTTTTCTTTCTTCTCTTCCTCAGTCATAACAGGAGCCTCTGACTGACCATCGGCACCATCCAACACTTGTGTGTCAACTGAGGGTGCCTGAAGCAACTAAACAATGTATATCCAAGTGAAAATAAATCCCTGTTTCTGAAAAACAACTACCGTATATACTCGCATAGGGAGTACCCAGAAGCACCTCGATTTATATGTGCATCATATTTCCTACCAGATGAAGGAAAGATGTTTTTGGCCATCCTTGACACACAACACTATAGGATTCAACCCAATAAGAGCTAGAGTTGGAATAAACTGGCCACATCGCTGCCCACTAATCCATTATTATCAATAAATAACAATTACTTTTCACCAAACTATTATTTGGATCTCACGAACATGCCAGTCTTTATGTAATAATACTTAATAGTCATGCACTGTTACCTACGGGTCCAGATGTGCTGTGAAATAATTAATTAATAATACTTGCCAATTGAAGTTACAATCAGGTGTGTTTGTATGAGCCAGAGTTGGAAGAAAACTGCCACATCTCTGCCTACCAGTCTTATTCAATAAATAATGATTAATTTTCACAACACTGCTATTTGGATCTCACAAACATGCCAGTCTTTATGTAATAATACTTGATAGTAATGTGCTGTTTCTAGTGATACTTCCAGATGATTAGCGAAAATAGAGAAATCACTGTTCATATTGCAAACCTTGCTCACTACTTGCTGAGAAACAATTAATTAATAATACTTGGCAGCTGAAGTTACAATCAGGCATGTTTGGTGTGACAAATTTGTTTATTAGTTATAACATCAAAGCAAAATCTGTGTGTGTCTATATATATATATATATATATATATATATATCACTGCCAGTGAAGAAATTGATATTAATATATTTACGACGCACTTGCCGACACCATGAATTTGAAATGACTGGGTCAGCTTTTTCATGGACGATGACAATGATTCGGATTTTGAGGGATTTTAAGCCAATACTTGACCTCGACTTATACGGTGAGCATATGTTGGAGGAAAGAATTACAGGGTCAAAAATTGACCTTGACTTATTTGCCGGGTCGTCTTACATGCGAGTATATACGGTTATTACACATAAAAACACATTTTTTTATACAGTATCTATAACAAGAGATAATAAAGATTGTGGAAGTATGTGATGACGTTGTTTTAATATTTGGTTTAACAAATAAATTACCTGATCTTTCTCCTTGTTTTTATCAACTTTCTTATCTACAACCTTTTCATGCTTATCTAAAAGAGAAATAAACTTTGCGTTAACGAAATGATCACCAAACCGAGCAATCAGTGTCTCTCAGTGGCATATAAAATTAACATATAATGCATAACGTGAAACTTTATTCAAGATTATGAAATGGTATAAATATGATACTGAATAAACCATAAAAATAACTGATTTATGCATAAATCCAATCAATCTATTATTATGCATTATATCAAAGATGGACTCCGCTAAATAACAATGAACTGGAGAAGACCACCAAGATGTTTTTATGGCAATAAACATTCATGTGGCTAGTAAAAACTAAACTAAGTTTGATAAAGTAAACATACAAGTTAACTTAGATATCTTCTTGACCATTCATTACTTAACATTAAAAAACTTTTCATAACAATTAACACATTATGTATGATTTTAATATGTTGTTGGCAAACGTATCACAATTTTCAGGACTGTACGTGCAATGAATATCTTTTTTGCCAAAAATGAGATATCATGCAAATGACACTCTAAGCATAAAGCCAACGGACACATCACTGTCACCCACATCAAAACCATAAAAATTTATTATTGAAATACAATGGACTACTAAAAAAACCAAGAGAAAACCTTGTTAAGGAATAACGTTTTGAAAAACAATAATTATAAAACCAAAGAAGAGCTGATCAGGTTTACCTCCTTTTTTAGTTTTGCGTCCGGAAGGAGGATGCTGGTGAATATCATCAACGTTGTCCTGTCCAGCACCATCTGATGGTGTACTAGGGCGCTGCATACCTGTGCTACGCTCCCAATGAGACACCAGGTTTTCAATGTCTTTCACTGAATGCTCAAATGTACGAAACCTGGAAAGTAAATTCACACTGTCACTGGTTTGCATCACTTATGAATATGCAAAATACAAAAAAACAAAACAAATCCATTATAATTAGATGAGGACTGAAGAATGCGAAGACAAAACATTAACGGCATTCTACTAAACTCTTACTTTTGTATCAAAAGCAGTTCCTCTTCAGACTTCTGTTCTTTTTGGGGTTCTTCATCACCATCCTGACCTGACCCCTTTTCACCTTTGCCCTTTCGATCCTCATTGCTGATTGGTCGCTTTCCATCCTTGCTCTTATCCTTGCGTTTTCTAATGAGCACAAATTTGGTTCAAACATAACACTTAACACTTCTGCTTAATAAGTGTTCTTACTCTATAGAACACACACAAACACAAACACACACACACAAGCAATTCTCTTGTAATCAACAAGACCTCGAAATAATCCCAGAAAAGATGACTGTTCCATTGGTTTGATATATGATCAACTACATAATTTGTGGCCCATCGCTTTACTACATCACAGCTGAACCGATTATTAAAACTGATGCTAATACTGCTAATCATCTCAACCGTAATATGGATAAAGATGTTTAATCTACTCACTTATTGTCATCAGCAGCTGAAGTATCTCTATCCGTACCATGAGAATCTGGTCTTTCTACTCCTGATGCTGACTTGTTAATGCCATGATCGGCATCATGCCCCTTTTTGCCATCCTGCGACTTCATGGCAGTGGCACGTCCCGTCTCTGCAGCCTTGCTAGCTGGTGCTTTCTTGTTTGTCTCCTTTGAATCTGGACCTCTCTTCTTCTTCTTCGACTGTCTGTTAGACACAGATGAGAATGGTAGTAGAAGAGAGTGTGGTTTAATACAGATTAATATGATATAAAACAATAATGTAAATAAATTAGTTATTGCTTTGTTTAGCTTTAGAACTAATTACATCTGGAATATACGAATGCTGAAATTTCCCAGGGAAATGAAATGATCGGATCAAATCTCTGTATTGATGGATGTAACATTCTACAGAAACGTGTCACACTGAAGTTTGATTCCATAACCTGGATGTCTGCCTTGCACTACCAAATGGTATTGTACAGAATGGTAGAGGACAGCCCACAAGGTATGTATAGACCAACAAGATGTAATACATACTACAATATGTTATTGTGCAGTACATTTAAGGATTGCCAAGAGGCATCGATCCTTAGTTCACTCTGACAAGCAGAATACCACATTACAATATGCGATTATTCATATTAATACGGAACTCCGAGAAGAGAATACTAACTTTTCTTCGGCTATCCTCATCGCTTCAGCCTCTTCTTTTTCTTTCTCTCTTCTTTCTCTTTCAAGCCTTTCCTCCATTTCTCTGTAAAAGAGTAATTTAAAGAAGTAGCCTTTCAGCTTATATTATGGACATAAAACAATGCAGAAGCCTGTTCACATCAGCCACAGAAGTGTACGAACGTTAAGGTTAATGAGCAAAGCAATATTGTTGTGTCATTCACCTCCTCAGCCTTTCCTTTTTTATCTCTAGACGTTTACGATCAACAACCGACTTCTCTTCTTCAGTCAATGCGTCATATTCATCCTCAGACATCTCCTCAAGGCGACATCTTTCCGACTCCTCGGCTTCAGCTCGGGCACGTTCTGAAAAGGTTACAGATCACAGTTTACTTGCCATGAACATAGTTATTACAAATAGCTCATATAAGACACAAATATCCACACAATATATTGATGAGCTACAGAACTAGAGATGATAATAATAATAATAATAATGTATATTTAATAAAGCACCCTTATTAGCAAGAGCCATTCAAAGGTGCTGTACAAATAATATGTAATATAATAATACCCCAAATAATTTGTCTGTAAAAGATATATTAGAGATAAAGCATGTGGCAGTTGAAGGCCGTTACGGTCATAGGTTTGATCTCCCATTCGAGTCGTGGTTATAATACTCCATCTAACAAATTCAGTGTTGTTGTTTCATAAAGATATAATTAAGTCTATTCCACATCTTTTTATTTTTTAATTTGTCAGGATTTTTTTTAAATGTTATGTTAAGGGGGGGGGGTTAAGCATTATATAAGCAATGCTTCAAGCATCCTCCCTTTCAACATTGTATGCATCATTAAAATGATGTAATATGAATGCTGAAATAAACAATTTTAATTTAATTGAATTAATTATCGAATGAACCAAAACATGAGCTGGCTGACCATATTAATTGTTGCAGCAGTGACACTAGATCAGTGTCGGGACACCAAAGAAAGCCAAAGACATAAAACACTCCACCACTGACTACCCTCGGGTAATTTAAACCACTCGTACTTCCGTTAACCCCATTTTGTGAAAGTAGGTGATTATCTACGAAATCGAATCAAACTGGAAGTCAGAACGCATACACACTCACAAGCACAGACCAGAGTGAATTATCATAAACCACAAGACCCATCAATAAACTTTGTACAGTGTACCTTGTTCTTCCTGACGTTTTTTCTCTTGTTCCTTCATCATGCTGTAGTCCAGTTTAAGTGTTATGAAGTAGAGATACTTCCTATTGTTTAACGCCTTCAGAATACAGTTAGCTGTCGTGTAGTAATTCTGACTGAACAGTGTGTCAAGACTGTCAAATACCACACCGCGATGGCAATCGTTCAGCTGACGAAACAGAATGTGATATGTAATATTATAAATTTTGTTGAAAGTTCATCCCAAGAAGCTGAACCATCTAAATGATAACCACACAAGTTAACTATTACAGATCAGTGAGTTTAAAAATATTAAAAAAACAGACAAAAGGAATTATTTTATTATCATGGCTTATTAATTCCTGTGTTTTATTGCAAGAGACTCTTCTAGTGTAATCAACCAATAAAAAGTGTGTGTGTGTGTGAGTGTGTGTGTGTTTGCATAAGATGATGATGATGATTGATGTTTTATGGCCACTTTTGTGCACATGGTAGGCTAAATGAACCATGCAATCTCCAACAGTAATGAAGCAAAGTCAAGGATGAAACATCCTTCAGATATGCCCACACCGAGATTCAAACACGGGTGGTAGTGATCTGTGGTCCAACGCGCTACCGCTAGACAACGGAGGCACCTGTGTGCTTGCATAAGCTGATAAAGAACTATTAATGGAAGAAAGTTTTGAATTGTATGCCTTTTGTTTTGTTGTGCGAATAAATCAGCTAACAAGTGTTAGTAATAAATGACGGCTGTGTCTATCATTTAAGTCAGTTAACATACCATCAATCTTTCAGCTAATATTTCAATAAGTAGTTCATCGGGTAGAACACAGCTTACTAATCCCTCATCACCAGCCACACTAGCACTGATGCTGAGACGTTGAGCCACTGGTGCCATTAATGGAGGTGGACTACTTGGTACCTATAATAAAGAGACAATTTATTATAGCATCAATCAAAAACATTTAGCATCATGACAAATAATATTCCACATGATCAGAAATGAGTTCAAGTATTTATACTAATACTAGCCATTTCACCAAGGATAATACTTCTGCACTAGAACATTGAAGTATTTAGATTTATCAATTGTTTTCAACTTTACTAAGTACACTTAATGGACCATTTCTAACACAGCCAGCATGGTGGCAGACCATATTATAAGTGGACTGAATAAAACTGTCAAGATGCTAATGAGTAAGGTTCAGAATATTTGGGATTATTGCTGAAAAGTGCCATTCTGTGGATCATTTGCCATGAATATTATCAAGAAAAAGATGTGAAAAAGATGTGACTGTCACTGAATATTTAATTCTGTTAACACATCACTGATCTAGATGCATACATACATATGCACATATAGTTACATATAGTATATTATTCATGCCATTTAGTTGTCTTTAGTGTCTAATATGAGCATTGGGTGAAGATTTATAACCTATTTGCTAGTAAATATTTGGAACTGTAGAATCATTATAAATAAAAGTGAACACGTGTGTGTTTGTATGCGTTTGTTTTCTGTGTGTTTCCAAAAAATCCCGAAGAAAGATTCTTAAATGGCACCCACTTCGGCGGTGTCTACCATCTCAGCGGCATCCACCAAAATTAATTTATTATTATTTTAAACTCTTAGTTATATGGGCCAACAGCCCAAGTATCCCTCTACAGCAGCAAGATTTAAAGTCCACACCAGGTGGAGCTTTTAAGCGAAGCATGGATGACATAAATCAGTAACATCAAGCTATGGCACTGCAGCAGTATTGATTCTGGTTCAGTCAATTGGAGCATGAAGAATTAAGTACAAAAAATGAAGATTTGTAAACACCGGCTGTAATGTGGTTGTAATATAATAACAGTCATTGATGAGTACTATACTAGATTCTACTCTACTCCATCCTACTGAACTAAATACCTAAACCATACAACGTGTATAGATTTACTATATTAAAATTAATGAATTATTAGCATAGTCAAGTATGCTAATTGGGACTTGTAGCTCATACGATTATTGTAAACCTCTCAGCATTGATATTTTACACACCTGACTATTCATTTCATTAGATGAGGCAGCAATGATAGGTTTAGCACCTATTGTGCTTCCGTGATGTTTCTCTTTGCTCTTCTGATCTGAGATGGTGCTTGTTTTTCTGTTTGAAACCAGACTGTGGGCAACTGACTGCGCTGCAGCTACTTGGCCTAATGAAAAACCTGTGGAACAGAGATTGGTTCATTAAGGCCACCGAGAACGATATACAATATATTATATCAGGAAAGAGACATTTAAAATAAAGTTGATTGTTTTTGCCTTGGTACTGGTCACATCTGGGATACACAGTCAAAGAGCACCTAGCTAGAGAAATGTATCCCACACACATACTCATACACATACACATACACACATGCATATGAACTGGATTCAAACCCGAAACCTGGGGGTTTACAGCACAGGGCTCTGACCACTGCAGCATCAACATGCTCCAATACATTAAACAAAGAAAAATACACAAACAAACTTATTCAATTTAATAATGAATCACCACACACACACACACACACACACACACACACACACACACATATATATATATATATATATATATATTTAGTTTAGACTCAGAGATGACCACATTTGAGTTATTCTTATAGATGATGGGTTACTCCTTAGGAAAATAGGCGAATCAGATGAAACATCCCTCAGATACAGGTACACAGGAATCTTATCCAAAAGTCTGGAGATATGCAGCACAGTATGGAAGCATCTGTTCTGTGGGAATCTCCACTGCTTGCCATAGTTGTCATAGATAATTAATATTCAATTCAGGAAAAACTAAGATTTATTCTTTTTTGTGTGGTTTTAGGTATCAGTTTCAATTTGTCATTACTGGTATAAGTCACATTCTATTCCAC
The DNA here is from genome assembly GCA_025642065.1 of Paralvinella palmiformis. Lineage (NCBI taxonomy): Eukaryota > Metazoa > Annelida > Polychaeta > Terebellida > Alvinellidae > Paralvinella > Paralvinella palmiformis. Next base: position 527,161 of record JAODUP010000270.1, read on the forward strand.
ACACACACACACACACACACACACACACACACACACACACACACACACACACACACACACACACACATATACACACACAAAACACAATATCACTGTCAGGGAGTTCACTCATTTGGATCACTGGTAGCCACACCCATGGTTAACTGCAGGTATCCGAATGAAATGAGTTTGCGGATACGACATTGTTACTCGGGGGTCTGTTTCAGTATACACTTGATAATGTTTTCACAGTTGTATAATCATCTTCTGGATATACTTACATTTTCAGTGTGAATGATATATTCATTTCATGAACAGTGTTTTGCAACAAATCGAATGTACAATGCTGTTCAGTGAATCAGTTGTTAATATTGTATAATGAATCCATTTTACAATATTGCATGTTTCTGAATGCGTATGGTATATGTGTCTAAAATATAAAATTTTGAAACATGACCATATTGTTGATGACGTATATTGCTGAAGGTGGGTATGCTGTGCAGATGTGTTTATCAAATTATGGATAAGGTGCAGATAAGTATGTGAGAATAAATAACCATAAAAGATTTACGTGGATGAGGACTGGGTGAGGAGTGGGCGAGGAGTGGGTGTAGTCAGGTTACTGGTAGTAGGGAATGGCTGTGGTTGAGTGTAGAAGTGTGCTCTAACACACACAAAACGTACGTCATCCTGTTTACTTCAAATTTCTACATGTAATTAAAATATTAAATTTAATGGCAAAACAGGCCAGAAATTGCAATGTAAATTCAGCCACTTAATCATTTTAGATATTAACTGGTTTTATACACAGACTAGGCCTAAATGCACATCATGTGATCTGCTTAATATTGGTCAGGTCTTTAGCCCAACTTAGTTAACAATTGTGAGAATAATTCAGAATCATATTCCAATAACCTGCAGTGATCATCATGTGTCAGTTTGACTGACCAGGTGACAACATATAGCACCACATTGGAAAACAATCAACTGACATTTCAATAATACTTCAGCATTAAGAAAAGAAATACACAAATATTATGTAAAAAGAAAGAGAGGACAGAATTTTGAATAAGCATAGCAATAAAGAGATAAATCGGTTTAAGTGGATTGTAAACGAGTAAATGTGATCCTTAAGTAATAATGTTATTATGCGTAAAAATAATAACGACAACAGCAACAATAACAACCAAAACAACAAAAACAAGCACAAGCATCGTCTTAAATAAATACTTTGTCCTGGCATCAATTTTCTCTTGATATAAATAAATACATAATATGATAACAACGATTATCTCACGCACAACATACACATGCTTGTATTAATAAAGTGCACTGCTTATTAAGAGCGCCATCTTTATGATTTCCTGCCAATTCCTGTTTGAAGCCAATTAAGACAAGGACTGGTTGTACTAATGCATTGTTTAAGACGCACTTTTTAAATTTAATTTGTTCACAACAAACAAATTTAGCACAAAAACAAAATCTAGCACTATTCTTTCCGTTTTGGAAAATCAAGCCATTCGAGTTAAATATTGAAAGTTAACATTATGTATAGTGAGAGCGAAGATGAATTAAAGATTAACGGCAAATCAACACACAGAAAATAACCAAACACGTTCTGATACTGAAAATGATAAACATCCATGCATATGTGAAAATATGACATTTAGACAAACAGGTTAAGATTTAAAGTGACAAAAACACAAGAAAGCAAACAAACAAACAAGCAAACAAGCATAGTAACAAACAAGCAGGAACACACGGACATACGCATAGAAATGTGAATTATATTAGTAAGATCCAGATACTGGGAGTGTTTACTTACCAGAGGATATAGCAGAGTGTCAAGTGAACATCAGCCGATCACCAACACACAGGCAGACCAAATTGACAGACAGAGGAACAAATGAATGGTGGAAACATATATAACGATCAAAACAGCGCTATTATATGCAACATAAACTGTATTAGAAAACAAAAAACACTCTTTACAACTGGGGTTATCTCATAACTGTTTAAACCAAATATAACTTTCTTTTATCTATACATAATATATCACACTTGTGGATTGCTGACTTACACATTGAGATGTGGATAAAAGTGGATAAACAGGTCGCTGAGAGAATGATGGAGGAACTAGAATTGTTATATACATGTACAGGTTGAAAATGGTAACAGATCAGATGTGCCACCGGACAAAAAGCCAACAGACAGAATTCGACAATAGTTAGCATAAAGTATGCTTCACACAAAATGACACTAACTAATATGTGATTATATACAGACCTGCTGAGGTGTTTTTGTGCAAATTTTAGTAAAAGTGTGGGCCCTTCGTCCAGTGGCACATACTGTACTAGAATCGGAAAATCCACTAGATGTGTTTATAGAAACGAGAAATCAACACACAACAAACATCTTGTGAACGTCTGAAATAATTCAACTGCGCTAGAAGTGTTTAGATAACTTAGACAGATAAATGTATTTAGAATAACACTAATCATTACTGACACATGTCATATGCCACATCAGATGGCAGATAATGTGGTCAGTAAGAGGTCACAAAGCTAACGAAGCGGTCACCGACAAGCCACTGATATATGTGATATAACCGGTCATCGGGTGAAACACATCATGTCTTGGCTAATATGAAGCTGTTGTACATAAGAGATGAAGCGGTTTATGAGATACACTACAGAAAATAACAACTCTGTGATCGATCCAGTCCATTAGGTGTAGAATACTGGAGAAGGCTTATCAAGACGACAGGCCAAAAACAAGACAATCCCTGATGTAACCATGCCATTTGACGAGATTAAGATCACCATCATCATCATCATCATCATCTGATGTAATGATGATGATGATAACAATAGCCACAAATGACTCCGTTTCAAGATGTGTTTATGAATTGGGACAATTCTGTCTGTTTAAAACTAAATTAAACGTCCTGGTTCATTTCATCAATGAATGAATCCATACACCTGTTCGATTCCGGTTTTTTTCCCTCCCCCCTTCTAAACATAGAATTATTGTTAACAAAAGACGAAAAGCCCATTGCGGAATGAAGCATATTTTACTAATACACGGCATCATCTCAAATGGCAGATGGTTGAAAACAAGATTGTCCTAACTTTGTAAAATACTGATAAATGTTAACTCCACATGCTCCTTCGTTTCCATGCATCGTTTATCAGATTAGCATGGGTTAATATAACAATCTTTTCTACTGCAACCACTGCAAGTAATGTTTGAATGAAAACAATCTCAGAAACACCGAACCAAGTATCAATGGGGTAATTATAAGAAAGTACTAAGCCGGTTTGCCGCTAATTTCCCAATACATCGAGCTCAGTGATTCTGGCATGAGAACTTCAGACATTTAAAACGAAAAACAGTCACTATACTTTCATTACTTTTTTACAAACAACTTGCATTTACCGTGCCTATTCATCACACGAGTTCGGTGGTTTGGGAGTCAGACCGGACACAAGAGAGCAATATACAGATACGTCAGACCTGATTTAGGCAGACAAGAACAAGAAATGATGACCGTTATTAGAATGATGGTATTAGAAGAAAGGATAAGACAGGATTAAATCTTACCAATGCTAGACCCTTTCAGAGCTATGAATATAAAAATAAAAAAAGCATTTCTATTGCGATGTAGTCTTAAGATGGTGAGAGAGCATACTTTCAGATACAATAATTTAGTATCCTACATTTTTTACGCAGAGCCACTAAAGTCAACATTTGTTGTCTGTAGGCGTTTTGGTTTTACAAATCAACTGGCAATTTCTTACATCAGAAGACAATTCCATGACAGTCATGAAATTGTATTATCTTAGCATCTTAGAAGGGGACCTATTATCGGAGGTGTTCTATTTCAGCCTAAATATACGCTAACATTTGTCAGATCATCCACTGATACCTGCCAGTTGAGCATGGATTAGAATGTTTACATTTGGATGGCACGAGAGAGAAAAGCACCGAGAAAACTGAGCACTGATTTTGACTTTTTAGAAATATTTCTTTGTACATCAGCTCGGATCACTGACCACTGTCAAAACGTTTAATGAGGAACTGCCTCATTTTATTTGTATTTCCTGAATTTAAAATATGGTCACTCTGAGTCAAGGAATGATTACTCACTGTTAGTATATTCCAATCACAAAATATGGCCTAGTGGGGTAAGAGCGTGGAACTTTCTTACTCATGGTTATTATGGACGTGATTGACAGTGTAGATTTTGGTTTTATAGCCGAGGCACTGGTAACACCGGGGGCATTAATAAATAATTGCCATCGTGGGTGGGGCCTTAACAGAGTAGTAAACCAGAAATATGGACCCACTTCATACCCGCTTCACATGGATTCAGACATGGTTAGCTAGAGCTTTGCAAAACAGTCAGTGCACCTACTAACTATTCACCAGAAACAAAGTGGCACACAAAAAAACATGGCGGTAATGATTACGGTTCGTTTGAAAACATATAAACCACTCGACAATGAGCCAAAGATTTGGCAAGCTTTGTACAGAGTATACAGTGATAGAATAGCCAAGATCCACTCAGATGTACTTAGAGAGTTAATCAGTCAGATTACAGGACGCTGTCAACAGCTGAAAGCGGATGACTTCATTGAATGCATTTAGACGTAGTGCTCGGAGAAAAACAAATGTGATATATTTCATTGCACGTCATAAATATTATTATATACAACTCATCTATATACCTTTACTGATGCACTAAAGCAGCAACAAATAATTAAACTTTAGGTTTCAAAATACTGAACTGCGACAAAATGTAATGAATAATAAAAGTCCGATAATAAAACTGTTGATAAATGTTGACTTTGTCTCGTCTTTAGAATATGCTTAGATTTTGTTTTAGAATTGCTGTTCTTGATTAAAAATTAAACACAACTCCACAGTAGATCATATTCCTTACTGTAGGAAGCAACATTTAAGAGAACATGTTCAATTACAGTATTAACAAAACTAATCGGGTCAATGCATTATTTGGGTTTTCAGGTATTTTTTTATTAAATAGAGTTACAGTCTTTCAATGTACACACTACATGGCCTACCTAAACAACAAACAATACAGCTTCTGATTGCTAAATGAATTAAGATAAAGATGTTAATATTAATATAGAGATCGTAAAGTGGCAGAATTCTCTCTTTATTGTTACGGCTATGGTGTTGCGTAATAACTAACCTGTTCCTTGTGTGTGCGCAGCTACTGCCTCCACACTCAAACCACCCGATGTCGCTTTCTTCTCTGGAATGTCACCTTCGCCATCCAGAGCTCTCTGCTCTTCGGCAATATTGTGAGCAGCATCTGAACACAACTGGCGAGCTTTACGTCCGGCTGGTGAGTTACCATTCGCTATTGCTTCACTAACGACACCATTTACAGTGAGTAAAGCTGCCTCATAACGTTTAGCTAATGCCACAGCAGTTGAACTCTTTCCTAAAGAAATTATACATGAAAACAAATACATAACATGCATTGATTGAATGTATAATTATAAATGTGTGTGTGTGTGTGTGTGTATGTGTGTGTATGTGTGTATTTGTCTATATATATATATATATATATATATATACACACACTGTAATTGGTTGTGATTGGTTGCCTATTCTTATACATTTATTAACTGAAAAGGCACAAGATCATGCAGATCATGATTAAGACAAAAAGATCATGATGGCATATAAGATCATACAGATGATTGTAGCATAAACATGTACAGACAACAATGACACATGATCATACAGGACCATTAATTAAGCCAGAGGTTCAGACAAATCATGATCGCTCAAGATCATACAAACTATGATGTCCCAAGTTCATACAGATCATGATGGTACACATACTCTGAGAGCAAAAAGATGCATAATCCTACATACTATACAAGTAATATACACAAATTCACTGAATATTACCTGATCGGGGAGCACCATGTACAATAATGGCAACGCCTCTTCTGTTTCTAGCTGCTTTACCCTCCGGTGACAAGTCAATCCCTAAATGGCGTGCTATAGCCTGTGACACGGGGGTTATTTCCAGATCTCCAACTGTAGTTGTATTGTCTTTTTCCTTCACTATAATGTGTTAGCATTATCATATTAATTATATACGGCAGCTCATAGGTTTTCTAACCAATGAACAGAATCCACTGCATCAGAATTATAAATACACATATGAAACATTTATTAGTACCAATCATAAAACAGTGCATGCTTCGCCATAATGCATACATTCAGGGGTAAATCTCTCTCTCTCAACACACACACACACACACACACACACGTTTACATACTGTATATCACAAACCAAGTACATGTTGTATATTGCGTACCATGCTCTTTTCAATTTTGTTTTACTTTTCTCATAAATAATGAACCTACGACATTATCAGACAAGACCCAACCCAAATTAAATGGTGTCGAATAATGATGTGCAATGACATTCTAAAATCAGTTATTATTAGTAATATAAGTCATGATGTTAAATACACATTTGTTCATTGTGTATGGGATATTTGTGTCGTGTTTAGTTCAATCATTTTCAGATTCTCAATTAGGAGCAAAGATCTCTTGCTAAATATTTACCTTCTTCTTCGGACTCCTTCTTCGATTCTTCAACTGTTTTTTCATCCGAATGTTCAGTCTTATTCCCATCCAGATTATCTGGAGCATCAGGAGCAGGTTTTGGTGTTGATTCGGTCTCTGCTTTCTCTATTTCTGGATTGATAACACACACAGTAAAGCCTTCACTTAAGACCATATTTACGATGGAGATTTAGTGGTCTTAGTATGGAAATGAACGTAGGAAGAGTGGCATGATCACAACAGATTTCAATTGTGATTATAGGAGAGAAGTGAGACGGCTACTCAGAGGAAAGTTACTATATGACCTACCCTTAAAGGGTTAATATTATTTTCCCGATTATAGCCATATTGGGCATATGAGATTTACATAAGCCACGAGTGGGATGTATCAGCAGACAACTTCACTACAGTATCACCACTGATGGCTTCATCTTCTCTTGGATATTGATCACTGTTAAGATCCTATTTCAAAGAAATTACTTTTTCAACAAAAGAAAGGTGCCAACGATCCATCAAATATCAGCTCCTACTGCACCTGATACATACGTGAAGCAATTGACAGCTTCACTTTAAAAAAAGGACAATGGTTGGCAGTCAGCATCACACATTTTGCAAATGACCCGAGAATTAATTCTGGAGTAGAGAACTAAGTGGCATTATGTGAAGCAGCAATACATATAAAATAATTTAAATGAATATGTACAAGGTATCACACTGACAGTACTACAAGTGTGAGAATAAAGACTAAGTCAGCAAATGCAACTACAAGATACTTTAAAAAATGTATGCATATGCCAAGCAATATAATACGTTGGCATCATAAACACAACATAATTTCATATGTTCAATGAACTGCAAACCTCACAATTAAATACAGGTGAAGTATTAGGTGAAGACTAGGTGAAGTATTCAAACAGTACATGCCATCAGAAAGCTAGGCTCTGCTACTAACCTGATTTCGTTTCAGACAGTTCGTTGAGTTTGGCAGCCTCAGCAGCCTCAGCAGCCTGTCTAGCTTGCTCCTGCTCGGTTAACTTCTGCATTTGTTCTATTTAAATGGGGGAAAAAGACAAGGATTGCATATGAAGTATATTTTTGGATTATAAATAAAATGATAAATGGCTGTTTCTAAATCTGTTATCAGTTTTAGACATTGTTCAGCCATCTATCATTAATCATGTTTATTTGGGAATGTGTACATAATAACTTGAAGTTATGATCATTTAAGGCACAAGCGTCAACGTCATACCTTCATAATAATCCAATAACTCCTGGGGTAATTTTTCTCCCGGATTTCTTGGCGGCAATAGGATTGTATTATATTCATCATATCCCTTCATAAGACGTAAGATCTGAGGGGAAAATTTAAATGTATCATGTTATCTGCTCACACGGGGGGAGAGAAGCAACAAATATTTAGATTTCAGTCCAAATTTGCACCATGCGATTAATTGGATAACAGTCGATAAGCGAGTTTCAGTTAATTACCTTTTCCTCTTCGAGATAAGATCTGTCGAATTCCAAGTTGTAGACCTCGAGTGGAAACTTGCATGGATTCTTTATCACAATGTCCTGCTCATCACCCGCGCTATGTGGCAATACAGGACCAAACTCAACCAGACTTCGCTCAAACTCTAGATTGGGTTCCTGTCCTTGTCCACGACACAGTAAGATAATCCTTTGTGAGCTCTGAGCCAAACGTATGGATATACGTTGCTCATAGAGTTTCTGAATGACAATGTCTTAAGGCTAGTTGACATCTTTCAAGTATAAATTCATTAACACACACACACACTCACACATACATATACACACACATATATAAATACACACACACATGCACACAAACAAGCACAAGCTTTCTGTAAACAGTTATGTTTCTAGAATAACACTGCATCCGTGTTAAATTAATCGCCATTAAGTGAGATACTTTATTTTAAGTCTTTCCATTCTGTAACAAATGTGCAACAGTCTTTAAAACAGCCTTCAAAAAGAGAACCATAAGGTAACTGCATGACCTGATACCACTAACAGAGCTTACCTCTTCAGTTGGCATAAACTTTACTTGGACATTCTGTCTCTGTCCAGGACAGAGGATGCTGTACTGCGGCATCATTTCAAAGGTACGTGGCTTGGGTTTATCTGCACGTACTTTACGCCTTAGATGCATTGGAACGTGTTTGTCATACTAGAAAAAAAAAGACATTTATATCAGCAATAATTTATAGACCAGCAAAGAAATATGACAAGAGTTTAATTATTATAGGAGAATCATTCTCTATCTTAAACTTAGGATAAACTTTCATATAATTAATAGTATCATTCCTTCAGAGACTGCTACTGCTCAGCATCATTAAAAATATGTAATTTCTTTGTTGTCAACCAATTGTTTTAGCAGTAAATCAGAAATATGCTCAATACATTTATAATGATATAACAATGCCTATAAAGTAATATAAACAAAATACGCTTATGAGTTTAAAAGTCTATAAAATAAAGAATTATTGAAAATTAATAAATGTTTACTACAGGAGGGGGGGTGTTATCATTCCTGTCTGAGTCATTATAATAATATTTATTATAAAATTCAAGAATAATTAAAAGAAACGTTTCAGCTGAAACAGATTGCATCTTTTTAACCCAAAATATTATTGTAATAACACTGTGAACAAGACAAACAAATTCAGATAAAACACTTATTGGCTGCTGAAAAAAAGTTATATGACTGTGAGATGACATCACTGCACATTATATAACATTACTAAAGAGAAATAACATTTATGGTATTCAAGAAACATGCTAAAGAATGCAGTTCTTTAATTTGTGATTTTTTGCACAAATATCTGAATACTTGACTAAACAAAGCTTTAAAATTAAAAATACAAGGAAGTTAAAAATATAATAATGAATGATATAGCTCCACTATGGTGAATTATCATTCCGGCATCGGATCATTTTTTAATATCGCATTTTCACAATCCATTAAAACAGTTCTAACAAGGGATAATTATTGGATAAAAGGTAATCAGGCATAACATATAGGGAAGTTAAATAAATCAGTTCAACAATACACAACACACATTGCCAGTAGAAGTGAGAAACAATGTTAACAGAAAACATGGTTGGTCAAACAAGATGTCATATTGGATATTGGTTATCTATTGTAATTGAGAACATCCTTGTATGTATGTATGCTCCTTACTATCTGATGCTTTCTTATTAGACCTTGTGCTAACAGGAAATCCTTTCAGCACTACCCAAGATAATGACTAGAAATGTTATTTTAATTAAATGGACGTTGTCCCCAAACAAATGTTAACAGTTTCCAGGAACTGAATTCAGTTCGGTTATTTACGTTAAAGTTATTCAATGTTACACATTTTAGAACTACAACGGCTTCACACAGAGGTCAGAATTTTAAGAGCAACTTCAACATCGTAAAGTTGGGAGATCAATAACAAAATTACAACTGATTTAACTATATATATATATATATATATATATATATATATATTAACTAGATGAACAAAATTCCTGAAAAGCACACAAACAAACTACGCCGAACCACTTCATACTCATAGCTTTCGGAGATGTAAAAATATACACAATGCCACAACAAACAAACCGATTTCTTTAACAGACCAAAACATCCTGCTGCACCAAAAAACCATTTTTACCTTAAATGGCTTCTTGTCCTGTTGACAGCAAATATCAGTGTTAACAATATAATTGGTAAGAGTCTGTAGCTGATGATTCTCTGACATGTTTTTAATTACATCATCATCATTATTATAGCCAATGAAACATTTACTTTATAAAAATAATACTGTACGGTACTTCATGAAATGACATAATTAATACAATAATTAACCCATAACTAGACTGCCAAGATTATCATTTCTGTATGATAAAGTCAGCTAGCACACTGTCTGAATTACAAACAGCATTTACATATTCAAGTTTAATCACATAATCTATAGAAGTATTGTTTCTGTTTCATTCTCAGTGCACCAAGACCACCCAACGAGTTGATGTTATGTGCCACAAATGGAAATAAATTTAGGTGCATGAACAAACTTTATTCAAGAGTGAAGTACGTAATAGTCTAAGAAATAGGTCTGCTACTCACTTTGGCACTTTCCTTTTCAGCGGATGCAGAGTTCCACTCGCACGGGACTTGCTGATGGTTATAAAGTTGCACTGTGATGACCTTACATTCACCACACTTGACCTCATCAAATTGAAGAACGTCAGTCGAAATTTGCATATCGGGCATCGTCACATTGGCATGTAGCTGTATCAGAACTTGAGGACCTCCAACAATCTGTAAATAAAGTGAGCATTAAATGTCATTAATTACGGTTATTAATTATGGTTATTAATCTACATTTCCACATTGGCTGTACCTCACAACAAATCATCTGAAAAAGAAATCTCCTCAAATTCAGTACAATATTTTACGTAGCAAGCAAAAAAAGGTAATAACATTTTCAACTTATATAAATACTCAACAGAGCAAATTTCTCATTATTTGGTACCAAACAGCAGCCTCTAGCTATGACATCCATTGTTAATATGTATATGTTACAATGATACTAGTGATTATTTGCTGAAAATCTTGAATGCTACTTTGATGCAATATCACACACACACACACACACACACACGATGATTGATGATGATAATTTATGTTTTATAGCCACTTTTGTGCACAAGGTAGGCTAAATGGGCCAAGCGACCTCCAAAGGTAGTGAGGCAAAATCAAAGATGAAACAACCTTCAGATATTCCCATGCTGAGATTCAAACTCAGGTGGTAGTGATCTGTGGTCCAAAGTACTACCAACTAGACCACGGAGGCACACACGGACACATACACACACACACAGACACATACACACACACAGATGCACACATACACATCCTGAAACTATATTGATATAAAGGTTGGTTGGTTGATTGATTGGCATGTTCAGATTTGGCACCAGTCACACCTGGGATATATGACAGAGGCCACTCCTTACAGAAACATGATCCCACATACACAGGTTTGAACCCATAATTTGAAGGTTTCCAGTACAATGCTATAACCACTGCACTACTGGCAGCACCATCTCCATATTAAGGAAGTAAATGACAGGAAAAGAAATGATCTTTTCATCTTTTTGTATGTTTCTTACTAAAACAGAAATTAATTATGCCATAAAGATTTCTTACAGTTTATCATTTGATACTCATGAATGTACTGAGGAAGAGGTTAAAAACAGGAAACTTCTGTCACTTGAACGTAGCTTCTTGTAAGTATTATCTTTGAATATATTATAACTTTTTCAATGAAAGTAATATGTCCTGCAAAAGCTTATTTCAAATTTAGGCTATAATTTGTGCAATCACAAGTTATGAAAAATATCACATCAACATCAATCACATCTCTGTGTATATACTTTTAAGGTGTTAGTCTATTATTGTAACATGTTTTCAGTTTATTAAGAGAAAATGTAAATAACAAAAAATAACATATGGCCAGTATGGACTGATAGAAAATTATGTAAATATTTTACACCTGGTCTAAAATTTTAAATTTCCTCAGATAAAACAGAAATGCAAAGATGTTTTGATACTGTGACTAAGTTATAGGCTGAATCTATTCTCTTATGCTTAGATCTTGAAACCATTTACCATGAATGAATCATGCAGATACCCTATTTGTAATCTGTGTCTGTCTTGTATTTACATTCATTATAAAATATGCGCATCAATTGACTTCTATCTGAAAAACTAAGGAGTTCACTTAAAGTTATGCAATATGAATACTTACGTTTATTGGCACTATGGTTGCTACTTTCCCAAGGCCCAAGTTTGCTCCCCGTGGATCAAAGATAATTTCAAAATCAACCGTCTCATGATCTGGTGCTCCGGGAAGGTTTTTGAATCGATCCAGTTCTATGTTGAATCCATGTTCATACAAGTAGTCTGTGTTAATGGCGAACGATGCTGGGAACCAACCAGTGTTGGTGGCCCTGACAATGTGAGTCTTCACGGTACCAAGGACAACATGACCGAAGTTCAAAAGGTATGGAGGAAGTCTGGCTCTGTAAATATAATAAACATAAGAAGTGTTTTAAAATACCGCGTGCAGTGAAATAGTACGAAATAAAGGACGGACCATATTAATTAGGGGAGACTGATTGAAAATTGAAACACAGTCATACCTAGGTTTTGGTGTCTTCTTCCTTCGTCCCTTGCTGCTTGTCGTGGACATGGCAGCGCTGTCATTGTGTACACTGAGTACATCAGGTAGACTCAGCTGTGAGTACATTTCTTGAGCAAACTCTTGTACGACAATCCTCTCCACCTCTAACTGTATTTCAAGGTCTGAAGGCATTTGATCCTGAAAAGACAGGTGTTTGTGCTTATTCCACGTTAAACTGACAAAATATATTACTTTATAACTGAAAATGTGGATGGACATTTTTAATTTATAATTAAGACAGCACCCATCCCCCTCACCTCACCCCACCCCCTGTCAAAGACTGTATCAGCTCACTCTTCTGTATTTTCTACAAAACATATAATTTTCTCATATTCGTCTTAAAAATACAATATTTTTACGGTCAAAGTTGACTGATTCAAATTTGGAGAAAAATAAAACCCTGTAAAAATACATAAAATAATTAGTATTTTGATTAATCTGTTAGCATAGAAATGACTGAAGCCCTTACATTAATACAATTTTTTCTTGAATCAACCTTGAATTAATGGAGCTTCAATGTATTTTACAATCACGACGAAGTTGCATTTAATCACACACGAAGATATATTTTGACACAGACATAATGAGCTACGTGTCTAAATTAATACATTATTAGGTATGAAGTATGGACTATATAATGCATGAAACCAAACCATGTACCGTTTATTAACAATACCTGTACTACTGCTCCATGCCCATTGCCCTGTTGTGACACAGCACTGATTGGTCTTCCTGTTGTTTTCTTGGTCTCTGTAGTCAACTGTTCGCGGACATCTTTAACTAATGCTTCGTATTGGCCATCATCCTCCAGAGAACGTGGCAGATCCAGGGAAATCCTGGGAAACACACCCTCTCCGAGTAAGTTGACAGTGTCTGGCTCGAAGTGTGCAACCTGAATCTGGAAGCTCTTGTGAAACTTCTCTGGGATGCCAGGTAAGAACTTGATCATCAGAGTCTGCTGATTGTCCGCTTCTATGAAACCCTGTAAGTATAACCTTTTTTACTACCAACAAAGATTTTAGTGGCAAAACAAAGTGTCATCATGCGATTCGGGTGACGAGACAATTCCCCTGCATTTACCTGTTCAAAAGGCATGATGCTCAGTGAATACCCATGAAAAGCTATACACACAAATAGTACAAGCATTTAAACATTTGATGAAAAGTTGTTAGATAAGTTTTAAAACCAGAAATTTATTCAGCATATAAATATATTTTTAGGTAAGTTATTTGATATTATTTGCATATCAATGGATAATTCTGCATCACTATAACATGATTCTGGAACATAAAGAATGATCTGTCTAGCCAGGCTTGTTACCTGGCAATTGAGTCATGTATCTTGGAACTTAATCCATTTAATGCATACAGGTTTACTTACAGCATGCGGAATCATAACTGGTACGCCAGGTTTTGGTTTAGTTACCATGCCTGGATCCATGCCTAATGCAACAAACTCAAAGCCAACCCGGCCAGTGTTTACCAACGTGATCTCCACCGTGCCTATTTGGTCATACATCTTAGGAAAGAAATTAGAGTACTGCTGTTGTCATTTAGCATACGTTAAAGGGTAATTTGACTAATACGTCTTACATTAGTGTGACAGTAGCTTATTTACATGGTTGTATCAATCTATTTAACATGCAATTATGCAAATCTTAAAATTTTATAACTTAATTTACTGCTTACTATTTTGCCATAATCGATGTCCAAACAATCAAATCTGTACTGTACTAAAGAAGCTTCTCCCTTCAGTATTATTTCGTATGTTGGTCCTCCTTCCACTTCACATATAGCTTTGGCCTTGCTACCAATATGAGCGTGTCCATAAAAGGTCAAGGTCATTTGTTCTGTCTCACCAGGCTTCAGTGTGCCATAAAGCGGCAGTATGTCAAACACCTAATGGAAATAATCAAATGCTAGAAATATCAACCCAGCTTTGTCATACTAATTAAGTATACTACAACACTTCTTGATGACTTATCAACATTTGCACCACATATCATGCGCATAATAAGCATATTTATGTTACCGTCAGGAAGACTGTTGGATGTAGATGTGACCTCTCTAAAAAATCACTTTTCCAAATGTTATTACCAACTGTCATAAGGATTTTTAAATTTGTCATTTATCAATACAATTTACCATTGTTCCACTTGACATTAAGTGCTTTGACGACATGGAAACTAAATGACAGATGAAATTTCCATTGCTATCATAATTATATTGTTATTACGTTATTATATAACTTCGTCAACAGCCTCAGTATTCCACCATTATAGATGATATATTATGAGATGCTGTTAAAAACTCTTAATATCCGAAGCAAATAAAACATCGTAGCAATCAAACACGTCACCTCTTCTAAGCCTAGCTCTTCATCTGGTTGGTCACTCTGTTGGAGTAAGGCGGCTAGTGTTGGATTTATTGGCGGTAAAGATTTGGGCGTCGATGGACGTGACGTTTCCTTGTCTGGTGCGATGGCTCTATCATCAGAAGGATGGGATTCCACTGGTTCTTTCCCCTCAGCATCCTTATCGTCTACATCTCTGCTATCCTATATTACACGAAGTGTCATATCTTAACTTGTATATTTGAAGTGAAATACGTCTTTAAACTTTAAAGACTTATTATGTTTAAGAAATTATAATAATAATAATAATATAATAATAATAATGTATATTTAGCAGCAATTGGTTGACAATAAATAGGAATGTTTTAACATGTTTTTTTAAAACATTTAGTGACTATTTCAGCTATACTCACCTAAACATTTAGGTATTTAGCCAGATAATGTTCTACTGTTTATAAATAATGAAATACTGAATACAGAGCTACAGAAAGATTATCAATTGTTCATTACTAATTATTAAGAACGACTGTAATTATTTAAATCATAAAAGACGTATTGAGTTAGTAGTAAGCAGATCATAAAGCTAATTAATATCCAGCTTTTGACAAATAACATTTAGAAGCATATACACACTCAGTGAGACTAAAAATACAATTTGTTTTGGAAAGAGAAAAATTAGTATTCTTGAAATTATCCCCATACACCTAATACCCCTTAAATGTTAAGTGATTACTTTGTTGTTATGTTATGGATTAAATTTGACAGTTCATAAAAATTGAAAAAGGTGTGTGACATTTGGTGTCAACCATTTAATTACTTGATCTGTTTTAAGAAATTCATCACAGACTGATGAAAACCTCAGAAACAAGAGTTAATGTGACCATATAATTGATATTCTGTAATTATTGTCTTACTCAAAATATCAATCCGATATATTTGTTTCATCTCGCCATATTTGAATATGAGTTTGTTCGATTATTGAACTCAGGTTTCATAACAGTGTTGACTGATTCCTGTAAAATGTAACATTTTCCCCTAAGCAAACTTAAAATAATATCAGAATTTAATATTATCTATATAAAATACTAACATAAAAATATTTACTCATTTTTAGTGGGCATATTCAATAGAATTAGACATATTTTCATAAAGTTCTTGGTGGGACTAAATTGAGCAAGCCATATAATTTCTGTGCATTTCTTCCACTACAAAGAGTTCCAAAACATCTGAAAATTATTGTTCAGAAGATGAACTCAAGATACTGCATATTTTGCCTCAAAATGGCAGTAGTTCGGTCTCGGTCGGGCTACTTAATGTGTATTTCAGTCTTGTTAATGACAACAATGACTAAATACTGAAAACCAAGTCAAGGTTAACCAAAGTTTGAGACTGAGATATTTATTCTATAACAGTATTTATACATTACTCTGGCTATAATTCCAACTTCTCAAAACAGTATTACAGGTCAACATTTTAAAATGTATGCTTTATAAATATACGGTGTACTAGATTCTGTATCATTCACCCAGTTAGATTTATAAAATGCAATCAGATAGAGTTTAATAAAGGTGGCTTACTATAAGGAGCCACTCAAAGGCACTGTACAGTAATACCCCAAATATTATGTCCGTAAAAAATATAACACTAAAACCACAATCACCACATGACTTGAGCCAAAGTGTTCAATTTATATCTATCTATCATTTAACTGATAGAATTAGATTATAATTTTTATAAGGTTCACTTTAAATGGATTTCAAGTGTATTCAGGAATTGCTATATTTATAGCTGAGCATTAATGTAACACTCTGTAGAGAAATTTATCAAGCCGAGATGTATTGCAGTCCTCATCAAATAAACGAAAAATGAAAACAACAGAAGCAATGTACAAAGCTGTATAAATGATAGGATCACAAGTTGACAGAGCGATGTGTTTAGTGCTTCCTAGCAGAAGAAAAAGCCGAAGAAGTTTTGTTTCCTCCGTTTACCTGAGATTTAGCATCAGAATGAGAATGTTGTGACCTTGGCGACTCGCTTTCGTCATCCTTCGATTTATTCTGCACCGAATTTACACAAACATAGTAACATATCAATGACAACAACCTCCGCTGTGCATGGGTTTCCACTACATCCAAGTATTTGAAACAAATCCAGATGATACAATGGAACTAAGACGAAGGCATAATTACCTCAGAATCCGGCCGATGTATGGTTGGTATGACGGAATGGTGCTGATTTAATGCTGACGGCGTAGCTGTGGCAGCCTCAATTTCAACTGTAACGTGCAGCTCCTCGGTGTCGGATGATGGCTGACCATGGCTCCCGGTCTCGACCTTTTCTCCTTCCTGCTCATCCAGTTCCTTTGCCTCTTCCTCCTCTACATCGTGCTCCTCGGCCGCTTGCTCCTCTTGCAGCTGCTCTTCATCCAACTCCTACACAGTATGCAGAAATCTTTAATACGACATAACTGTAACGATCACTGATGATTATTAATAGAAATATATTTTTTTTCAATAGTTCAGAGGGTACTCTCATGTCAGAACCCTCTCTGATCTCAGTCAGTTCATTTGAAAAATCTTCATTTCAAATTGGTATCAAAGCAACATCTGTTTTATGGTCTTGAAAAAGGTCACAATGAGTAATGTTCATCCCTGATCCGATTCCAATGTAATCATAAATCAATTAATGACATCCACATGACAAATAAAGATAAAAATGTTATCCGAGAAAAAGATGAGGAGAATTTCCCTCTACGCATGCTAACCTCAAGTTTCATTAGTTCTTCTTCTACGGGTGGAGGTGAAGGTCGGTTGAATTTAATTACAGGTTCATCATCCAGTAGGAAAGACCACTTATAATGTACATCCATGGGGCTGTTGTTTGTCATGTTGACGTATCTTGTGACTTCGGTGTCATTCAGGATACAACCGAAGTCGATAATGGTCTTCTCAAACTGGACATTGGGGAAGTAGACTTCACCCTTCAGTGCCACAGTATCCTGAAGATAAAGAGTAAACCAAGCTGATCATGATTATTGCTAATTAGAGAAAGTCAAAAGATGGCAGATTCCTCTAGGACAGTGTCCTGAGTCCAATCTAGTAATTAAACCAATCTAAATAAAGATATTTCTAAGAACCTGATAAAATGAGACAAATCTGAAATCACTAACACTGCTGACTAGAAACGACTGAACCTCAAGAGGAAAGCTTACAGTGTGAGGATGCTCCTTGTATGTTACTGAGAGTACGTCCTCTGCTATGCGAATGTGAGCATCATCTTTGTAGGCCGGATCAAACTGGATCTTTACTGTCCGGGTCTCTCCTATGCCAAGATATATCTCCTAAAAGAAATGAATTTGCAATGTTAATCTCTAAGGTCTGTTAAAGGCCTCCCATATTTGAACTTTCAATATTGTTATCATTCCCTTCTTTAAATTTTGTAACATTTTATGTTGTTAAACAATACCCCCAAATTATTTTTATTAACAGAGATGCCAGTGTGTCACAGCACTCTTGTCAAGTAGGTGATAACAGTATACAAAAATGGCTTGATCAATAAAGCTTGTGATGTTAAAACTGGCAAACTTGTTTCATTCAGGAATTGGTTTTGTTTACAGCATGAACTAGTGTGACTTCAGTACTAAAATCTTGTTTTGTGTGTTATGACCATTATATTTAGATATACAGGAGTTTATAGAATCATTGTAAAATATGGTTTGGTCCTGTGTTTTGTATGGATGTGACAATATTAGATTGGAAAGTGAGGTTTCTGTTCACGAATTTCACCCCCCCCCATCTCTGAAAAAAGTGAGGGCAGCTTTAAACCCATTTTATCCAATGAACGTGAGACAAATGGTGCCCCACCAGCACATCATACATGTGTAGTAAACATTTTGTTGGTGATAACTGCCATAACAAAATCCAATATGATATGGGGCTGGCGAAGAAACTGATTTTGAAAAAAGACGCCATCCCTACCATATACCTGGCAAATGACAACATGATATGCCCACCTCCTAACAAGTCCCACAGATACCAGTTATTTGGATTATCCAAAGACACTGGCTGTTCCAAATATTGGAGCCATACATCGATGTGATGAGAAAACAACAATAATCTAGCTGTGACATCACGACTGCTGATCAAATTCACAAGTTGGCAGTAGTGCACATTCTCTTGCCAGCACTGAGACATGACCAAATATGGGCATTATTTCATGGGGCCTGTTTTTTGGAAGGGTTGCAACCATGTGTAAACTATTATTTTGACACAAGTAAGCCAAGACTGTTAACATGTTCTACAGATCATGCTACAGTACAATATTTATCTCATACAATCAGTTGCATTTGTGCGAGTACAGTTCTAGCTTTACCTTGTGTTGTACAGTTTGTTCTCCTTCTTCTTCTTCTTCTTCATTGAGTAATGCAAATGGATGTTTGAGGTCCAGTAAACCAGTCAGAGGTAATGAGGATATATTAGTCAATTGCAGATCCTGCATCTGAATGCTTAGTTCATCATCTGGTGTCTGGATGTCAAATTAAGTAAATGTAGCTAAATACATTAGACACATGGACTAATTTTCAAGATTAAATAAATGAATAATCATTATTTTTGAGTACAAATATACAAATCTGCTAGTTATTTCTCTCCACTGTTAGAGGACATGCTATGGAGGTGGTTTGAGCAAAAATGTTTCAATACATAAATACAAGAATATTGATCCTCAGCAGCAACAAATACCTTATCCACTCTGAACTGGAGACCATCAGCAGAGAACTGGAGCAGGGGACTGATAAACTCGCAGTTGATTTGCACTTTCATTATGAGTTCCTTGCCGCCAGCTCGGCCAATGATAGCATAGCACAGCATACGCTCTTTGACTAATCTGGGTCTGTTTATAAAAGTCAAAATATTACTGACATATCTAATTATTGAACACTTACTATTCTTAAATATTAAGAAATAACTAGAACCATACAGAGTTAACCCAGTCAGACATCGGGGGTGACATACTATCACTCATAATGCCTCAGCTTTCATTCAAAATTTCAAAGAAATAAAACCATCATTGTTTCATTTATGAGCCACTTCAGCAGGAGGAATAATGCGATCTAACAGTCTTGTATCACTGTCAACAATTAAACCTAGATACAAAATAAGAACTATTTAAGACTATTAGTTCTGCATGTCGAAATTAACAATGTGGAAGACGGACAGAAATGGACCTTTTTAGAATTCTGCAACTTGTTGAACAATTCTCTATTCCAATGTTAAATGAATTAATAACTTACGCAGAAGCAAAACTTAAGCATACTACCGAGGAAATATTTAATTAACAATTATTTTGATAATTATTGCTCCATATTTGAACTTTCGATAAGTCTGTTTTTTGCTGCAATGCTTAACATTTTCAGTAAAAAGTAAGAATGCTCTACTTACTCATCAACTTGACCTTCTAATAACACGTCAATGCTCTGTCCAGGATTTAATTCCATTCTGTGTGGAGTAAGTGAGAAAATAGGACGTGGTGGCTCAGGAGCTGGATGGTTTTCCTATAGACAAATATAACAAACAGCTAAAAGTAATATATACATGTTACAGACTAGCTCCTGTAATACATCATGTCAAAAGAGGGCTGTATTAACTAGTTTAGGCAGAGAAAACGTTCACATTTACTGTTGTTACCAACTTTACTTATCCAACCATATCCAGAGGGAAATAAATACAATAATATAATATTCTGCCCAGCCTTCACACACACACACACACACACACACACACACAGACAAACACAGTTACAGGAACCTCCTTTCCAGAGTTCAGTGTCTCTGTGCTGTTGTAATATTGAATAGAAGAACATATAATTTCTAGAACTTCTCATCACACACACACACACATATGAACACACACACATGAACACACACACACACACACACACACACACACACACACACACACACACACACACACAACACACTCATCACCTTGAATTTCATATCTTTAGGGCTAAGAGGCTGTAAAGCACCATGCTTTTTGCCTCGAAGCTGCTTGAACCCAAAGCCCTCAGTGCTCCACACAAGACTTTGATGACGCCGCCCTCTGTTGGTCAAAGTGAACATCCTTTTGCATGGCCCTTTGCTAAAATGTGGACCCAAATTCAGCACAGGTGACATCGGTGGATCAGTCACAACCGTTGTGCCATGACCATAAGCCGTAACTGGAATAGTTCTACTTGGACCATCAATGAAATTAATCTGAACCTTATCCTGAAATCTGTACAATGAAAATGTATCGTGATTAGAAAACAAGAAAATAAAAATGCTCTTTGTAAAAACATTTACACAATTTTAATTGAAAAATTCTTCTTATGACTGAAAATAGATTTTTCTTCTACACGATTTTAAGAAATATGAAGTTTAATGTTCAAAACATTTATTACAAAATCTTGTGAGTGTTTTTTCATAAAGCTATCTACCTGACACAGTCATCAGCACAAGCAATAATGGTGAGCTCTAGCTGGTCTTCTGGTGCGATTTCACCACTTTCAGGCTCAATGCGCCACATAGAATTAGGTCGAACCTAAGATCGAAACAAAATCAGTGTAATGACAACAATATAACAGATGTGACTGTCAACAGATAAGCTGCAATACTCACACTGTATCAACATGTGAAAAAACATATATGGCAAAATAAACTAGTGTAGTACATATCTGTTTAATTAGTTGAAATTGTTCACCTTTTATGGTGAACAATTTCGACTAATTAAACAGACAAAATCACATTAAGTTAATAAATCGTTGAATGGGACATGTTACCATGTTTGTTGTGAAGCGAGCTGGGATGAGCGATTCATTGGAGAGTCGAACAATCTTGGGTTGATCAACAAGCACAGGTATCTGGCTCCAATCTAAGGACATAGGCATGATGTGTACCACTGGACCCTCGCCAATACATCCAATATGAATGGGCTGTAGAAGATAATAACTGTGATTAATCCCAAGATAAGCCATTCAGGAAGTGATATGTAATCAAGATGAGATAATGCCACATTATAACAATATATCATGTTTTTGTTTGTTTGTTTGAGTAAGACAATGAGTAAATAGAGTCAAATAATACACCTGAAAAAAGTTAATTTAGTAGCACTTCCCCTCAGTTGCCTCTGATATCAATCAGGATACACAGGCCAGCCAAGTCTAAACCTCAATGCCACATTTATCATTATACACTCAAGTTATGAGACTCAGAAATAAACAATGAAATAACCACATTATCACCCATTCCTTCTTAAATTAACTAAAGAGAGTATTAAGTATTTGCATTCTAATTGATACTAGTGCTTATACAGACAAAACCAATTATTATGTCAATTTAGTCTAAAAGATCATCCACATAGATTTTCAATTTCACTAGCATCAAGCTACAGAGAATAAACACAAGCTAAATGATAAACGTAGCTGTATACGTAAGTTTTAACTAACAACGGGCCATAAATGAGCACTTCTGAAGCTATCACACTTCATCTGTTTTCATGAGGTACATGAGTAGCTGCTGCCTCAAAAAAGGCCCAAAAGACAGTGTTCTAATATTTTCACTCATTCAATTAACTTTATCTTTGAAATGAATAGCAACACAAGAAAAATTGAATCTGTACTATTTACCAAAACCAATTAAGGTTAAAACAAATATAGAATAATATCTGTTCTACTAGTAAGAGAGTTTCTGCAGTGAGCAACCATATACTTACCATGGATGGGTCTGGACTACCAAAGATGGAAAAATAGCACGTGGTTTCTAGTTCTTCAATGCCTTGTGGAGTAATTACCAATGGTACCTCCATCACTGAGTGAGGCTCAATAATACCCTGTGTATACAAAAATATCACTTAATATCCCAGACACATATACTGAATAGCAAGTGCTGTGCTTGTAAGTAATATTTTATCATATTACTTTGCAATGCTGTACACATAACCGCTTCTTAAAACTATGCCATTATTATAGATAGTTACATAAAAACAAAACATTAACCTGAAATGTAAATTGCTATCAGCTGATAATATTAAATATTTTTTTCATGCTTCTAAAACTTTAAAGCACCATATGCGCTAAACAGTTTCTTGAAATAATAATTTTTTTTATATTTCAGCATCGACATTTATCCGGCTTACCTTTGGTTGGGGGCTGGTGTATATGATACTAGTAAACTGGTCAATCTGTTGTGGCACTAGCTCATACTTAGCTGGCAGATCCGTATCATTCTGGAGACGGACATGGTGCTCGTATGGATGCCGGAGAAAGCAACGTCCATAATCCAGAATTGGAGTTAAGACTGTAATCTGTGGCACGATACACCTGTAATAATTATGGTTAATTCAAATTACATGTTATGTCTAATTAACAGCACAAAGATGAGTAATTATTACAAGGTGTCATTCACTCATATCCCTGACTCCACACACGTAAAAACATGGCAAATCTTTTCAAGGTCCGAATAAAGCTTACTTAGCTGAGACAGGCAGTATGAGAACTTCATCACCAACGCCATCTATGGCCACAACCAAAGACAAGTCATATTTCTTTAATGTGTTGGAACAGAGATCGATCTTAATTTGTGTATCACTCTGGGGCTGTAACGTGCCGCTGCTAGGTGTGATGTCAAACTCCTTTGGTGGCACAGTAGATCCAGACTCACTGAGATTGCTGTCATATTCGCTTGTTGAACAGATTGATTCTCCGATACCGTCACCAGGGACACGGAGATGAAACGTCATCGGCACAAGAGCCGTGTTTTGTAGGGTACAGATCTTGGTGTGGATAAAACCTGTATGAGATGAGAAAAATAAGAATAGAGCATAACTGAAGCTTTGTGTGTGTGTGTGTGTGTGTGTGTGTGTGTGTGTGTGTGTGTGTGTGTGTGTGTGTGTGCATGCTGATGATGATGGTTGATGTTTTATGGCCACTTTTGTGCACGTGGTAGGCTAAATGGGCCGAGTGACCTCCAAAGGTAATGAAGCGAAGTCAAAGATGAAACATCCTTCAGATATCCCCACGCAGAGATTCAAACTCAGGTGGTAGTGATCTGTGATTCAATGCGCTACCAGTTAGACCACGATGCACCCAAATACAATACAATAACTCAATATCCTTACCATAAGATACTGTGCCAAACTTCAGGTGAGGCAAATCAAAGTGAAATGTTGGTCCAATTACTGATCCTCTGAAATAAAGAGTAAAACTTTCCACTGTAAAAACTACCAGGGCAAAAAACAAAACTATTCCACAAAAAAGGAATCTGGACTTGCAATAGTACACGTATTTTATGACTTCAGCAGTGTTATATTGAACAAATAAAATTCTAAACCTACTTGAAAACAAGTTTCAAATTTTCTGGCGATCCGTCAATCTGGATTGAGAATACCTCACAGAAATCTCCAAGTACTGCGCTGCTAAATGTCACCTGAATTGCCTGATGACCATCTGGCATCACAATACCTTCCGAGGGGTTGAACTGAAAGCATGGCCCAAACACTGTGTTGCTGGGCACCAACGAGAAAATGGCATCTATGTCACCCTTATTCACCAGTACCACTTCGTAAATATGTTGCGAATTGACAAAAATATTGCCAATGTCAATCTCATCGAAAGAAAACTGCACCGATGGTCCTATGCCATCTCCGCGTATGCGAAGTGGCAGACGTGACTGACGACCTGTTACGTCACAAAACACTGTCCTAGTGTAGGTCTGTGGTTCTCTTGGTTTAAAGATGATGCTGATATCAGCTGTGGAGTTCGGCCATATATCACCCTCTACTGGTTCTATTTTGAACACTTCATCATTGTAAAGCAAACGGTCACCTTCCACTTGCTATGACAGTAAAACAAAAAGATCGCAATAATTAATAACCAGGTTTTTATTAGGAGAAAAATACACATACTTCATCTGAATCCAGTTCCGACAAAAACAATTGCAAGTGAATGCCTTTTTTTCATTAGGCCACTGTTTTTTGAATGCTTGTTTTACAAACATGTCAATCAGAGCTGAAACCCGTCGCCAGGAAATAAAATCAACTTTTATTCTTTTTATTATTATTTTCATGCTGACTGCCCGAACACCATGCGGAAGCAGATTAGGCTACCATGCAGCCTAATCCAAGATGGAAGATGGATTCAGTTATTTCTACAGTAAATCGGTCTTCACACCTAGAAATCTTGTAAATTTAAACTAATTATAACTCCCCCTCACCGAGAAACACCTAAATAGTTCAAACTTCGCAGAGTTCTACTTAAAATCACCACAGAAAATATTGAAGACCTATCTACTGTAGAAATAACTGAAATAATTTTGAAGTGGAACTGACCTGTCACCATCTTGGATTAGGCTGACAGTCTATTGTTTACTTTTCACCGACAATTCATGATACAGAAACTGATACAGGCTCAAAAAGCGAAACTATTTGAGAGATTGTGTAATCCCAACTAAAGGAAGAATATGTTATAGAAATCATGGGCCATCGTCTAACTGAATTTGAATATCAATATAAAAGTAAAACATAAAACCAAACTAATCCAGAATATGTGTCATGGGGCATTTGTAAATGGTTGGGTACCGAATCTAGCAAATCTTTCAGAAACTAGAAATCTGTGTAAATGTTTTCGACCGACCCTATGTTTTTAGTGATTTATTTTATTTTTGTCCTGACCAACCGAACCTAATTTTTGGAAGAGAACATTAAAAAAACAATGGCCTAATATGCAATCGCTAAATAATAACCGCATCACTGAATAAACTTTGTACGGAAAGGCAAATGCATGTACCAAACAGACTGAAACATACCCGCTGTCTGTTTGTAAAAGTTCGAGACAATATAGACATCTTGTCTCTCAGAGATGGATCAACCAAACATTCCTCCAGAAATCGATCTTCTTCTGTCTTCTTTTCATCATGTAACTTACTTGAAAACCTGAAAACCAAACATTTTGCAGGCAGTGAGAAAAAAATAACAAGAACAAAATCTCATTTTAGCTGCTTTCAAATATGGCTGAGAATATATTAAATAATATCATCAAATAAAAGTGAATTATCAAGATAGCATGACAATAGACTGGTTACTTTGATTCTGACATTATTATAGGGCATATATATATATATATATATATATATATATATTATCAAACAAAAATTAAAATTAAATGTTCACTTATTGACAGCTAAATCTGATTTTGTCGAAACAGAGTGTAAAATTACTAGTAATATGTGACCCTTCTGATATGTATCCCTCCTCAGTGATATTAATTAATGTAATCTAAAGGCCCATCTGGATATGTTTTGCAAGAGAAATACCTAAAGCATAAATATTACCAACACAAATCAGCCATATTTGATAATAACACTTCAAAGTAGCTGTAATTTTTAACTATTTGGTTTTTAAATATAAGCTGGTGTTCGTTAATTTTCCCTATGCATATCTTGTGTACCAGGCACAGTTAACGCTATGCATGTCTTGTGTAGCAGGCAGAGTTAACGCTATGCATGTCTTGTGTAGCAGGCACAGTTAACGCTATGCATGTCTTGTATAGCAGGCACAGTTAATGATATGGATGTCTTGTGTGCAGGCACAGTTAACGCTATGCATGTCTTGTGTAGCAGGCACAGTTAACAGCTATGCGTGTCTTGTGTAGCAGGCACAGTTAACGCTATGCGATGTCTTGTGTAGCAGGCACAGTTAACGATATGGATGTCTTGTGTAGCAGGCACAGTTAACGCTATGCATGTCTTGTGTAGCAGGCATGGTTAACACTATACATGTCTTGTGTAGCAGGCAAAGTTAACACTATACATGTATTGTGTAGCAGGCACAGTTAATGCTATGCGTGTCTTGTGTAGCAGACACACTTAACGCTATGCGTGTCTTGTAAGCAGGCACAGTTAACACTATGCGTGTCTTGTGTAGCAGGCACAGTTAATGATATGCGTGTCTTGTGTAGCAGGCACAGTTAATGCTATGCATGTCTTGTGTAGCAGGCACAGTTAATGCTATGCATGTCTTGTGTAGCAGGCACAGTTAATGCTATGCATGTCTTGTGTAGCAGGCACAGTTAATGCTATGCATGTCTTGTGTAGCAGGCACAGTTAATGCTATGGGTGTCTTGTGTAGCAAGCATATACTAGAAAACATTTTATAATTATATAATAATAGCCTAACTGCTAAATAGTTAATAAAATTATAAACTCTAGAACAAAACTACAACTGCTTTCCATGATTTGTTTTCAATAATGTGGCCACAAAATAAATTTACAATCAGCTGAAATAAGTAATAACCTAGGATCCACACCACACTGGAAAAATAAATATCAGGTCCGCAAATGACCACCATCTGCTGCAAACTTTGTTATTATTCTGGCCTGCCCATTTACTTATATGTTACCAGAATAAAACACGTATTTAAAACAAACAAGAAATAGTAATATAATTGATTATGTAGATCAGTGAGAATGTTACAATCAAATAGTACATTATACCAAACTACATTATTATAAAGAAATACTGTTTTGAAATCTGTAACCAATCAACTACTTTTAATAATTGAATATTTCTCACATAATCTTCTGGAGCTGTTCCTCCTCTTGTGTTGCATACTGTGTCCACTTATAATGCGCAATAACATCACTTCTATTGTGGATGGTTACTGTCCTGTCATTCGCCATGGAGATGTAAGTGTTCTCAATTCGGATAGAGTTCTTGTCCAAGCGGACATTCGCATCCTGTGCCGCACCATACAGACGTATATAGACATACTCTCCTGTATCATAATGAAGTACCAATTCACTTTGATGATCTCCAGATGTCATTGGATGAAACTCGACCACAATCTGCAAGCTTTCATTTACTGGTATCAATCCATTGGATGGATTCACGGAGAACGGTCTGAAAGTTTGAATTAATCATATTTTTTAGGTTTCTCTAATGTGTCATCATCCCTCTGCACTACATCTGCTTTATGTCATAAAAGTACCTGATATTATTTTCATGACAACAGATTACATTTGCTTTATGTCAAAAAGTATTTGATATTATATTCATGACTATATGCTATATATATTTTATGTCATAAAAGTATCTGATGTCAAAACAGTTACATGATTTTGCTTTACAAAAGATAAATGAGACATATCAATTGTCTCAGTTGAATAAAGAAAAATTAACACTATATTAACCTTTTTACTAAAGAAAATACACATAATACCATGAAAGAAACATGTGGAACAGATTGCCATATCACTTTAGACAGAAGAGCATTTTAGCTTATTTAAAATATTTAACACACATACAAATACACGCATAGACAAGACAATGCTGTGTATTTTGTCAGTTAGAACATATTTCTATTATATATATATATATATATATATATATATATATATATATATACTAATTAGACTATCGTGATAATAGATATATATATATATATATATATATATATATATATATATATATATATATTACTATTATCACAATTATCATCATTACAAATAAATAAATAGGTTTCTATATTTATTACTGTAGTTACCTAGATTAGACAGAAGAAAAAAAGAACTTGGTAATAATCAATCTTACTTCTCTATTGATAAAGAGAACTTGCAGTCTCTATCACCAACATTCCTGACTAGAAGAGTCCTTGATGAAAGATACTTGACTGGGGCTGATGGGAAATGTATGTCGTCTGGAAAATCCAATATGCCTCGGGCTCCTATGGCTCTCACAGGGACAACAAACCGTTCCCGTTCTGTTGTACACACCAGCTCGTGGTAGTAGTCCTAGCAGGAAAAAATGTACATCACACATGAAATACACGATTCAATGGAACACACACGAAGAACAATTCAGTCTTTATATAAATCTTCATTTAATATAGTAACAGTTAGGAACAAAATGTGTACAATGACATAAAATATACTGGAAAGAAATATTTAAGTGGTTAAAATGTGGCATAGCTATAGAGATGAAGTTTTGTATTGTATTTCTAAGAACTTCATACCGAACTACTCTGATGACTGGGGTCGAGTGAACACACTCTAAGTTTATTATGTTGCCTTTGGTATCTATCCAAAGTCAGCAACAACCATCTAACACAAGCTAGACGTTTACCTTTTTATCTTCAGGTGTGAATTGCAGGACGAATGTAGTAGGAAGTCCTGGACCAACTTTGTGGCCCACATTTGATGGGCTAATGATCTTGAAGTAAGGAGAGTCTTGCTGGGTGACCTTCACCAGTCTGGGCACCTGGTCATTGTTTCGCAGCGTCAGTGGGATCTCGTACGTCTCGAATGGTACAAAGTTCTGAAAGAACATCTCTGACGGGAATGGCTGGAACATCGGTTCATCAATGTTGATGCTAGATGCCTGAAATGAGAACAGACAACTGTATAAACGATCTGTGAATGAAGCCTGGCAATTCTGAGCATAAAAAACATTAAGCAGACATGTCCAGGTTTATAAACTTGTAATTTTCTTGCTAGTGTGAGCTAACCTTTTGGTGAGAGGTCTCACTCATGTCAAGAAGTTCTATCTTCCTTGGTACATTCATTGTGTGCATATTGGCCAGTTTTTTCTCAGTTGCCAATGACATTTGGAACATATATTGTGATGGCTTCATCTGGAAAGAAAAGAGTTCTGTGGCTCATGAACCTAGTTAAAAGAGGCTGTACATGAAATATTATTTAATCTTTCTAATATTGTTCCATTGCAATGACAAGTATCAGCACCACTGGTATTACTGAAGATAACTGCCACTATTAGATCATAATTTTATTAGCAGATCCCTTCACTATTAATTTCTTGCTCCCTGTCTCTTTCTCTCC
Source organism: Paralvinella palmiformis (assembly GCA_025642065.1). NCBI lineage: Eukaryota > Metazoa > Annelida > Polychaeta > Terebellida > Alvinellidae > Paralvinella > Paralvinella palmiformis. The sequence goes on from JAODUP010000270.1 coordinate 557,221, forward strand.
ACACACAAACAGAGACACACACACAGAGAAGTTATATATTTCCAGAGGAAGTTTCTCTCAGTACCTAAGTAGAAGAAACAGCTTATATCATAGCAATAATTTACTAATTCATTGACAGAGATAATGTAAGTATGGGACTATTTCTGTCTATCTGAGATAAATGATTATCTTTTGACAGGACTCTTACATGAGTTATAAATGTAGAGTCAGCATCACACCTATAACAACTGAAATATGTTTGAAAGTGGTACTACTTTAAACTTTTTATATAAAGTATGTTTACAATGAATAGGTGGTTAATAATTATGAATAACAACATCGGATCTAAAATCTACAACAGGGACCCTTCCCCCAAAAAAAAACTCCCAGAAAGCTGAATAGTTTTATGATTAAAACAAAAGAAACTATCAAATTAGCATTTATTTATTTATTTAATGATACTCAAGTAGCCACTAAAGCTATATTAGGATTCGTAACACCTACACCCTGTCAAAAATCAGTAAAACTTGATAATTTTGATATTTTAGTTTTTACCTTGCATTTTTGGAAAAATATTCAGCAAATATTATTTACATTTAAATTTGGGGGGGATTTATGACATATCTATATAACTTAAGGAATAAGGAATAAAATAGTTTTCCTTATAATTTTTACACATGTGTGTGTGTTTTATGATATGTATGCATGTGCGTGTGTGTATATGTGTGTGTACTTTATTAATAGATCACTAAAATGTTTACACAGATGATCCTACCTTAAACTCATTTTCTTTGCCTTTTATTAACTTTGGATTTCTTGGCGCAACAACTTTGCTCTTGTACTTGGCAACAGCTTGCTCAGATACATTCTCCAAGGTACCTGTAGTACCAAGGATTTCACCAAACGGTCCAATTGGCATTTTGTTTGGTATCTGTCAAAATGTCTGAAATACAATAAAGCAGATTATGAAGGTTACAAGTCGTTTAATTGCCACTACAGGTTAATCACTGCAAAACAGTTGGCTCATTGCCAACTAGAAGTCATTTCATCGCCTACCAAAAGTCGTAACAGTGATAATTCATAGATATCTAAGTGCGACATCAAATTACCAACCCTGTTAAATTAATTTGATTTAGGATTTTGAAACATCAACTGAAACATAAAACCGTTGGCAAAAATTAAGACTGCAAGATTTTTCTCTTTTAGTCGATCGGTTAAAATTGTTTATTTCTTTTGTTTTGCAGTTCTTTGAAAAATTATGAAAAAGTAATTGAAACACAAACTGTTAGTGAATATGACTAAACCTGTTAAATTTGTTTGTTTTTCGGTTTAGGAATTTGAAACATCAACTGAAACATAATTAAGAGTGGAAGATTTTCAAATTCTATCAAAGCATGTTTCTATGTTTTATATAGCTGTAAAATAGCTTTTAAATAGCTTGAATGTCACTGTATGTATTTTATTACCATATACCATATAAACCTGTGTATAAGACGATCAGAGCTCAATATATCAGTCACTATCTCAAAATCAAAGGACTGCTTTCAGTGTTGTGAAAAAAGTATTACATAAAAGTCAAACTGTCCTTCCAAATATTATCAACTCAGATACAGATAAGGTCCATTGTTTTAATAACTTCTTCTGTCAAAAAATATTAAATATACATAGTGGGTTCCAGTCCAGCACCTTATCACAGGGTAAGCCATTGGTAGAAGAGTTCTGCACATCCATGATGGATACATTTGAGCCTTTTACAGAGACTGATATCAGACAGTTGCTGAAAAGGGCATCTAATGCTTTCTGTGCAGCTAACCCTATGCATACATGGCTTGTAAAAGATTGTCTGCATGTTCTGATAAGTTCTATTACAAATGTAGTCAATAAATTATTATCTCTGGGTGTTTTCTAAGATCCATGAAAGGTGTCCTTATAAAACCATTAATTAAAAACCACAGTATGGACTGTAATATTCTAAACAATTACAGACTTGTTTCAAATCTTACATTTTTATATAAAGTTACAGAAAAGGCATTTGCTTTCCATCTATACAAATATTTAATCAATAATAACATTAATGAATCACTACAGTCTGACCATAAAAGTGGTCACAGCACTGAAACAGCCTTGGTTCGAGTGAAAAATTATATCATGATGTCAATTGATCAAGGTAAGCCAGTAATACTTGTTCTTCTGGACCTGTCCGCAGCATTTGATACAGTTGACCATAATGTACCTTTCTCTAGGTTAAAAGAAATGTTTGGTCTTTCAGGATAGTATTTGAATGGTTTCAATTCTATCTGGAATAATGCTCCCAGAGAGTGTCTGTTTATGGTATTTTATCTAACATTTAGTTTTTGTTATCTGGTGTTCAGTTCTTGGTCCTCTGGTTTTCACAATGTATACCCGTCCTCTTGGAATCATTGTGCAGCAATATGGGGTTAAATATCACTTCTATGCTAATGACACACAGCTGTATATATCACTGGATCCTGACAATGAGTCAAATTTCTCCTCTTCCTTTAAGAATTTAGAACATTGTATCACTGATATTCAGCTATGGATGACTCATAATCTTCTAAAACTAAATGATAATAGAACAAATATTATATATTTGGCATCACCAAATTCTGTTAAATCCCTAAAGACACCAGCATTACAGATGGGTGCATCTTTGATTATCCCTAATGGGTCTGTAACAAATACATTATTTTTGATAAATGTATTAACAATAACATGAATGAACATGTCACATCAGTATGCCGAGCTGCCTATTACCATCTTAAGAACATCCACTGCTTAAAACATTCTTGACACAATAAGCACTTGTAACTGTAGTCCATGCCTTTGTTACATCTTGTATAGACTATTGTAACTGCCTGTTATATGGCATATCTGATTATATCATCAATCGGCTTCAGCGAATTCAGAACAGTGCAGCTCACATAGTGACAAATACTTGAAAATATGATCATATCATCTCAATTCTTCAAAGCCTACATTGGCTACCTGTTAGACAGTGTGTGTATCCATTTCAAGATTTTATTAATAACTTATAAATCTGTTAATAATATGGTGCCAGAATACCTGTGTGAACTGGTGTCCATTAGAAAGTCATCCCTAAAACTCAGGTTATCCAATCAGATATTATTGCAGGTGCCAGTGTCTAGGCTCAAGTCATATGGTGATTGTGTATTTAGTGTTGCCGTCCCTACAGGTTGCCGGCAGATATTAGAAATGTGTCGTCTCTTGAAATTTTATAATCTGTTCTAAAAAAACACCTGTTCAAAGTCGCTTTCACAGAAAAAGTAATATTCATCTTTTAAATCTCTTATACAGTTTTTACAGACATATTATTTGGGGTATTATTATATTAGTAATAATAATATTACATATTATTTGTACAGCACATTTGAATGGCTCTTGCTAGTAAGGGCACATTATTAAATATACATTATTATTATTTATTAAATCAAATGTAGTATATAAGACAAGGCAGACTCAAAAACTTTCAGCCAGACTAGTTTATTAGCTTGAGCAGTTAAACAACAGTTTTCTGGTTAACGTCTATTGTAAAAATTATTGGATTTTTTTTAAATAGCTGCCAACATGGATCATCTGTTTTTAATAAAGTGAATATTTTGTACTTGTTATTTATGTGTATATGTATGGAAATGATGTGCTTGCTTCTTTTGATCTTTGTTTGGGTTAGAAAAAGGCTTTAACTCAGTAGTCTAACCTCACTTTTATGCCAACTTTGGGACCTGGTTGAAAGTTGGCATTGTGGTGGGGTGGCATTAGAGTGGGGAAACATATTCTGCTAACAGCCTTGTCTGTAGTTAATTACACATGGCTGCTCATACTATCAACACCATCATGACCACCACCTAATGACCCTGATAGCTTGTCACTCAATTCACAGATTACCAGAAACATTTCATGGTCAGTGTGTGGCATTAATGGTGGGGGTATTTATATGGCAATGTATGGTATTCATATTGCGTAAGCATTGGCGGTGACTGATTAACAGGACAGATAATTGGAGGCATTATCATGGCAGGAAATCGGGTCCTTATCAAAGCAAAGGCATGGCAGTGTCGACTGACTCATGTATAAGATAAGTAGTGAAAAAACCCTCTCTGGCAAGAATTAAAACCTTGCCTTATACACAGGTATATATGGTAATATGTATTAATGGTTGCTTAGTCAAGCATCGGAACTGTATTCAGTGGCGCTAAAGGTCCAAGCACTCAGCGTGCATGCACTGACTCCTGATAGCAGCAAGAACTTGCACATGTGCTGACCACTGAATCTGTTATCTCTACCTTTTTTTAATATTGCGGCAGAGCATAATACAGTTTTATTTGGTCTAAAGTTAGGTTGAGACTTTTGACATCTTTGAAGATGTTCAAACAAAAATAAAGGAGATCAAAGATATGACATTAGTCGAACTACATATCGATGTGATTGCAAGATGTTGACTCGGATCTTTATATTCATATCCGAGCATCGAAAACAAGTCAAAGTAGGTGCATGTGCACTCAGTACTCTGCTCTTTATCACCAGCATACATGATTTTGATGCATACATAGCACCAGAAAATGCACATTTGGTGCATGAGCATTATGTCCTCAGACCTTTAGCACCAACGAACATGATTATGATGCTTGGCTTTGCAACAATGTCCATAAAGTTTACTAGGCAACGAAACTACTTCTAATTGGCAACAAAACAACAGATGTTTCTGTTTTTAATATAAGTCTAAAATAGTTTATTAATAGCTTGAATATCATTATTATATATACTTTATTATCATATAATCCTGATGATATGTATTGACATCATAACATAAAATATTAAAAACTATATATTTGTATGTGTCCCAGATACAGAAATTGTAGAATAAATCGACAATTGTAAGAAATTGTAAAATTAAAAAAACTATATATTTTTAGGTGTCCCAGTTACAGAAATTGTAGATTAATTGTTGATGGCGATGAAAACAACTAGGTTAGACCCTACTGTAACTGTTTACAACTTCCACTGTTCAGTAGAGTAGGCGACGAAACCACTTCTAATAAGACTAAATCACTAATCAGTAAATGGCGACGAAACCACTTTTGGCGACGAATTGGTAGTAGCGGACAAAAACGACCTATTTAGACTATTAGACTACTGTTAAAGTGTTGGTTTTAGACTAGTCTACCATCGTCGTCATGATCCTGAAATGATGAAGTAGATGTCTGATGAGTAGATCTAGTTCTAGAACTTTAACAAGTTCCATTCAACTGTGGCACTAACAGTCAAGAAACAACTCCTGTAAATATTTATACAATACAAGTTTGAATAACTGTATACAAAATATAAACAACTTACTAACTTATAAAATCCGTGCAGTGATCAAGAATGAACGGCAACCATCACTCTCTACTTGCCGCCTAACATAAACATGGTAGCCATTTTGGCGTTGCTATGACGCTAACACTGCCCTCTGGTGAATGACTATAGTTTTGAACAGATCATTAAATATGAGATAATGGGTAAATGAGGGCGAATCTTACACCAGATGTTGCTCAGGAAAACCTATTAACAGGCTACTTTCAATGAAATGTAGTGACAAAATTTAATCCTGAATTGTTACAGCGATCCTGCCAAAAGACCGTTGCGATCTAGAACAGTTAGATCAAATAGTTCGACAACTCATTATTAAGTTATTAATATAATATATATCTGTCCCAAAAAACACAGAACACAACCGTCGCATGACAACGGTCGTCTGGGCTATAGTTCGTACTATGTCGACAAAATGAAACAGACATTTTTCCAGTACCCTAACTACTTACTAACTTAGTGCCCACTTATTATCAATTTAAGTAAACCTATCCTCCACAATGAGAGATAGGACGACACGATTTTATCCTGATGATATCCTTCCAAACGATTCTAAGCAGCGATTAAGAACAGATCCTGTAAGTCTGGGTGTTTGCATGGATGTTCTGATAAGCCCGATTACAAGGATAGTTAATAAATCATTAACTATGGCTGTTTTCAACGATCCATGAAAGCTACCCTTGTAAAACCATTAATAAAACCCCCAGTATGGACTGTAAAATCCCAAACAATTACAGGCCTGTTTAAATTAGAACATTTGTATCTAAAATTATAGAAAGGGCAGTTGATTTCCATCTAAATAAATTTTATTCAATCATAACCTTAATGAATCACTATATATCGTATGAAAAGGTGATCATAACACTTGAAACAGCCTTAATTTGTTGTAGTACTTTTTTCACAATACTGAAAACAGTCCTTTAATTTTTCTTTTCTGTTTTTATCTTTTTATTCTAATATTCTGCATTACTTGTACTTCTGAACCTGTCTGCTCCATTTGATACAGTTGATTATAATGTACTTTTCTATAAGTTGAAGGACATGTTAATTCACTCTGGAATGGTTACAACCCTATTTGAAACAACGCTCACCGACGGTGTATGTTCATGACATATTATCCGATGTTCAGTTATTGTTACCACAGGGTTCAGTTATTGGTCCTCTGGTTTTCACAATGTATTGTATATAAACGTACTCTTGGGATTATTGTACGGTGAGTGATATGGGGTTAAATGTCACTTGTTTTGCTGATGCACATACGGCTATATATATATATATATATATATATATATATATATATATATATATATATATATATATATATATATATATATATATATCACTGGATCTTAACAAAATTTTCCTCTTCCTTGAAGAATTTAGAACATTCTATTGCTAACATTCAGTTATGAATGACTCAAAATCTTCTACAGTTAAATGACAATAAAACATATTTTTTATTTTACTTCACCATGAACCTGTGTAAACTGGCGTCCATTAGAAAGTCATCCAGAAAGCTCAGGTCATCTAGTCAGATACTATATATTGCAGTGTGATTTTCGGGAACTAGCGCCGTTGCTGCGTCCCATTAAAACATATTCTATGCGTTTTGGAATTTGCAAGGTACCGATCCGTTTTTATCCTGGAGGGATTCTTCCATGTGACCTTTGGGACAGACAATGGATAATACAAAAGTTATCTAGATCGATGACGGGGTCGTACAAGTCATTAACAATCTATTAACAAAGTGGTTAATTAAATTATTACAAGCTGGAAACAAATTGGTACAGCATCGTTTTTGGGTCACTCGCGAAGTGTAATTGGTTGTGCCCTGCACGTGTGTTGTATCCATCTGTAATCTAATCTTATCTATCGTATGACAGCCGTGCCCTGTGTGCTTTGTCCATCTGTATTCTTATCTATCATATGACAGCCGTCTTTTGTGTTTTTGGTCCATCTGTAATCTTATATATCGTATGACAGCCGTCTTTTGTGTTTTTGGTCCATCTGTAATCTTATATATCGTATGGCAGCCGTGTTCTGTGTGTTTTATCCATCTGTAATCTTAAATATCGTATGACAGATGTGTTCTGGGTGTTCCGAACTTAACAGAGCATCGCACAAAGACAATATATAGTGGAGAAAATCGCCATGTCAACATTACTGTATAAATCCCCTATAGAGTGTCCATCGTGTTAATTTTGTCGCTGTTTGATTTTTGGGAGCTTGAGGCATCGCCATGTGAATATTCTATGAGTTGAGGTTGGTTATTTGTTCCGTTTATAAATGATATGTCAGCTATAGATTTCAGCGGTGGCCAGTTAAAAAAGTCACAAAAAAAAGCCACAGTCTTTTTATTAAAGAAAGACGCAGAAACCGTGCTAATTACATTGTCCTGATTCCTTTTTTCCTGTGACTTTTTTTCCGATGACTTCATCCTATGACTTTTTATCTTCTGACTTTTTTCTGTGACTTTTTTACTTGTGACTTAATTTTTACCTGGATTCGATTCAACAGCTCCATATGTGACCCTACTTAACCGTTGCCACGCGGCGCTGTGTGTTTGGGGCTATGAAATTAGTTACCATATATATATATATATATATATATATATATATGTGTGTGTGTGTGTGTGTGTGTATAGTGTGCGGTAGGACATTTGAATATCTGCTAAAAGTAAGGACAGTTTTGAATAATAATTAAATACACTAGACTATATATTATTTACGCTATAATTTTATACGTTATTATATATAAAATATGCATTCATTTCATTATTGTAGGCAACATATATGAATAGTTACTTAGTCATGTTGTTTGATAATAAGGTAATTGCCAACTCTCAACTGTTGGCAGTCCTGGACAAATGGACAAGTATCACATGCACAAAGAGGGAGTCCAGGTTAACTTACAGACCACTTAACTGGAAAAGGACCTTGGTGTGTATGTTGACACCAAGTTAACATTCAGTATGCACTGTGAAAAAAAGGTAAACGTGGCTAACAAACTATTAGGCCTGATCAGAAGATCATATGCAACAGTGAAGACTTAGTACACCTCTCTTGTTAGGCCACATCTCGAATGTGGGAACACTGCACAATGCCCAACGTCGAGCAACAAAACTGGCCCCGGCATTGAGGGACCTGTCTTATGTTGAGAGAATTACTGTCCTAGGTCTACCCAACCTCTACGATAGACGAGATAGAGGTGACATGATAGAGACATATAAACACGTGACTGGAATATATGCAGTAGATGCTGAGTACATTAAACCAGATACATCATTCATTAGGGATCACAGTTTCAAGTTAAAGAAAGAAAGATCAATGAAAAATATCAGGCACCAGTATTACAGCAACAGGATTTTAAACTCATGGATTATGTTGCCTGCTGAAGTGGTTAGTGCATTTAAATGCATTTAAAAACAGTCATTGGCGGCAGTATAAATATACTATATAGCCAACACTCGGTACATGATGCGTATAATTTGAACAAGTCAAATTTAGAAAGGCCTCGACCTGATACAGGCTATGTAGCCTAATTAAAATCAAAAGCGGATGAGTATAAAACAAACTTTTACGCTAGTGTGGTTACGATTTATTATTGTTCGAGTTGATGACGTTACGAAGTGACTTGTTACCATTATAATCAAGAGCCCCGCTTTAGTTTGTCTGTTGAACAGTCTAATGGTGTTTGGGAAGAAAATCTTCACTTTATCTTTTATTGAATGCTGCACTACAACAAAGGTTGATAAATGATGATTTCATTATATATTGTTTATTATAGCACAACTTCAGTAGATTAATATGCGATATATTGTATAGTAGCATATACTAATTAATTAGTGATTGGTCATGATCGAATAGTCCATGGGACAAGATGAGTTCTTGGTAGAATAAGCGAGATCGTAAGGCCGCGCGCGCAATGCATACTGGGATATATTGATTGACGCAAAATAAACAAGCAAAGCACATGTGGCTTATTATCGCCCTGTTTTACACGGAGCTTTCCAAGTGTATTGTATGTGTTTAAATAGTGCTTTATCTACAGTAATATTGTATTGTGAAGTAAGTATAATAAATACATTTTCACATTGATTACAAGTCTTACAAAGTAGGAATTTGGAGATTATTTAAAGAGAGGAAGAAAATCATCTATATAAAATATGTTGAATTGCAGTTGCTGTCCTCAGGGGAAGGGATGATATTTTGTTTCCAAAAATTTTAAGTTGAATGTGATGTGGATGTTGTAGCATGGTCACTGATGGTGCAGTCATCCTAAATCCATTCCACGCTCTGACAGGTGGCTGGAAAAAAGAATGAATGAGAACTTTATAGCCCCCACCTCTGAATGTGAGGTTTCTAGTGGTATTAATAATTAAATGTAATTGTATTTTTAACAACGATACTGTGTAAGTATTTTGCAATAATCTGCATTATGATTGGTTGATCCATTATCTTGTTTGTCTATGTACCTATGAGGTGAAACTAATTGAATTGACTTAGTAATAGTAGATAGTTAGCAACTGGCTGACCAAAAACAACTTCGTTATATTTCACTACAATGAATAAACATCTTGTCTTTAAGTCATAGTACCCCATTTAGGGAGTGGGCTTTGTATTGGATATAAATGATGTTATGTGGTGAATTCTTTCAGATTAATCAAAATGATGCCCCCAAAGAAGTCAAAAGCTGCCCGGTCTGTCAATCAAGATAATCCCGACACCAGTAAGGGTGAAACAAATGGTAAACCTGCAGAAGAAACTGGACAGAATGTAAATATTTTTGATGTTGAGATTGTGAAGGGAAAAAGACAGAGGAAGGTGCTACCTAGTGAGCAGACTCTTACTGATTGGTAAGTAACCAGTGACATATATGCAAGGAGAATACTCAGCAGTGATGTCTGGTTAGGGGATTAGGCTTATTTAACCCTTTGCCACTTGTTGTCCCCCAGCGAGCCCGCTGCCATTACTGCTAGCGATCCTTACACAGCCCTAGTGTTCCCACGTAGCAGACAAACATTTTGAGATATCGTTGTGACTAAGCTACCCACAATGCATTTCAGCATATATTGTGGGAATAACGCTGTTGATCATGGACTTCATTTTCGTGTTTACAGCACGCGTTTTGGTGGAGTAAATTGATTTTTATGAATTTTTTTAAGCTGAACACAGTTATAGGACACATTTTTCTGGATCAAGATGGAGGAAGAGGGTCGGTCTGATAGCAATTTGGAGAGCGCTTCTTGGCAAAAGTGAAAATGATGAGGAAGATTTCCAAGGGTTTATTGTGGAAGAAGTGAAGATGGGTCTGGTGTTGATTTAGACCTCATGGCACAAGAGGGAATCTTGCATTCAGACAAATAACTATCAGACAACACTTTCAGTGACAACGGTGGGACTTATCTTTTACTGTCTTTTTAAAATATTTTATGAAGAGCCCAGGAATAATTATTTTAATGACTACCATTCGTGGGAGAACTGCTTGTGTATGTTCATCTGGAAGCTGCACATCTTGCGATTCTTCTGACATTTTTAGCAAAACTGAGTGATCCATATCTAATTTTTAAAAGATATTAGGTATGTGTTGTGCAGAGTTACTTCTCCTGTCTTATGGGAAAGATCTAAGTGGCAAAGGGTTAAAAAAGTATAAATAGTCTGGTTATACTTCTTTTAGCATTCTTCTGATTAATTCAGAAGAACAGTAATTATATTACAATGGCTTCTGTTTGATATTAAACATAAAATGTTGCTAGGCAACACTACATACTTCCTGAATGTCTCAATATGTTGTTATGTCCTACTCATCCATTCTTTGATCATTCTTTTATATATATGTTGTTTTATATATATATATATATATATATATATGTGTGTTGGCTTTCTCCCCAGCAGAAAGGTATTTCTCCCCTGTCACGGGGAGAAAAGGGGCAAAATACCTTTCTGGTGGGGAGAAATGGTAGAAACTGGGGAGAAACTTCCAGATGTGTTTATTTTAAGGTGCAAAGCATAACCATCTGTAAGCTATGGCATCACCAAGTTCATTTGTAACCCTAGGGATACAATTAAATTATTAATGTTTTCATCTGTTTAATAATGTTTAAGAAAAACAACAAAGTGCTTCCAGACATAATCTCGCTGTCTACTTCCCTTGAATATGTTGAATGTTATGTGTAAAACTATAAACCTGCAAGATAAAGCAATTTGTCCAGCCACAATATTCAACATTTACAAAGTATAAACCTCAAGAGACTATATGTAAATGATGACATTATCAATAGCCATGCAAATTTATACTACTGATGATCAGGCAACATGTCTGCTCAAAAATAACTAACTGATCTGCTGAGATTGATAACCCCCATCAGTGTCACATTAATCTAGTCAATATGAAGTCTGTCTACCATATTATAATTAGGCAGTGCAGATACTTCCCTATGCCATGGTGTAATAACAATCATACACCACTCACCCACTGCTGCATATTTAATATGCAGCAGTGGGTGAGTGTTATTACACAGCAGCATCTCTTCACAGTGATACATACATGTAGTTATTACTACAGACTACATGATGTTGTCAGTAGTATTCAAGCATGACTATACACACCATAAATAAACTGCATCTTTTATCTCACAATCTTAAACGTGATGAATTATTGGCATACACTTTAAATAAGTATGTGGCATGTGGACAAGATTTATAATTAAATAACTTATGCTTATATATATTGGTTTCAAACTGTCTCTATTAATTGGGTATTTTCATGGCAATTTTCCCCAAATTTAGTTTCTGCCATTTCTCCCCTGGGCAGAAAGTATTTCTCCCATATCCACTGTGTAATTACCATGGTTTTTACCATGATGGGGAGAAATCTGCCAACCCTGTGTTTTAAAATTACTGCTCATTACTTCTAACTTTGTGAGCTTGTAGAATGTGTTATAATGTTTGTTATCCAAGCCAGGTGAACTGTCCAACCTACAGGAGTATTTGCGTATTGTGGAGTATTTGCCATAACTTTGAGAAAAGATTGCATTTATTTATATTATTGGAAGTTTTAACTTTTAAGCGTATATTTATTAAGCACAAACTTAATTATACACCACCTTGGCTCAATCAGCCAAACAAACAGCACAATAAAATATCACGTTTTCAATACAAAAGTAGATACACATGCAAATACATTTTTATGGATGTTTATTTATGCATGTGCACCTATAAATGTTCATTTATTGGTTCATATAGTTGCTCCCTTCATCTGTAAAACATGCACTATTTCTGGTAGATGAAGATCACCAATCCAAGATGGCTGCTACTTTTTGTCCAATTTTACAGAAACATTTTATTTTCCATACATACACTGAGGTATAAATTCATGGTTAAGTCAAATGTTTGGTGAGGGAAAAGAGGATTCACATAAGCACCTCGACTTATACATGCATCATATTTCCTACCAGCTGAAGGAAAGATGTTTTGGGCCATCCTTGACACACAACACTATAGGATTCAACCCAAAAAGAGCTAGAGTTGGAATAAAATGGTCACATTGCTGCCTACTAATCCATTATTATTCAGTAAATAAAAATTTATTTTCACCAAACTGTTACTCCAATTTCCCAAACATGCCAGTCAGTCTTCATGCCCTATTACTTACTGGTACCTCCAGAAGTGCTGTGAAACAATTAATAACACTTGCCAATTGAAGAAACAATCAGACGTTTGTGTGAGCCAGAGTTGGAACAAAATCACCACATCACTGCCTACTAATCCCTTAATATTCAATAAACAACGTTAAATTTTTACCAAACTGTTACCTGGATTCCTAAACATATGCCGGTCTTTATGTAACAATACTTGATAGTCACATGATGTTACCTACCATTACGTACAGATGATTAGCTATACAATAAAAATCATTGCAAACATTGCTCGTCAGTTGCTGTGAAACAATTAATTAATAATACTTGCTGATTGAAGTTACGTACAGTCAGGCGTGTTTGGTGTGACATGTTTGTTTATTAATTATAACATCAAAGTGAATAGAATTAGAAATGGTTTAGAAAACTACACAGGCCCTCATACCCAGAGGGTGTATGTCACTACTGGAGCCGGTATACCTGAACAAGCTTTTAAGGGTGAAATGCGCTAATTATAGAATGATTGTATGGCAGAGGGTGATAAACCACTAATACCTGATGGTAATATAAAGAGACCATTGATTCCTGTGGTTAAAACTGTGTGGGAGCGTATTCCCATAGAAATGGTGCACAAGTCCTACTTAAAGTGTGGTATTTCTAACAAGATAGATTCCGATTTTGAGGGATTTTAATCATATTATTAGACAGAAAATTCTTTAAAAACTGGCAAGCTAATAAATACTTCAGAAGTCGACCTCGACTTATACAGTGAACATATGTCTGAGGAAAGAATTACAGGGTCAAAAACTGACCTTGACTTATCTGCCCGGTCCACTAATACGCGAGTATATATGGTAACATTCATGTTTAAGTCAACAAATGACTAAACAATTACTGGAAACATTTATGAAATAAACAGTTGTATGTAATCTTAAAGGGTGGTGCAAAACAAGGTGAATACATGGACTCCCTATTATCGCCCACCCTGTTAGTGCCGCTGTCTTGCTTCATGGTCCACCTATAATACGGTCGATGGACCCCAATGACCGTGTTATAATGGGGCCCAACTGTACATTACTGGCAAGAAAGACATTACGCTATAGAGGAAGAGGCACCATGTCTATTTATTATTATAACATTATCAAGGCTGTAATGTCAGCCAGATTTAACACCAGGATGCTCTATTAATATAATTTGCTTAATAATAATAATAAAAACAAAGTAGTTTGTTTCTATCTGCAGAATGTGTTAACTTCGGTAACCTTACTGTCATGTTCGTATTATTCTCGATTAAGTATAGCCTTACTTTTCTTTAGGATAGAAAGTCATCTTGAAGAGAGATCTGGCCATGCCTTGGTTTTAAGTGATGCATACAAACACTATGTTGATTCATGTGTATCTGCTAACAGTGTGGCTTGGTCCCAGTCTGAATTTTGCAAGGTAAGTACAGATAATTCTTTGTACATTACAATATTGTGATGAACTTATCAATAATTACAATCTCCCCATATCTATGATATAAACACTATTTATTGCAAAATTGCTGTTCTGACAAATTTATGGTACTACTACTAGTCCATTTAAATTTTAATAGAAGCTTGAATTGCATTTGTGTGTGTGTATATATATATATTATATATATATATATATACACACACACACACATAGAAATGATGTGAGAAATTCCATGCATTATTAGACTATTGTACTTAACAGTTTTTATTGCTTGTCTTGTGAGCCGGTTTTAATTTGATGGGATTTCTCATTTTATAAGTATGGCACTAAAGTTTGGAGAATCTTCTAATCACTAAAAGAAAAAAGAATTATAGGATATAGATCAAAGTCTGGCTTATTTATGAGAAAGATAAGGTCATTTGAATGCTGTAAAGTAGCTTTTTTGTGCGTAATGCTTTAAAACACAATAAAATGCTATGTATGGCATGATTATTTGAGGAATCACCTTAAGAGCCCACGATCAGCACCTAATGAGGATGTGTCTATAAACAGTGACATGTTGATGGAATACTCCTGTTTTGTGCACATGATAGCATAAATGGTCCAAAGGAACTCCAAAGATAACGAGGTGAAGTGAAAAATGGAACACCCTTTAGACATAGCCATGCCATAATTTGAACTCGAGTGTTAGAGGTCTGTGGCCAACCACGTTACCATTTAGGTCATAACTAGGAGTACCTCACATATCGTAATTTTCAAATGAATCATTTATGGCAGTAGTAAATATTGAGTGATCATTCTGTACCTTGATAAGGACATTTCACATCAGGTTATGATCAAAGAAAACATCTAAAGATGGTGAACTTGTCATTTTTAAAGCTTCTAACTGGTACCATTTACTGTCTTGAACTTGAAGAGGAATGAAATTTACGAATGAGCAGCTTTTGGTGATGGCTGATTATAATTGATTTCAGATAAGAATGACCAGGTACAACCTGATAACGGTAGACTGGGCACTCATTTCAGTACACAGTCCTTAAATAAATTTCCCTTTTAACCAGTGCGTGGCCTGATTAGTTCATAGGGACGGAAAGTTCCTAATTATTTATGTGGTTCTGTCCATTACATAATTATTGTATTTTTATGCTATCTTTAGATACAAAACTTTTATTATGTTCTTGCAGCAGTCAACTGTATCACACCAGAGGTGGGGTTGAATAGATTTGTATTTGAAAGGATTTAAATACTTTTTTTGGGTACTTATACTTGAACTTTCCAAAACGAAAAGTATTGAAATACTTCCACAACGTATTTAATTTTTAATTACATTCTGAAATGCATTTAAATTTTTTGTACTCATTTAAAATATTTATCTCAATATTTAGCCACAAATGATTTATTCCGGGAATCAATTTTATAAGTGAATTGTACACACTCAGCCATGAAGTGAATGTTTTCTCTGTGATCTTTGTGAAGTCAAGAAGAACAGCAACAGAAATACTTGTCAATGTTTTGTGATGTTATCATGGTTAAGCGACATGTGTGATATATGATACTATACCTAATAAAATAAGTGATTTTATGTGATTATGTTCTTTAATGAAATATGATAGTATAAGATGTAATAGATGTGATATTTTACCAATAGTAGTAATAGTACAAAATGTGTGCATCAAAAGAATAAAGGGAAAACAACACTTCATTTAAATATTTAAATACATTTATATTCAAATGTACTTGTCTTTGACCTGATAAAATGTATTTATATTTAACTATTTTGCAATCTTTTTGACCTCATGTCACACACACAGAGACATTTGATACATTTGTTTTTTTCACTTTAAGTGGATAATTTTTAATATGTTGATAATCTAGTATTTTGCTGTTTCTGATAGTGATAAGCTTATGGTTTTACACGAGTGTGGTTTTGTTCATTATATGTGCATGTATATGAGTGGGTTTTAAACACCAACCTGGTATCTACTTTTTTCTCTCAAATATTGAAGGTTGTGAAAGAGAAGTTTCCCCATGGAACTGCTGTCAAAGAAAGTTCACCGTTTGCATGTTTGATACGCGTAAAAAAGGAAAAGGGCCAGAGGACTAAAACTGGTACGCTGAAGATGAAAGATGTCATCGCGAAGACGATAGAAGAGCTCGGAAACCCTGTATCCTTGCTTAATTCCGTCATTTGTGTATGCGTGTGATAGTTGTAGATTTAAGTTGTTTCATGGCCACATATATCAGGTGTTACCAGTGTCAAGGTTGGATAGAGCATGGCTGATCTAAATCTTATTGTGGTATGATTATTGAATGTAGATCGAATTCTTTATTTTCTCCTTTATTACGACCATCAGCACAAAGGCGTCAGATTTTTCATGTTAAAGCAGAGTATTGCTAAGAAGTACCCAGCCCTTGGGATTGACAAAAGGCCACGCTTTTTGCTGGGTGTGCTGGAGAGATGTATCCAGTACAGACAGCTGCAGCTGGTAGGTGATGTTAATATGGTAATAACTTATTGTGGTGACTAATTGGTGTGTGTGTGTGTGACAAGACACTAGCAATACCAATCACACACAATCACCATACAATTTGAGCCGAGACACAGGTACCTGCAATAGTATCTGAATAGATGACCTGAGGTTTTGAAGAAATGGGGTGATTTAATATATTTGAGTATTTGACACTATGTGAGTTGCACTATTCTGAATTTGGTCAAAGTGATTGATGTTATAATCAGATATCTCATATAACAGGGGGTTATAATGGTCTATACTGGATGTAACAAAGGCATGAACCACATTAACAAGTGCTTATTGTGTAAAGAATGGTTTTCAACAGTGGATGTTCTTAAGATGGCAGTAGGCAGATCGGCATACTGATGTGACATGCTCATAAATATTTATATATTTGTAAAAATAACCCCTAGATCTTTTACTGACCCAACAGGCTAATTAATAGTGGTGTTTTTAGGGTAGTGTAGGGTAGTGAAACCAAATGTATAATATTCGTTTTATTCTCATTTAATCTTAGAAGATTTTGAGTCATCTATAGCCAAATATCAGCAATACGGTGTTGTAAATTCTTCAACAGGGTTTGCACAGGTCCTTGAAAACCTAGAAAGTCCTTGAATTTGAAAATTTGGATTCCAGGCCTGGAAAATCCTGGAATTTTTGTAGAGGTCCTTGAAAGTCCTGAAATTTGGACATATAGATCTATATTTCTAATCATAAGCGTACAAGAATTCGGTCATTACACTTCTTGTGGGTGTCTCTGTGCGATAAAAGTTCATGAATTTATTGAAAGGGTCCTTGAATTTGACATTGGAAGGTCCTGGAAAGTCCTGGAATCTGAGATGTCAAAATGTGTATGAACCCTGTTCAAGGAAGAAGAGAAATTTAACTCGTTGTCAGGATCGAGAATTATACTGCTCCAGATCAATGGGTTTCTTAGAATATGTAGAAATGGAAACATATGGTTTCCATAAACAGAAAATATAACATCTCAACTGCAGGGTAATACACACTGCAATAATTACTGCAAATGTATGTGGTCCTGTTTTATGGCTAGTTTTGTGCCCACCATAGGCTATATAGGTCATGGGACCTGCAAACATAATGAGGATAAGTATCAGATGAAACACATAGGCTGGTTGGGCTTTAAATGCAGCTGCTAAAGGTTCGGTGCCAGTTGTATAGCCAGTTTTATTTAGTTTTTTCACTGTCAAACACCTGACACTATGACATTGGCATATATAAGCAGTAAACACGAGGGCCTGTTCATCACTAACTCTTCAATGGTAATGACCTCCGTGATATAGTTGGTAGAGCACTAGACCATAGATCACTACCACCTGAGTTCAAATCTTGGCATTGGCATATCTGAAGGGTGTTTCAGCTTCGACTTCGCTTCATTACCTTTGGAGGTCGCTCGGCCCATTTAGCCTACCATGTGCACAAAAGTAGCCATAAAACATCAATCAATAATCATCAATGGTAATGAATCTTACAAGAAAACCTGTTAATTATGTAAATTCTAGGTACGTGGTGTAGGAATGTGTGGGTTATATCGACTGTTTGGACCATCCAAGTCGGATGATGAGGATAAAGAGAACCATAAAGTGGAGCAATCCGAAGAAGGTAGCGAAGATAAAGAAGAAGATACGGTAATACTAATTTATTTGGTGTTGATGATGTAATAATAGTCTGTATGGTGGTCCACTTTTACTGTTGTCATGGCGAGTAGCTTACTGGTAAGATCTCTAATATCAGACGTAAATGTTTTTTATGTGACCATTACTAAATGGTTATTGTCCTGTTGTCTTCACCGATTTTAATGTGTTTACATTTTTTATCTACCATTTATTTACAGCAATATTAACTTACTTGGATTGTGTCATTTGAGTTTTATACTGTCCATTTTGGATTTGAATTTATAATTTTACAAAATGTTTTGAATTTAAAATCATTAGAAGTTGTTCTTTCATATAAATACAAATAAATCCGTTTTAATAACAGTCTGTTTTGGAAAATTGTTGTCTTTTATTTAAAATCCCAATGACTTGGTTATTGGTTAGATATTTTCTTTAAATTTAAGAGTAGAATATGCATTAACTTTATGTTATTAATTGATTCTTCTCGTAGCATTTGTATTTGACAGAGTGCGGAGAGATATTATTTCATGAAGTGGTCATCCATTTCAAAGAGTACTAATATTAAACTTTGTTCTCTTATCTCAGTAAAGCTGTGAACAGATGTTATAAAAGGATCATCCATGTGGTTAAAGTTTTATATAAAGCTTTGTGACTGTTATTATTTCTGTGGTGGTCTCAGTCAGGTATTTTTTGCACTGTTATGGTGTGAGAAATATGTATCATACGATCAGTAATGTCATTGCTGAAAAGAGTAACAAAATATCAGATGTATTAATAACACTCTTAACAACTGATGATGCAGGAAGACGATGATACCAAAAGAAAAAAGGATGAAAGTGAACCAGAAGAAAAGCAGAAAAGTAAACAGAATAATGCAGGAGTACAGAAAAAGAGCAAGAAAACTAAAAGAGGTTTGTGTGTGTATAGTCCATTTTTACTTACGTCTATTTTAGTCCTTTGGGTATAATGCTCTGGATTTTGTTCGAATCTGTTGTCAG
The DNA here is from genome assembly GCA_025642065.1 of Paralvinella palmiformis. NCBI lineage: Eukaryota > Metazoa > Annelida > Polychaeta > Terebellida > Alvinellidae > Paralvinella > Paralvinella palmiformis. Next base: position 576,827 of record JAODUP010000270.1, read on the forward strand.
CCATTGCAGGTATATGTTAATAATACTGTCTTATCCCCTTCTGATATCCTTTTATTTATAGATATTTGGCGGGTTTTAGTGGATATTTTGTTGTCTAAAAATGCCAAATTCTACTTGATCATGATTCCCTTTAAAACAATTTATTTCATTTATGTACATATTAAATAACCCATGCTTACCAATTTGGTCAGAAATATTTAGCCTGTAATGTTCCTAGTGCATCAAGATACATTAACTGTGACTTAGTTACCCCTGAAGTATATACCATAAATGTTTTTTGAGCTTGAAATACTTGACCCTCACATATTATTTGTTCACGTATCTTTATTAGGTATGTTGACCAACATTTAATAAAAACCCAATCAGGTATGAATTTCTAATACTGTCTCGCACAAGAATGAACTCATCTTTTATATGTTGTGTCAATTATGACCATTTGCAGCAAACAGAGTCCGCCACAACTCGGTGATTGTGCATAGTGCTCCGCAGAGGGTAGAAGATGCCTTTATGTTGGCTATGACCTTTATGGTGGAGCCAAAGGAGGCATCTGTGAAAAAGATCCTTAAATACGTCACTGAGTATTATGAGAAGGATCTAAGCATTGAAAGGTGACAAAGAGCATCTTGCATCTCATTTGTTACTCTTAAATGGCAATATTTACACTTGTCATATTTGCAATGCCTAATTAGTAATTACTAATGTAATATTTGTAAGAATAACAGTTTATATCGATCCAGATGCCATAGCCGGAAAGCCAGTGAAGCTAATTGCTGCCATGTTATCAAAGGTTTTCTTTTTCTTATTGCAGGCTACGTAAAAGCCTAGAAAAAGGATGCGAGAAGGGTTACTGGCAGCAAGTTACTGGACAAGGGTTCAGTGGAACCTTCAGACTTCTCTTGAACAACTGTGACCCTTCAGCAGGTAATATAGACAGTGGTGAACATAAAACCAAACCTTTTTGATAAAGGATTTGTCTTAAGTATTCACATTCATATATTCAAATCCCAATCAGAAATAATATCATTACAAAATTGTTCTGTTCACGTATGTTCAACTATTTTACACGTCATGTGCATATTATAGCCATATTGGTTGCAATCATGTATGTTGGGCATGACATTTATTCTGGCTGTTGAAGCTAAACAAACATTCACTCATTATTCAATAAATTAAGATCAGGTAATTTGACGATATCTGATCCAATACTTATTTTCATATTTCAGATGATGATCTTGTTGGACAAGTGACCAATGCTTTGATTGCCTGCACTGAACCAAAGTATTGCTCTGCCACACTCTTAAAGAGTTACTTGATTGAGTACCACCCTGAGTTTGATATACAAAATAAACCTTATCTTTTCAAAAAGGCACTGGAAAGGGGCATAAAGAAGAATATTATCAGGTAACATACAGCGCTGTTCATTGAAAAGCTTCCACCGTGTTGCATGTACATACTTAGAATTGAAATGTTTTTAATGCAGTGTCACTTTTTGTCATTGTGCTGTTTTTTTATAATAAAGTTTTGTTCCAGACAGTTGCGTGGTATTGGAGCTTCTGGCTCCTTCCAGCTGAACAAGGCATTCACCCCAACACCAACAATCCTCAGAGGTGAGGACAGTGAAATGGATTATGATGTGTCGGATGATGAAGTTGTGGTCGACTTTGGTCAATTCGATATTGCCTCCTTCCAGAATGCCTACCAGCCACGTCCAACCAAGTCGAGAGGCCATGGGCGTCAGGCATCAAAGGGGATCTCCAATGAACCTTTGCCAGTGAAATCGAGCAGTACACTACCACTGCGAAAGAAGAAAGAGGTTTATTATGGAGAAGAGGATTTGAGCAAAGAGCGAGTGAAGAAGACCAAGAAAAGGGGTACTAAGTCATCAGCTTCAGGTTCGCCTAAGAGACGAATTGAAGACGAAGAAAGTGAGCCAGCCAAAAAGAAACAAAAATCTGGAAAGAAATCGGCAGCCAGAAAACGCTCTCAGTCACGAAGTAACACAGCAGCAAAGACTGTTGTTCAAGACGAAGAGAGTCCCATGAAAAAGACCCATTCAAAATCAGCGAAGCGTGCATCAGTGAAGAAAGATGCTGGTATGTGTGATGCAACTCCTAGGAGATCACCAGTAAAATCCTGCAAAGGAAGCAGCAGTGATGAGAATGAGGAGGTTCCTCCTAAGAAAGCCTGGAGGTTAAAGAAAGCGGGCAGACAGAATACGAGAAGCAAGGAAAGGGAACAAACGGTCATTCAGCACGGTAGCAGTCAAAGGATTCAAAGGTCACCAAGGAAGTCGTACGCAGAAGACAGTTATACTTCTGATGAGGAGGATTCCTCCATTTTGTAACAGTGAGAGGTCTCGTGTCACATAAAATTCACATTGACACATTGTACATGAGTATAATAGAAGTTGTTTATCTGATGGTATAAAGGCAGCAATTTACAAAATGTTGAAAAATGGGCATTTGGTTGAGCACTTGATATTATAATTTCCACGTTCTATTAAAATTTTCAACAGAATTTTCATCTTGGCATAAACTAGGTTTTTTTTTCTTCTGATTTTCCCTGGTTTTAGGGTTTTTCTTTATATCACGCCTTTAATGACTATAATAATGAGTCTTTCCCCTCCATCCTGATGATGCTGTGCAACTACAGATTCAGTTCACCATTTAAGTCGTGAGTGTTTATTTGTGATCAGCTCATCACAGCAGAACACTTACAGCAATGTCATAAAATCACAGTTATTCATGTTGTTTTGTCATTATGTAACTCGGTTTCTCCTGGTAAACGTTTGCCCAGCCTGATTTAAAGGGCTTCGGGGGTCATGTTTAGCAAAACATAGCACGAATTGTTGTATATCGCTAATTAGAAGCGGCATGTTTATATCAGTAGTGAAGCAGTATCACTGACACTTGGCTGATAGGTAGTTTTATATTTTGTTGTAACAGTGACTTGTAGTTAACTTAATGGTTATTTGTCATGTTGTTGTTGTTGTTAGTTTTTATAACTAGATATAGGTATGAGAATGTTTGTTTCACAGATTACATTTATATGGTACAATATTTAGTACTCTTATTGAAATAATGCATATTATAAGATCAGCACTGCAAACCTTTTACTCTTTCATGAAGACAGACTTTCGGTTTAAAAAATCGAATTGTAAAGGGAGAAAGCGATGCATTTTTACAAAAATTCTGTTAGGCCTAAAAATGGAATAAATTTGAAATTTATGAACTTATCATGAACAGCGTTACCTTTTTGTTAGGAGTTTTTAATAATGCATTATGTGTTCACGTTTTTTTGCATAATTGAAGTGATTAGAATCGTACAGCTTGTGTACAAAGAAAGTTTTCACTGAATCTTTTGTCCATAAAGTTGTTGTAATGTCTGGTGTTAGATGCTGGAAAATTTTTGTTCGATTAAAAGTGAAACCAAATGATATATGTACGTGTGTATAAATAAGCAGGCAAATACGTATCCATTCATTCACACTAACAGACATTGGCTTACAGTTATATTGGCACCAATGAAATGCCATGTGCACTAACTATCAAAACCATCCATAGTTTTGATGATGTATTTAGTGTGAAATGTATTCATGTAGTATTGCTAAAATAGAATCTGCAGCTACCACAAATAAATTACAGCCCTGTGTATCATTGTAAAATTGTAAGTATAATGTTCATATTCTGCACATTTTCAGTTTATAGACATTGTGCTATCTAAACTGCTGTTATGGCAGCAGGATAATTATGATTTTTGATGAACAAGTATTGTTCCGTTTTGTCAGATTTAATGTTATTCAAGTGGATAAATAAATAACCTTCATGGCATAGCAATGTATTTATTGTTGTTTATAAATAGGTCACTCCGGTAATTCAGTTGGCAACACAGCCAGCAACAGACCTCCAGGTTATTCGAATCAATTCTGATCTGTATGGGATGTTTCATGTGGTCTGCTCATTTCCACGAGGTTTAACATCTCGGCCGCAGATGTTATTATTGGCACGGATAAACGAAGCCCATGCAAGCTCTCTCTATAAGAACATAAAGTGATTGACTAATAAAATCCAACCGTCTCTAATACTTTTATTGAGATAAATACATTTTTCATAATCCTGGAAGATATTAGTCTAATTGGTAATTGATATATATATATATATATATTTAATGCACCTAGTCTGATTGTTTATGTTCATACACAGACGATGTACAAAACTACGCTATGGGTGTACACTTTATTTTAAATAATTAAATTTGAATTATTTATAGTTATATTTCTATGAAAAAACGAGCTACAATACACAAACCTATCTAGTACAGAAGGTAATCATTAGTGTTTTATTTTGTTTGTTTGTCATATAACTATAATTTCAAGGAGCCAATACATTTTTTTACTTCACGTGGCAATCTATATGTAAAAAGGTTGTAAATACTATTTAACTGTTTATTAAACAAAAATTGTTTCCCAAAACCAAAGAATAAAGCTTCTAAAGCATATCGGGAAGAGAAGAAAACAACGCGCCTTAATTGTTATACGGCTGTATGTCGCAAACTTGTATTGAAGATATATTGAATGCTACGCAGCTCTTCATTTATATACATTCCTTTGGCTACTGACTATAGATGTATACAAATATACAGTGTTCCATCACGGGGCCATCCCAAATGGTCATGCTATCGTTTTTAATTCAACTATCCTAGCGGAAGTCCAGATGTAAATATTAATGTATTAATTTCAACAATATAATATCGGTTCATAACGCTCAGTCGGATGTCACACATATATCTATTACTTTGAAACTTTATGGTTGTCTTTATTCCATAAACCACATCCTAGAAAATACACAAAATCTCCTGCTCAGCTGGAGTCATCAATCATTGACTTTTAACCCAACAAAGATACCAGCTTTTTATACCTTGATATACACTTGCAGTTATCATATCACTAGTCACTTATATCGTCTTACTGAATATTGTAATTACACACAATTTCGCATTTTCTTGCAATGAAAATTCAGGTCTTTTTATCCTAAGCCTTATCACGACAAGAACAACAAATATATATTATACAAAGTTATACCGGTTTTATGTATGAACTAGAAAATAGACAAATTTAGACAAAACACTTGTCGTGATGATGGCGCCATGGACAACTGTGAAACACGATAATAACATCATGTTATTATTAATGTGCAACAGGCCTGCACACTACTGCCACACCCTTTGGTGGATTTGTTGTAATAGGATGGAATCTCATTCACAACAGCCAGCCATAATGAGAGAAAGAACAAGCCAAGGATTAATTTCTCGGCTCAAAACATCGTTGGTGGCTGACCACGTAAAATGGCGCTGCCGTCTCCACTGAATTATATAAAATAAAGGGAGACGTTAAAGACCGCCTGAGGACGTAAAACACTCTGGCAGTGACCACCCTCGGGGTATTTCGGCTCCATCTTTCCCTACTGCTCCCCTGTGAGTGGTGGGGAAAGAGGTTCTCAACCACTCCAACATAGAGGTGTGCTGAATAAGCGACAGCCTGGGTATTCTCCCCGACAAACAAAGCAGCCGTGTTAAACATACGTATAGTCATTAAGCAATCGTCACTGGCATCTAGTATCATCCTCGTTAATAATTATACCACATGGCTTCACACACACACAGCGATCATATAAATATGGCTCCTGCTTTATTTAAAATCACATTTCACGACTTACCTTTATTGAAATACTCGATTTATATATTGCTCTAAAGATTATATCACGATATTAACCTGGCACCTAAATAAAGTCAGCCAAGTGGAAGGAACCCGATATTTTTCTCAGGGTTTGCCGATTCCCAGATAGAGCTAATTTCACTCCTGAAAAAGCCAAGATGTCCACAGCTGCAAAGGCTAGCATTGAATTTGTGTTGTTTCGTGAAGAAAACATGTAAACGTGCCCAATATGGTAAATGTAAGGATTTTATTAGAACGAGTAACCAAAGCCAGTGGCGTATCTACGGAAAATAGTGCACATGTCATGCAATGAAATTGCGCTCCAGTCCAAACACGTGACACCCATTTTTCAGATAGCTTTACCATAAAATCAGCTCAAAAATAATAGTCAAGTTCGTTCATCATTTATTTGACAAATTATGTCACTACATGAAAATTACAACTGCATCTTCTTGGTTTTCATTAATGCAAATTAGTCTATGATGAGGTCAAGGTCAACGTTTTAAAGTTTCTTCTCTTTCTAAGCTCAGCAGCAGCAGAGCAAGATCATAGAGCGTGCCTTGACCCATGGAGGCTCTCAAATACGAAATCCTTAGTTTTAACTTACTGAACGATTTCTCACAGCTGGCGATGGAAACTGCGATGGTTAGCATTGTCTGAATAGCGATGCAAAGGTTGGGGGAGACTCTCTCATCTTCCTACTGAACGATAAAATCGGGAAGCTCTTCAGGTCTTGATATTTTCAGGTTGGCCCGCCTAAATAGTAATGTTTTGCAATCCAAACTTTTTCCATATAGTTGATTTCCATTAACATCAGCCAATGCGAATTAGTACGTTGTTGCAAAATCCTAGCAAAGTCATGAAATCGTAATTCAGGATACGGTTATACGGCTTACACTCGAACCCATATGATTACAAGAGGCACTGATTCCTGCCAATGTAGCGGTGGAAGACGACAGTCTGCCAACTTATGACGATATCACCTCATCCGATAGTGAAACTGAACAGAATGATGTGGCTTCTGATGAAAACATAGTGTCAGGGAATGATAGTGATGATGACTGAACATTTATTGTTGGTGTGTCCCATGATTTGAAAATATATTTTATGCAATGAACTTTGCAATATATTATATGTTCGTTAGTAATGGACTGACTTTATTCGTTTTACGTTTGATTATTACAGTTTATTTATTATTTTTCGTTAACTGCCAAATATGTGAGTCGTTGATACATAGCCATATATGTGTGATAATATTCTGGATTGATTTAGATGTGATTATATAGATTATATATACTTAACGGGTTATTACGAGTTCATTAGTAACCCGTGATAAGCAATAAAAGTTTGTGAAATTATATTAGCAATATTTTATTATTTTGAAACATTACTGTTAATAATTGCTAAATGTTTGGAGATCTATGTTTATGATAATACTGGAGATGAGTTAACAATTGTGAAGCTATCACAGGTTGTGTGTATCATGTGGAAAGATTAACTAGACTAATCTTATAAGACAATTTCTATTGACAATTATTGTATAGTTTAGTAGTTGTGACAATAACTCACTTCATTTGTGATAATCATCATATTATTTCTTGTCATTATACTTCTAGTCAAGTTGAGTTTTCCTTATGTCATTTAGCTTTTCTTTTGTTTGATGTTTGATGGGATTACATCCTATTTTAACATTGAATAAAGGTCTTTATTACAAAATATGTCAATTTTTTAATGTTAAATGCCACACAACGGAACGAGTTATTATGTAGTTATCACTGACTACAATACTAAATCTGGCAATATTGACAGCGATTTTGAATTCCAAGATGGCCGACAGGTATTAAATAACACCAGGCTAAATCACATATATCACAATGAAAGATTAATGCCCGTGAACAATTATCTATTTATCCTGAAAGTCAAAATATGGGAGAAAATGTGATTTTCGATGGTTTCAGTGAGAGCCATTTTGAATTCCGAGTTAACCAAGAGTCATAGGGATTTATCAGTATCATCATTGGATTCCTCATCTTCAACAACATGGATTTAGACACAAAGATCTCGTCTCTATCTATTCTAGAAGCCTAGTTATAGGCGAAAATGTAATTTCGCTAATTTCACTGACGCCATTTTGGAAATGACGTCACACAGGTAGTCCATCTCTATTTGGTGATGGTGGCATTCATTTTTCATGTCCCAGAAATAAAATAAAATAAAATAGGTCTCATAGGTTCCTGGGGGGGGGGGGTGCATTTGGCTTGAGGGGTACCTTATCGGGCCCACGGACTATTATGTTACAAAGTTTTGGATGAAGGAACGTTGACTATTCAGGCTATATAGTTATCGTTTATGCCCATATTGACATTTTGACAAATTAGCAGATCCCCAGTAACACTCTAAACAGTTATCTGATATAAGTTTATGTTGGTTTTGTTATGCTATGGGCAGCTTATTTAATTGTATAACGTTGCTTAAGCGTTGTTGTAATTGAATTAATTAAATTAACTGCATGGGAACTTATACAGCTCTCCCTACTGTTGTATTAGATGTTCTATGTTGATTTTTATTATCTCTTTGAAGTCATCCTTGCTTTATATACCTATTTGTTAATGGTCCTTAAACAGCTTAGAGTATGATTCATCCTCTTTTATAGACACCGTTTTTAATGCTTCTATATTATTTTACGGTGAGAACCATGCTATAAGTAATCTGCTGTATATATGTTATAGTTAATCGGTATAATCAGGTAATATGTATATTACCTGAAATATTCAGGTAATACGTCTATTGCTAACCGAGATTTAATAAGGTTACCTGAAAATTTCAGGTAATATACACATTACTTGATAATACAGATTAACTATAACATAAACAATGCATATCATAATTACAATAAACAAGGTAGAAAATAAAGATTTTATACCAGTAGAGTGTGATGGACATTATACATTTGTAAAGCATCCTTTCCTTTAGAGCAACTATACAATATACTGTTCCGCTAATACCAGCTTCTAGTTCTAATCTAACTTTTTGTGTTCAGAACTGTTTCAGCAGGTCAATTTAATTTACCAGGTATGAGTGCCGTTGACTCGGTGACTCACTCACTAATTCATACACTCAGTCACGTTTCACGCTCACTCTAACATTCACTCACTTACTCTCTGCATTATGTAGGGGCGCCTCCTTGGTCTAACTTGTATACTATGCACATATTTCAAACAATATACCATTAACAAGTTCATATGTTCTATATATGTCCGAGGCAAACACCAAGATATGTGTCTGTAATATCAGCATATTTTAATATACTGTAAATCAATAATCATAGTTTAATCTTACTAATCAATCAACTACATTAAAATAATAACATTTCCGGCTCATGCTAAAACCCTATTACCTTTACCCCCCCCCCCCCCCCGACCTAACCCAGTTAGTCTCAAGCTTAAGCTGATAGGACCATGACGAGTTGATGATTGAATTATAATATTTAACAACAACTTGTATGCCGTAATCAGGGTTGAGGCCGAGTGCATGGGAAAGTACTCGAGTACAAATACGAGTACATGTTTTTGTGAGTACAAATACAACTATGAGTACTTGTTTTATCAATCTACTCAAGTACAAGTACGAGTACATTTTTGATCACATTTACTCAAACATAACTACTATGTAATGCGAATGGGGGGACTACTAATTTATTTGAAGTTTGCTATTTCATAATTCAGTTCATGTTGACAGATAGGAGGTTGTGTATCTAGATCTACATAGACACATACAGTAGCTGGTTTAATACTTGTAGACAAAGATATCAATAATATTAGATCACCCCTCAAGTAAAATTATTCAATAATTAACAGCAATGCAAACATATATGCAAACATCTTTATTTTATTCTTTTCATTTAACCATGTTCAATATGTTATGCAGCTTGTAGAACATATTGAACATGGTTAAATGAAAAGAATAAATTGCCAGATATTTATAAATAGTTTAATGAAATGTCATGCTTATGTCCAATGCACCAAGCATACACATACATATAATAATAATGTCCATAAAAATGCATTCAATGTAAACAGTTAATTCAGGTACTATTGCAGCAGCTGATGAACATCAATCTTTCAAAAGGCAGTCACTAGCATTCAGATTGACTGAAATTGCGTAATAATTATGTCACAAAGATGTGCATAATGACAGTGGTGGTTTTAGTTAAGTTCATATCAATGTTAATACATGGCGTAACATTCATACTTTAAGTTTCAAATCAAACGTGACCTAATCTACAGGGAGTCTGGTTTAAAATAATGACTGACCAATTTCTGTGGACATAATTCTAAATTCATTTTGGGAAGAAAATGGCTATAAAGACAAATGGAAATAAATTGAAAACAATGATCTCTTTATGGAGAAAGTACTCTGAATGTACTCTGAAAGTACGAGTACTTTATGAATGTACTCGAGTACAAGTACTGAGTACTTCCTGTTATGAGTACACGAATACTGAGTACATTCAAGTACTTCAAATTGTGTACTCGAGTACAACAAGTACGAGTACAGGAGTGCATCGGCCCCAACCCTGGCCGCAATACATACAATACAACAGTAAAACCTGAAAACTCGCGGGGTGGCGATTCATAAAGCTTATGCCAGCTTTGGAGGAGTAAACCTTATTTAATTTGCATATGCATTTGTATAAATATTTTTTTAATTGTCGCTTAGATGATGAAGCAGATTTCCTTTCTTTTACGTTTGATGGAAGCGCAATCCATAACTCAGATCCTTGACACATAAAGCTTTTTGTCATTAAGTGTGTATTATGCACTACGACACGGGGATCATTATGATGTCTAGTATGATGTCCATGGATCAAACAGTTCCTGGTAAACAATGAACATGGAGGCGATGCCAAATTGTTTTGGTAGTAACTATACATGAATTTCAATAGTTGTGAAATAATGGCACTGTGTGTTCATTTTACCTAGTCTTGTGTAGACTTTGAATATTTTTGTTTGTCTGTGTAAAACTTCAATCCTATGCAGATGTCGTTTACATGTTTAACCTCAAAGCATTATTCCGTAAGATAGATAAGGGTGTATCATGCTATGGTATATGGCCGTTAATAATGAAGTAGATAATGTATTTGTCAGACTTTTAGGATATAATTTGAATTTTTTCTTTTACATAAATCGATATGTAAAGGAGAATTAGCCTTAAAAATTCGTGTATATGATGACGTGATTTATTTCATAACCATATTATTAACAGAAGATATAGTTGATGTCACATATGGTTACATAGTTACGTAGCCTAGTACTAGACACTGACTTTTTGTTAATCTGAATTTAAAACTTCACTTTATATTCTGAACACGTATTAATAAGCTGTTGGAAAACCGGCATAGAAGAGGAAAACATACCGATATCATCAGCGTACGCAAACGAGTTGTATAAATGATTAACAACTCGTAATCCTTGATTTATACCATCTAATTCATATAATAAGTCAGATACATACATGTTAAATAAAAGCAATGATAATAAACTACCTTGTCTTGTACCTCTAGAGACATTAAAGGTAAGATTATTGTGTACGCGACCATTCCACTTAATAACTGTAGCTATGCTACAATACCATTTATACAAAAAAAAGCCATAATACATATGTGGGAAAAGATTGTAATTTATAGAATCAAAGCATTTTTAGCGTCTAAGCTGGAGATGAACATTGGAGTCTTAGAATATTTATAATGACGTAATAGATCGTTTAAAAGGCCAACACAGAATGAAGTACCGCAACCCTTTCTAAAACCAAACTGGTTATTGTTTAAGGAGACAGCAGGCATGATAATGAATTCAAATAATTTGGAATATGTGCAGCTTAATGCAATGGACGAAGCAGCTACACTTTAATAATAATAATAATAATAATAATAATAATAATAATAATAATAATAATAATAATGTATATTTAATAAACGCCCTTACTAGCAGGAGCCAGTCAAAGGCGCTGTACAAATAATATGTAATATAATAATATCCCAAATAATATGTCTGTAAAACCCATATAAGATATTTAAAAATATTTATCAGTGAAAGCAACATTGAACAGGTGTGTTTTTAAAACAGATAAAAAAATTCAAGAGACGATGCATTTCTAATATCTGCGGGCAACCTATTCCACAAAGTGTGAGCAGCAACACTAAACGCACAATCACCATATGACTTGAGCCGAGACACTGGCACCTGCAATAGTATCTGACTGGATGACCTGAGTTTTCGGTATGACTTTCTAATGGACACCAGTTCACACAGGTATTCTGGCACAATACTATTAATAGATTTATGAGTTATTAATAAAATCTTGAAATGGATACGCTATCTAACAGGTAGCCAATGTAGTTTTTGAAGAATTGCTCTGTCCACACAGGCAGCCGCTAATACAATTATTGTTGTTTGTTTTCATAGCCGGCTTTATCAGTGTTAGGAACTTCAGGAATTGTGTCATAACAGACACTACCGGGACGCATGCGCAGTCTGTGATCCAGATAATTACTGTGGTTTGCGGGCCAGTCAAGCCGTGTATATATTGAAGTAGCATGAACTTGTTTTTAAATTTACGTTTTGTGGTATTCACAACACTAAATCGATCTACAAGTTCTTTTAACAGTTTCATTTCTATTAAATATAACGTAGAATATATTTTGCTATTAGATAAGATTATATGTGGGGAAAGTCAACGCTCATTATTAGAGACGGCTGAAGCTGGGAAGTAATGACTATAGGACTGCATGTCTGATCTGATGGAAATTAACAAAAAATATATAATTTCAATTTCAATATAATTAACTGAATTCACCTCTGATCTATTGTCTAATTGATTCATTTGGCGTTTTTCTAAGACTTTCACAAACAAGTTTTTGTTGAACAAGCATCAGTTGTGCTTCAACAGGAGGTTCATACTATAAGGCGGGGTGATTATTTGAAGCAAGCAACCGGTTGTGATTATGTGCTAACTCTTGACGTGCCAAAGCCATTAATTGGGTGTGGGCAATTTCATTAACCTGCTAAAATGAGGCACCAGTAATTGTTTGGCTTAAAGGTGGCACACACCCCTCCAACGCAATCCACCCCGTTACTAATTTGTTTGGGGCTGAGTAAATTTTAACAGGTCCCGGACAGGTTACTTGGCTAGGTTCTAAAACTATTTCGGTATCAATGACCGGCTTTTCAAGAACTAAAAGAAGCTGATTAATGATGCTTCAGTTCTTCAGGTCACTCAGTCTTTCTTCAAATGTTTGGTTGTTTGCACGCGGGCGACATATACGTGTGTGCGTACGCGAACATACGTGTGGCATTTAAATTAAATTAATTGATATGAATATGTGCTTGTTGGTATACATTTGAGTGAATTTTCGTATAATTGTTTTGGATAGACGGATGGATGGGTGGACGGATGTGTGTGTGTGTGTGGGGGGGGGGGGTGAGAATGTTGTGGTTGTGTCGATATAAATATAACTGAATATTTCCTCCCCCCTCCCGTATGAGTGTGTGTGTGTGCAGTTGCTTTTATAAATGTTGTATTAACAATCATGGAGTGTATTTAGGCCCTTAAGCCGCAGATCACCGCCTTCATGGTCATTCTATGCTGGAGGTCGGATGTTCGAATCCCGGCTGTGGCACTATAGTAGGAGGGTTTTCCCCCATCCAATCAGGCAAATGGGAAGATTTTCTCCCACGAATATGCCATCTATGGCATATCATTTGGGGTAGTTAAGACACATAAAATAACTGCCATTTCGGCCATTGTTATTATCAGTACATAACCGACGGAAATTGTACTAGAGCTGTTCTCAGCAGTTTACGTTTTTTTCCTAATAAGGCAATTGCTGTGCTATTGAAGTCAGACTGTGTTTTCTGTGCATCACCAGAAATGCACAATTTGCACAATTTGGCAATGACATTTGTACAAGGAAGGAGCCAGGTATTACTAATTCATCAATGTTTTCATAGCCGGCTTTATCAGTGGTGGGAGCTTCAGGGATTGTGTCATAATTGAAAAGATAAAACGTTGGAATCATTTCATTTCTTTACATATTACACTAAAATAAATAGCCCAAGCAATGGTATTTACATTGATATAATTTTGATTTTGTATATTCATATAGGAGACCTATCCAATGATGTGATGGACGATACATTCTATACGGGGAGATGTTATGGCTCGCTACGTAAGAGGTGTGTCATGGGATGAGCTAGTAATGAATATCAGATGACGAATGGCCAAAACATATGTGATTATTTTAATATGGTTTTGATTTGGTTTTGGTTAATTTTAGTTTAGTGGTATCTTTTACTTTTGGGTTTAAATGTAACCATGGGCGTTGGTATGTATGTTTGTCAATGTGGGCGTGTATGATCAGTCTATTTTTGATTCTAAAATTGTTAGATGATTGTGTGTATGTGCATGAGGAGGATTTATGGGGATAGTTTACTGTGGTAAGCCAGTTTTCTTAGCAATTTTGTCAATGTTTAGTTTTGGATTAATTTGGGTCGTGACAAGGTGTTTAGGTTACCAATCCTAGATTTTCTTAATTAACTGGAATCACCTTTAATTAATACTTTGTCCATTTAGTTCTCTGAGCTAATGATCTTTCACTTGTTGCAAATAAGATTTTCCTCCACGTTGGAGCAAAGGAATTTGAACGAGCTTCATTTGTGTTACAACAAACTTCCATTCTAGGATTAGAGATCACTGCTAGGATCTCCAGAAAGAGGGTGGCTTTACTAAACGTGACATTGTTGTTGTATTTTTTATTAATTTTTGGTTTGTTTGTGCTGGAAGCTAGGAATTATTTGGGTGACCACGGATTGATATGCATAACCGTTGTGCTTGCTTCCATCAATACAACACTCCTCCGTATTAATCTCTGTTCTCTAGGGAAATGCGAAAGGCACGTAATTGTCATGAATCAATCAGAAACTAGCTGAAATGGGGTACCAATGGATCTTTGGCTAAAGGGTGGTCTTGTTAATATATTTTTGTGAGCCAAAAGAAAATCCTCCTTTTTACCAATACCTCTAAATCCTCTAGCTCTCCCTTGGCGTGTTTGAGACGAGTTTTTACTTTTTTATTGGAAATAAATGTGATCATGCTTGTCAGTATGAATCTTGTTAAATGTTTGACAGTGTGATTGTTTTTAATTAATTATTAAATACCTCAAATAGTGGTAGAAACATTCATTTTGTTATTTTTTATATTGACCGAAGTAAAAGATGGGTTATTAAATTTAGTCGTGCAGATATATGATGAGGAATTATTTAAATTACTTGAATACTAATTGTAGAATGTATGCTATGCGCTTCATTGAAACGGAATTCATGAACCAGACAAGACATAAACTTAATCTATAATTCTATTCCAACTATTTTTTATGTACCAAATCCACCTCATGCATTCACTGAATTCAAAGTGGACGGTATTAACAGAGAGGAGACCTATATAGGAGACAGGGCCAGCTGTGATGGTAATTAATATTTATAAATATTAATGGTGAAACATATTACAAATTGGTATTATAAAATTAATTAAATACAAAACAAGGCATCAAACCCATGAATTTGTGTCAGCCCATTTCATATCTTAATACGAAAAAGGGATTACCAGCATATGAATTGGTACCTGAATTTTGCATAATGTCAATGTTCAGCTCATGTGCTTTAATTGGTATACTGCTATTCATAACTTAAATGCATATCAAATCAAATTCTTTAACCAACTTGAAAAAAGGAAAAATTGTGTTTACACATTGCGTGTGCACGTAATTGGTTCATTATTTTACAAGGTATTGTTCTGTTTCAGTCCTTGAAGTTCTATGGTGATGAGATTCAACGTAACAGGTCAATCTCTTGGATACAAATTTACTGGTGTTGGATGTAATAGATGATTTTGAGATATCTGTCAAAGTAGTCAATGTATGTGTCTATTACATCTCTGGGTATACTCTGTCTAACTTTAAACAGTTCACTGATCTGGACTAAATGTCATATTTTTGTAGTAGTGGTTGTTTAGAGCTGGAACTAATTTGGGTTATTCTGTGCATTTGATAACAAATGACTGATTGTAATTGTAGATGAACCCGTGGCACAAGAGATTTGATGCGGTTTATTGTATGAAAGTACTAATTTCTCTATCTCTAATATGTTAATGCAAACATAAACAATGCTAATATTCCATGTATATTCTTTGTTCTCAGTTGGGAAGGCCTATATTGGTCTATATTATTGAGGTATAGACTTTAAATCAACGTATGATTTTTTAAAGTTAATATATGATAAACGGACATGATGAATATATCGTGGGAAGTTAGTAATGAATTGTGTTATTATTGCGTTATAATAGCTGTATTTATGTAAAGATCTATATCCAAATAATAAAACTTTTAGGGTTAGGCTTAGGGTTAGGGTTAGGAACTGTTAGCATGCATGTAGTGAGCCCGTGGAACAGACCATTCGTGAGTTTGTTACTTATTGGTCAACTGCGCATGCTCGGATTAGAGAGTTAGGGTTAGGGTTAGGATTAGGGTTAGGGACTATTAGCATGCATGTAGTGAGGCCGTGGAACAGACCTTTCGTGACTTTGTTACTTATTTGGCTGGTAGCAGGATATTTCCCTTACGCGTTCTCGTAACGCCTCTCTATATTTAAAGTCTGCTGTTACTGCAACCGAGAGGCGCATAATGAATTACAACTGCCATTAGGTGCCATGTAAACAAAGGGAGCTGTCCGTGACAAGCCGCCCCCAGGCACTCCTTGAATTCAAAATAGCGCCCTATGTTAAAACGTTAAGTAACACGTCTTGTTATAAACAGTCTTTGAATTTAGGATTTTTAACCTGTAGCGCACCTAGCGGTCGGGGTTGTGCTTCTCAGATAATCAAAAGCTCTCTGTTTATACACATTATAGAATTCTAGGACCGCCGCCCGTACGTAAAAGCGATATTTCGGACGGCAGCAATTATACGATCTCATTCGCGCGTTCCTTCACACATAGAAGACGAAAGATTCGCTGTGTTTTGCTGCTACGTCTAGCAGAGTTTAGTTCAACAATACACTATCTATCAAGTAACACGTGTCAGTATTGAGCTGCGAAAGGCACTGCTTCCATGAGTCACTACTTCATTGAGTCACTGCTTTAGTCACTGCTTCCTCCAGTCACTCCTTCCTCGAGTCCATCGCTACTGGCTTATATAGCAATTCCCGAACCAAAGACCCCGCGTGATACTTGAGCCCAGGCATCAATTGTCTGATCGTATCAGTACTTAATTGATAATTTGCTTCTAACTAACTTACTGTTATCTTTTCATATGGGTGCACGCCCAATTATATAAATCTCGTCTGGATTTCATGTCACCGTTTTATCATTTATTAATTATTCCTAGCAATCTGACACTATCTTTTTCTGGCGTTGTTTTTCAATCAATGTCAAATTTAGTAATTACTTCTAAATAATATGATGCCTGCCGCTTGCTGTATCACGCTGCGTGTGCTTCCAGGAAATGTGTGAAGCATGTCTGTCAACGGTTCACTGAATACTAACGGTTTCGTAATATCCGAAGTTTTTAGTGAACCGGGAAAATCGGTATACTTTACAACATTTAGAGCGGCGGCAATTTCTAGCTGAAAAAATATAATAAATCATTTATTTTAGTAAGTTATCACCATGAGTGTTTAATGAGTACAGATCCATTGGTAATATTTAAGTTCAGGGAAGGCTAATAATGCCTCACAAAACACGAGCACCCATCTGCTTCTGGGGTCCTTCAGCGGGCCCAGACAACAAGCTCGCAAATGTATTTCTACTACACCAATGGGGCGCCCATATATATTTGGTCCTTGGAGGCAATACCCCCTGCTCCGCCACTACACACAACAATCAGGGTCATGCCTTGGTTCGTTCATTTCTAATTTATTATCATATATACGTATACAACTAGTATAACGCAACTATAACACAATTCATTACACCTTTTCCGTCATATATTCATCATAAGTCCATTTATCATATATTTACTAAAAAAATCAATAGGTTCATTTAGAGTCTATACCTCAACAATATAGACCAATCTAGGCCTGTCCAGCTGGTAACAGAGAACATACATGGAATATTAACAATAACAAAATAACAGAATTGCTCCACCAAGACACCAACTTTGTGGATGTGCAAGTACAGTTGATTACCGACGCAAAAAAATGAAGCGGATGCAACGCTTAAAATACAAAAATCTTCGCGTTGTGGGAAGATTAATTTATGTTGTGAAAAAATTGGATGGAAAAGAACTTAATTCTCCATGAGTCAGCCAGATCTACAAACCGTGCATACCGATTTAAACTTCTGCTGTTGTCAATCTCTTTTTTTATAGATTTGATAATAAATTGTACTTTAACTAATTTCCCCATCGTGAATACCAAATAATGTAACTTTCTCATCATTAGCAGAAAAATGAACGTTTTACAAAAAAGTCAGATTGACGTCAGACTAACGTTATTACCCAAGATTCCCTGAAAATAGATTTGTTTTTGTTATAGATGATGCTATAGGATTCTGTGTCTGGGCCAATTTATTCCTATAAACATTTAACAATTTAATTATCTTATATTATATCAACTATCTTATATTATATCAACTATCTTATATTAATGTATCTAGCCGTCTTATAACGTCAGTATAACGTTATACTAACGTTATAATATACCCTAACCAAATACTGATGATGATTGATGTATTACGGCCACTTTTGTGCACAAGGTAGGCTAAATGGGCCGAGCGACTTCCAAAGGTAATGAGACGAAGTGAAAGACGAAACAACGTTCAGATATGCCCACGCCGGGATTCGAACACGGGTGGTAATGATCTGTGGTCCAACACGCTACCGCTAGACAACGGAGGCGCCCCCCCTGTAACCAAATACTAACGTTAGCCTGATATTGTATAATTTTATATGTTTGCTCGGAAGTGTATGAATAAATGCCGTTAATACATTATTCTTCAAATGGAACTGTTTTAGGATGGAAGTCAATATCTTTTATCGGGATGTCGAATCTTGGACCGCCCACGCCGAACCCCTTCGGCCTAGCTCGATTGATGCTAATCAAGTTGTATATACTATAGAAGTGTCTAAACAACGAACTATTCTCTTGCGTGTTATTGGACCCTAAAACGTATGGATTAATACAAAACAAATCTCGTATCTCCTGACAGTCCTACTGACAAAACGTTTGAGGAATTAAAATTTTTTTAATGGTATCCAAGACCAAAGTCAAGTCATTTCTGAGATTGTTGCTGAATTGTGACGTCTCGCGGGTCATTATCTATACGATGCAATGTTAGATGGCATGCTACGTGATTGTATTAATTGTATGTGGGGATTTCTGATCAAGGTGTCTAAAAAAGACGTTTACTGTCCGAACCAAACCTAAATTTCAGTCGTGCACGAGAAATTTCTCCGAGTATTGAAATTGCACCTCATGCACAATGTGATTTATGCATTCAAAATGATGTGCATGATCCTGTTTATCACAGATGTGATGGCTCACATTCTTCGGATTAGTTTCATTTCAAAGGTACTGTTTGCAACTATTGTCATAAAAAGGGCACGTTAATTGTTACAACTTGTCGACAAAACTCTCACACAACAAATATAATTCAGGAAAATAATAACTCCGATAGTGATGATTGTTCATTCCATGCGAATCATAATGAGGAGGGATTCTCAATGTATCACGTAAATCATGAATTATGATAATTTGTACCAATCACTGCACGTGGATATCTAAGTTTCCGGTAAACCAATTACACTACGTGTTGACACAGGTGCCAGTGTATCTCTGATGAGTGAATCGTCCTATAATAAAAAGTGGTCTGAACCTGAATTAAGCTCCTCCGTTGAGGAAATTGAAAGCTGTAATTCGTACACATACATGTGAGGAAATTAAGGTATCCTGTGTCCTAGTCTATTTGTAGAATGTCAATGTCAAAGCGATAGATGCATCTATTATGATCGTCAAAATTCAAGAAGCAAATTTACTTGGGAGGGTCTCTTTGACAGTGTGCGCAAGTTCTATGTTGCGGTTGTCAACAAGATGATCAACATATTCCCATTCCACGATGACCCGAGTTTCAGGTCTACCTGCTGACGATGAACTGTCGCTCTACTCTGCTGACAGTCATGTCAACACGTTCTGGGCAGAGATGGCAAAGAAGAACTTCAAGAAGACATTTGTTGGTGGAATGCGCTTTCCACATTTAGCGCATCTCATGACAACACTGTCGGTAATCGCCTAAAAGCAATGCTGATAGCGAACACGTCTTCTTCATATGCCGCAAGATTGACACCGATGCCCGATCACAGCTTGGCAACGACACTCTGCACGGTCTTCTCTCATTGAAAATCAACCTGGATGAGCCTTGCCATGCATTTCAGCCAGACAGCGATCGACAGAAATCGACAAAGTCTGCAACTCGGATCGACCTACGTGAAAGACTACCATGCAATGATAATGATGTGTAGACCTCTGCTTGTGTGACTCACTTTTTGCTAAATGTTATAATATTATAATAGTATCGGAAATGAGGTATATGTAAAGATAACACAGTCTGTCTTTACAAGTGTTTTACATGTTTATATATATATATATATATATATATATATATATATTGCTATATCTGCATTGACACATACTTTACAATCATACGTTTTTCTTCAGTGCATTAGTTTTTATATAAAGTGCAGTAATTTGAGATTGTATGTTTTACATGGAATATGGACGTTCTGTACTTTATCTGGTGACAGATATTGGTTGGTAATAATAAAACTTGATTGTTATGGTCTAAGTAGTATTTTCTTTTCTGTTGCCATAGTAATTATTATAATATTTCGATTTACGTATAAAAGCCCGATTTTCTGAGACCCTCCGATTTACGCACAAATCTACGGTTTGGGCTTTTCTGAAACTTAACATTTGTACAAGATAGAACAGTTAGGATCTGTGGTGATTACAAAGTGACCATAAATCATCTTCCCCCGTGTGTGATCACACGCAGGTACGCACGCCACTTACGCGTATGCACAAACACACGCCTTATCTTACGTGGTCGACTGATCGTTACAACGGTTTCATAATCTAACAAACTAATGCTCATGCGTTTATGCTTCACCAACACACGTCTACTCCAAGGTAACTAACATAGTATTGTCTTTTGGAGTCTATGTGCCATATAGATCTCTTGGTATAACTCTATTTTAGTGCAATATATTTTACCAGTAAAGTTTATAGTTAATTTTGTGTCATCAAAATACTATTACAGTAGATAAATAAGCTGGTATTTGTTCTGTCATATGTTACATTTAGATCTACATGATACAATGATACATGTCACTTGACTCACTCACTGTCTAATTATATATGTATATATATATATATATATATATATATTCATAGGGCCTACAGTGTAGTTTATTAGAATAATATAAATATCAACTGATTTATTTTGGATAACAGTACTGAGTAACAGGCCATCCACGTAGGCCTACACTTGTAGTCCGCATAGGCGGGCACATGCTCGGAGGAGTTGGTGGGCAGAGTGGTCGCCATTCTTGTATTCTGCCCAGAAGCTGAAGATCTTCTTCTGCAAATCAACTATGGCCCGACTGTACGACACATATTCCAGTGTTTTATTGTATTGATTGAAAAGACTACGACTTCTTGCGCCAATGTTGTTTACACGCACAACTCAAACACGCCCACAATCTATTCAATGAAACAATGTTAGAGCAACTATAGCTGACATAGACATGATAATTAGAAAGCATAAAAGCATGTTGACATTCAAGTAACATTTTATTTTTGTACACAAACACACACATATTTAATTAGGCTGGCCATTTAATTATCATAACAAAACATAGTAATACCACTTTAACAACCAAATAGGTGGGCTGAGATCAACGTGGGCTGAGGTCGACATCAGCCAAGATTGACGAGGGCTGAGATCGACATGAGTCATTATGATTATCAGATCATAATCTCAATCTGTTAATCATATATATGACATGTGTATTAAATAATTAATGACTATCAATATTATGACATGGGTGTAGACTTTTTAATGGTCCGATACTTAGTATACTACTTAGATTTAGATTTAGGAATAAACAAGTCAAGTATGTATTAAAATCAACCAACATTATTGGTAGACTTGGTCTACTTGTTTCCATTCAGATTACATAATCTGTATATGGTCTGGATTAAAACATTACAGAGACGGAAAAATTATCATCAGCCGATTGGCTTTTTTAATATTACACTTTAATTGAGTTAGATGTTCATCTACCTAGAATTTTGTGAGCTGCATAATTATTCTTTTGAAAAGTTTCAACTGCTTTTATTTTTAAGCCTGTGATTGTGAAGGTAGATTTACCAGTGATGTTATTGAAGGGATGTACTGACCCGTTTCGCAACCCTGTCTGTTTTAAAATGGGACCTTCCCATTTTGC
Organism: Paralvinella palmiformis; assembly: GCA_025642065.1. Lineage (NCBI taxonomy): Eukaryota > Metazoa > Annelida > Polychaeta > Terebellida > Alvinellidae > Paralvinella > Paralvinella palmiformis. The sequence continues at coordinate 599,091 of JAODUP010000270.1, forward strand.
AACCATACCGCAAGCCTTGTAATTGTAAGATGGGCAGCCCATTTTTGCAACCACTTGAGTCAGCACTGTACTGGCTTGATCGGATCATGATTAATGAGAATATGATTATGAGTTTATTATTTTTGCGTGTGTTTGTTACTTTGTATGCATTTATATATGTGTATATAATGACCTTAAAATCACAATAAATAATTTCTGTAACCGTATATTTTTTAAAGTTGTTATTGGTTCGTTTCCTATTTCAAATTATTAACTGTTTTCAGAATTTATTTGTTGATTTATCCATATATATATATATATATATATATATATATATATATATATATATAAGAGAGAGAGAGAGAGAGAGAGAGAGTCTGTATAATTTATATTCAACTTGTTTTCACAACAACATATCATTTGGCTAGATAACAGGATGATATTTTCTTGCCACTTGATTGCTAAATGGGTAGACATTCTTAAAACCATACTGGTTGTAATGTAAAACGTGATGGTCCCATTTCGAAACAGCCCCAGCTGTCAAGAGATACACTTATTTATTAATATTATTTTATATTATTAATATAAAGCTACGCTGTTGGGGTCTTTACCTCTTTGTTTAAAAAAATCTAGATATGCATTAAAGTTACTGCCAGAACTATACTGAGGTACCCCCTAGAGGACAGTGGTTAAAGCACTGTATTGCAAACTCGCAGGATGTAGGTTCAGATCTAACTCATACAAGTGAATGTGTGATGTTTCCTAAGCTATTATACAATGGTTCAGGTATGATCAGCAACTAGGCTACACTACTCAGTTCAACTACTAATTTTGTTCTGTTCCAGACACTTTTACTTGAAAAGCAGAATAAATGGTTAAAGTTATAAACTAACTAGAAATGATTGATATTATCAGTGAAGAATTTGACCTTAGTACTGTTGAATTGGTGAGTATTCTATATTTTGTTATGAATTATTAATTAACATAAAAGAGCACACACACACACACACATATATATATATATATATATATATATATATATTGCCTTGTAATGATTAAAATATACAGTTCAGCACTACTACTACTAATAATAATGATAATGTATATTTAATAAAGCGCCCTTACTAGCAGGAGCTATTCAAAGGCTTGAGCTAATTGTGTGTGTGTGTGTGTTTTCAGAAATTCGTATTTATTTTACTGAGGTCTGGACTGGTACAGTGGTAGCACAATTCTTTTTCAGTCACTGTTGATTTTGGAATAATGACACAGTGATTTACTTTCTTTAAATATGTAATTATGGTATGTATTCTTTTTTTAAATAATTTCCAACTCAGGTCCTAGCCTTCTGATTTATTTGGATATAAATTTTAATATATGGATTATCCAAATCTCTACTGTTTAACACTGACACACACACACACATTCACACACACACACACACACACACACATATATTTATATACATACAGTAATTTTTTTGCATTACCGCAACAAGTATACATCATGCATCAATTGACCAATGGGTTTTTCAGTAACTATATAGAAGAAATTGAGGGGATTTAATAAGAACACCAATAATAGTATCATAGTTAAATTTATGCAGTATCATATAATTATTACTCTTCAATTTTAACTAATACTATACCTAATAAGCGAATGTGAGGAATACAGTATTTATATAAAAGATGTTTTAATAAGTAGAAATTTAAATAAATAATACATACATAAGTAACACACCCACGTACAATTGTTTTTGTATAAATTAGAGCATATATTGTAACTGGAAGCTACTATTTAGATGTTTATCATTTATGACACATTTTGCAAATAGCTTACAAGTAATATCATTTGCTGAATACACACACATATATATATATATATATATATATATGATATCTATGTTTCTAAAACTAAGGCCATGTGTACAGGTCTAAGCCAAAATGACAACATCTGATATTATTTATTTACTGCTTGCATGAATATTGATTTCAAACATTTGGTCCACATATATATATATATATATATATATATATATACGTGTGTTTGTGTGTGTAACTACACATTATAAATAAATTAATATAATAAAACAGTCACACTTGATGACAGTCTTTATTTAATGATCAGAATAACCCAATTGAAAATACAGCACTAGATCTGGCTGAGTAATGATTAATTTCATATCTACAATAGTATGCCATAAATGTAAATAATGCCTTTGTAGTATTGATGATAATAATTGATTTTCCATCACATACAGTCAGTAATTTTATTGATTGGGATATTTACTCAATTACTGGCACTCTTCCATGTTTATAAATTTAATTCTTCTCTGGCTGTTATTGTAGAAAATTATTTAGCTGTTTCTTGGTACACTTATGCTGGAAGGGACAAGGTATGCATTGAATTGTAGTGTTCATTTACGATGGTGACGTTTAATCACAATAATGAAATCATTTCATTGCTTGTGCTATTTCTGTTCAGGTAAAATCATTAATAAAAATCTCGTATTGGATTGTAATTTTTTTTTAAATAACAGGTATATAATAGTTCAGAATGGATATTTATTGTTAATCTAAACAAAATATTAGCTATTGGACCACAGATCACTATCACCTGAGTTTGAATCTTGGTGTGGGCATATCTGAAGGTTGTTTCATCTTTAACTTCGCTTCGTTACCTTTGGAGGTCGCTCAGCCCATTTAACCTACCATGTGCACAAAAGTGGCCATAAAACATCAATCAATCAGTCTAGTCACACTGTACCAGATTTCTTGTGTTTTACCTGAGGCTTGTGTACAGTTTTATCATGTATTCTTTTCTTCGCTTTGTGAAGGTATAATAAATTAAAATAAGTAAATAAATAACAGTTTATAAATCTGTCGTTAGCAGTGCATTTAAATATCTGCATAAACTTTTGCCAGTTATAAAGTGACCCCCAAACACCTGGTCATCCAGTCATATGCTATCACACGTATATGTCTTTTGGATCAAGTCATACATGGTGATTATGGATTCAGCATAGCAGCTCCCCCCCCCCCAATTCATGGAAAAGGTTGCCATAGCAGATTAGAAGTGTCTCATCTCTTGGAAAAGTTAAAACCTGTTCTTAAAACTCACTTCTTCAATTGTGAGTCATGGATAGATAATATTGATCATTCAGCATTTCTAATCTTTATCAATATTATTTTTCAGTTAGAAGTGGGCAACGTTTTCTCAACCAAAATATACCATCTACCCAGTTTTTCAAATTGGAAATTTATTTTAAAAGTTTGTTCCCACAGAGAAAAGTTTAATTATGGAGTATGTGTATCTTTCTGATTTAGTACACCAATCTTGTTAATAAGAGCAATTCAAATTATTATTATTACACTTCAATTTTGTACCATTGTATGTGAGACCATCTTCATAACCATATTCTTCACAAATGTCAATAATTTGGCATTCTAGTAGTGGTCTGTGAGCTTAAAATCAACCATTAATCATCAGCCTATTATTTATTTAAAAGCCAATCTAAGTATTATTCAAAATCATGCTCATGTAATCCATGTAAGTAATAACTAATTGATATGAAGATATTGTTGCATCACATACAACTGAACAAGGATGACTATGACAACATCTCTGTTGGACATACATAGTTTGACTTTGATTGAAGTTGATAAGTTTATTTGCTGCCATCAAGGAAGATCACATGAATATTTGAATAATTTGGGTTTATATATATATATATATATATATATATATATGTATATATATATATATATATATATATATATATATATATATATATATATATATAAGGGTATTTTATGCTTTAATTTCAATGAGCTTAAGCGTGATATTACTAAGAATCATATTCCTATAATTTTATGTGGTAATTGATTACATTTACTATTAAAATTTAAACTATTTTGTTTATTATTATACGTTTCAGCATATAATTGTATACAATAAGACTTGCAAGAGATCTACTGCTACAGCAAATATTTTAACATAAAGACTGTTCATTTCAGACACCACTTGTAGCCTACCATATTTCAAAAGCTCACTGAAATATATTCTTTCAGGTATCAATTATATTTATATTATTATCTGTGATGAACAGATCACATAAATGATAGTTACAGGCTACATATCACACGTCTTATATTTAGATTTAAAAAAAAAGATGACATGAAAATCACAACACCAAAAAAGGTGTTTTTCATGTGGCCTGCATATTTGACATTTTTCTTCGCAGACAAATTGATTGCAGTTGACTGTGTTAGAGCAATTGGCATAAATATGGTTAGGCCATAAATCAGTTTAATGCGGCTGATATGATGCGATAAAATCATGAGCACGTTTTGAGTGTAGCTCCGTAATTTGCCATTCACCAGCCAATAAAGGGGCGCCTCCATGGTCTGACAGTAGCACGTTGGATCACGGATCACTACGACCCGTGTTCGAATCTCGGCGTAGGCATGTCTGAGTGTTGTTTCATCTTTGACTTTGCTTCATTGCCTTTGGAGGTCGCTCGGCCCATTTAGCCTGCCATGCGTGCAAAAATGGCCATAAAACACCTATCATCATCACCATCATCATCACCATCATCAGACAATAAAATAGTCTAGCCAAATGTGAGAACCACGCGCAGAAGCTTTGAATAAGCCAGATGTGTTCATAATTTGAATACACAGAATATTACAGCTTGCTGAGCTGGTGAATATCAGAAACTCACCCTGGACTACTTACAGTTACTGGAAATATTCATGGCAGTAGTTATATTGACACCGGGGTAATAAGAAGATCTTTATAGATTGATAGGTACACAATGTATTTTAAAGTATGATATGAGACTCATTTAAAATATGCCGTTATTATATATCAGTTCACATCTGGACATATTAATTATTACATGTGCATATAATTTGTTAATCTTTTAGTTTATAAATCTGAAAATAATAATTATATTTTGGTATCATAATTCACACCCAAGATTTATTTGCTGTGGAATTATTAGGATTACAGCAGTGTGCATGTGTGTGTGTGTGTGGGGGGGAGCTCTTTCTCTATCTCTCTCTCTATATATATATATATATATATATATATATGATGTTTTTATTTCAGTGTTTGTGATGTTCAGTGATTGAATTAACATTACCATTTGTTGGTGACACCAAATGACATGGATGTAGATGAAGTATACACTGAGATTGGAGAATTTGGATCTGTCCAGAAGAAGATATTCTGGAGCTTTGGATTTATGCAGGCTGTGCTTGCCTTACATCAAATGCACAATGTGTTCATCGGTGCAACACCAAGATTCTACTGCCGGAGAGGTACTGGCAGCAATGTTCTAACCATTATGGGATGTCCTGCTGATGGGGTTCCATGCGACAGTTACTCATTCACTGGTGATGATTTTACATCGATTGTCTCTGAGGTATTAGTACTGCACGTTATGTACACCATGTGCCAAAAAATAGATGAACTAAAAATTGTACATGCAGCTGCTCTGGATTACTAAAAATGTCCTGTAAGATTTTGGAAAAGGTGTTGCCAAAATTAATTTCAAAAAGCACATGACACGTTCCATAGAAACACTATCCATTTAGCAACAGTGCTTTTGCTATTATTATTGAGTCTATAAAACAGACTTAAACTAAGCCATGTGGTTATATTTAGGGCTCATTATAATATGAGTGATAGGAATTATGATATAAACCATGCTTTCAGTGTACCATATTATACGAACAAGTAATCATAATGTAAGCTAGTCATTGACCAGGATCTTTACTATTTGCATCAAATTTCTGGGTAGATGGATTATTTATTTGCGTGAAAAATATTTACATTACAAGAAGCAATGGGTTTTGGAAATATTGCTGAAATTAGTTTAAAGGTAATTGAAATAAATCAGTATTAACTTAATTAAAAATTAAACATTAAATTGGCTGAAACAGGATAATGAATTCAATGTTATTATGTAACCAGAGTTGACATAGATTGCATTTCCTGCTAATGCAGAAAAAGGCAGACAGCATTCTGTGAGAGGTTTTGTTTTGTATCCAAAATAAATTATGGAAATTAATATCAAAATAGATTATTTAAATGTATTTTCATGTTAGTTATTTCTTTAATGATTTCATTCTGAGGGTTATAAATCACAAAATTTCATAATGTGAAATCCATCATACTTATAGTATAACCTGCATTACACAATTTACAGGGAATTGATACTACTGTAGTCAGACCTGGGGTCAATTTCATTTGGTCAATTCCACATCAGATTTATCAATTCAATTCCAAATTTAGCAATTCCAATTCCATTTTTTAACCTACTCTTTTTTACCTACTACTTTTTACCATGAGTAGGTACTCCAAATACTTACTTGGAATACCTACTCCGCGTGGATTATATTCCAAGTAGGATTTTCATGGAAGAAATATTTCTGAATTAAAAAAGTTAATGGTAAATTAATTTGTGGATTTAATTTTTTTGTAACAATTTTCATTTCCAAATTTATCAATTCCAATTCCATTTTTTTATATAAGCAAATCCCATTTTGGAATTGATAAATTTGGAATTGAAGAATTGAATTGACCCCATCCCATGTCTGACTGTATTATGATTGGGCTTTCAATAGTTCTTTAAATGTTTTATTTATTAATAATTTGTACTTGTTTACAGTGGGGCCTGGTGTGTGAAAAGGCTTACAAAGCTGATCTGGCACAGTCTACTGTCATGTTTGGTATCCTTATTGGCAGTCTGATATGCGGTTACCTTGGCGATAAATATGGACGGCGTAGGATCATATACATTTCGCCCTTAATCGTCGGATTGGTGACAGTAGCCGGTGTTCTTCTACCACACTACAAGTTCTACCTGGCCATGAGGCTGATCGCAGGCATTTTCTGTGGTGGCGGTGGCATGATTGGCTTCGTCAATGTAACAGAGGTTATTGGCCAATCAGTGCGAAGCTTTGCCGGTATGATGATGCCCATATGCTTTGCCGTAGGCATCGCTCTCTTCTCCGTTATGGCTTATTTCGTCAGAGAATGGAAAGCCCTTACTCTTCTCACTTCGGTACCAGCTTTTGCCATCGGTATCTATTTCTACTGGTAAGATAGGCCTCATATGCCCCATATCATTTCATTGGTACTTCCTGTTTTGTTAATTCCTTCATTCAATCTTGTATTATTGTCATTTATCCGAGAATGGTCAGATTTTTAAAAGGCTTCAGCGGACAGTCTCTAACTATACAATGATTTTTTTATTGTTTTTTTTAGTTATCGTCTCAGTGGATTTTAACAATGTTCCCCTTGGCTCATTGTCTGGTACCAGCATTTATAAGATTCATCAATTATCGTAGAAGTATGCAGCAGCCAGTTTCTAGAATATGAAATGAACGCCCCTGCACCACCCCCACCCCCCTATTTCTGCTGAGTGTTCTTGACTAGAATCATGTTACTATATAATCAATTACAAGCCGCATTCTGTGCTGGTGGTTAACTTTTGTTTTCTTAGATCTAAAGGTATTATCTGATTCCCCCTTCTCCAGTCTCTCCTGGAATTAAGAACCTATATTATCCAGTATCAATGCCATCTATCCTGTAGATCTGTAATATATTGTGAGTCATCTCATACATACACAAACACGTTTATCACTGAGTCAGTCAATGTTGTGTAGATAGAGAAATAATTAAGATTATGGACCAATTGGGATATACACAACAACATTAGAATTACTGGTTATTTTTCTTATAAGCGACCATCTTAAATGGTCATTTACATTTCTGTCATATTAAAAAAACTATTTATTACCTGCTTTTAATTCTGCTGCCCATCATTCATTGTACATACTGTAATCTACTGTAAAAGATTACCAAAGATTCACACCATTTTAATTGTGATGTAGTAAATCACTGTACGGTAATATCATTATCAGGCTGTATTCAGTTTTGTACATATCATAATGTGATTTTATTTTGATTATTGTTTCTTCACCTGTTAATGGTATTTGTTCTGTATTCATGCTCTAATTATAGTTTTGTTTGCACGCTATCCAGGGTACTGCCTGAAAGTCCTAGGTGGTTGTATAGCCAAGGCCGCGTTGATGAGGCAGAAAGGATTCTGGAAATGTTCGCTTACAAAAACAGTGGCCAGAGTAAAAAGGTTATCTTAAAACGAGAAGTCAAAGCAAATGCTTCGGCACAGCCATCACTGCTAGATATACTGCGTCATCCAATCTTACGGAGTCTTACATTAAACAATTTGTTTACTTGGTAATAATTTTTTTTATTATATCTGGATTATTCTAATCAGTTGTGTTTGTTATGACAATATAGTATGCAAAGAAGAAAATATAATAATCTAGTGCTCATGTGGGTGATGGGTGCACATATAATACTTATATGTGGTTTTTGATGTACTTAATATTTCTCTAGGTTTGTTAACTGTGCTGTTTATTATGGCCTAACGTTAAGTGCTAGTAATCTTGGTGCAAACATCTACATCAGCGTTGCCTTGTCTGGTCTTGTTGAAGTCCCTGCTTATTTCATGGCTTATATTTTAATGGAACGGTAAGTGCCTGCGTACGTCTGTGAGTGTCTGTGAAATGGCATATGTTAATTCTTTCGTAGATTTAAAACAGTCTGAGAATTAATAGGCGAATAGATTAGAAATAGATTAGGCTATATCTTCATTGTATGGCAGCCACATAGTTTATCTTGCAAGTGTGCTTATGCTATTGAAGATGCAAGGGCAATACATTACGTAACATAACTTACCAGGGCCTTTAGTCTTATTAACATTTCTGGTAGTGTTACTGAGATCGTATTGTTATTCCCAATAGAGATTCAGTTTCTAGAATCATTTACGATTATTTGATCAGTTGACTTAAACTAATGTTTATTAAACACCTGTTTTACAAGATTAATAACCATGGCACAGTTGTGACTAGGATTACTGCAGCCACACTGATTTCTGGATACAAATATCATTATAATATAAACACAAGCCGCTATCATCCGCATCATCATTGATGTAATTCCCTTCATAATCACAACCAATACAGAGACAGATATGTTTATTTTTGTTTCAGAATTGGTCGACGGTTGACATATTGTTTTAGTATGTTAGCAGGTGGATTGGCGTGCTTAGTTATTATAACAGTTCCTGTTTGTAAGTATGATACTTTCCCATCTGAGTTATATTGTTTGTTTATATTATAATATTTGTATATCTTGTGCCAACATTCAGAAAAAAAACGTGTTTTCTCAAGGTTTTAATATGAAAGTATATTTTGTTCTGTGCAAAAAATTTTGTTTTGATTTCCACGTATTCTAGTTTAATAAAGATTTTTGCTGTTTTGATTTATTTGTATTACCGGCAAAATATTGAGGATCCCTCTTGAAATAAATGAAAAAGATTTACTTAATTATTTCCTATGTTTATTTATCATGTATCCAGCACTTGTTCATTAGTGAATGGTAGGTTTTCCAGGCATTGTTGACCACTTGCTTGTAAATACATTAATGTTTTTGACTGGATTACTGGTCCATTCTTAAACCCCCTCAGCTTCAACAGGGGCATGTAATACATAGATTCAAGGGCATATAGCTTGTTTATCACACATTGTCAAATACCTTGTATATATCTATATATATATATATATATATATATACACACACACACATACTCATTTGTGCCTGATGATACTGAATTAAGTATAGGATGAAAAACTTAGCCAGATCTCTAAAATTGGTAACAGAACTCAAGCCAAGAACTTCCGACAAACTTTAATCAAATGTCATCAAATAGCAGGCACTCCCATATATAAAAGCTGCTTGTCTAGTGTAATTTACAGAACCTTTCATTCACCAGATAATTACAAGCTACGGATGATTCTTGCCATCTGCGGAAAGATGGGAATATCTTTGTCATTCTGTGTTGCTTGGCTGTATGGAGCAGAGATGTATCCTACTAATATTAGGTATGTACACCATTGTCATTATTGAAATACTGATAGCTGAACAATATTTCTGTGTTTATTATTCATGGGACAGTGATATTTACTTTCTTGTCTGATAATTTGCAAGTTCAGATTAGCTTTGTCCATCATAACTCGCCAAAGGTTACTGTATATACTCGCATATAAGTCGATTTTTTGGGTAGTGAAAAGGGAGTTCTCAGGAGCAACTCGACTTTATACGCTGGTCATATTTCCTACCAGCCGAAGGAAAGATGTTTTCAGCCATCCTTGACACACAACACTCTAGGATTCCACCCAATAAGAGCCAGAGTGAGAATAAAATCATCACATCACTGCCTACTAATCCATTATTATTCAATAAATAACAACTAATTTTCACCAAACTGTTATTAGGATCTCACAAACATGCCACGTTTTATATAATACTATTTGATAGTCATGTGCTGTTACCTACCAGTACCTCCAGATGTGCTGTGAAACAATGAATTCATAACACTTGCTAATTGAACTTATAATCAGGCATGTTTGTGTGAGCCACAGTTGGTACAAAATTGCCGGTGAAGAAATTAATTGATACTGACAAATTTACGATGCACTTGCTGACACCATGAGTTTGAAATGACTGGGTCAGCTTTTTCACTGAATGACGACACTGATTAGGGTTTTGAGGGAAGTTTGTTTACTAGTTAAATATAACATCAAAGCGAAATCCATATGTGTGTGTGTGTGTGTGTCTCTCTCTCTCTGTGTGTGTGTGTGTTGCTGCCGGTGAAGAAATTGATAGTGATATATTTACAACGCACTTGCCGACACCATGAGTTTGAAATGAATTGGGTCAGCTTTTTCGCAAATGACAACAATGATTAGGATTTTAAGCCAATACTTAACCTCGACTTATACAGTGAGCATATGCCCGAGGAAAGAATTACAGGGTCAAAAATTTACCTCCACTTATCTGCCGGGTCAACTTATATGCGAGTATATACGGTATACAAAAATAATATTTAAGCATATCAAACTTTTAATGTGTGTGTGTGTATGTGTGTTGTATTTAACTAACCATTGTTACAAATGTGACTGCCATGTTCCAGAAATAAAGCACTAAGTGTGTGCAATATGATGGCAAGAATTGGAGGAATGATTTGTCCTATGATTGTAGCTTATGTAAGTAAACCATTAGATTAGGTATATAATTGCAAAATTAAAATGATGATGGGTCAGTGAGCAATTAATGGGCATTTTGTGTTTTCAACATTTTTCAACACACAAATTGTATACTTTAGTGTCAAACTCCCTGAGTGTGGTTTATACGCTTGTGAAAATATTAATAATTGTGGCTGCCCCCTTAATTAACTTGATTGTTACTACTGTTTTATTAATTATTTTAAGAGACCACATATTCTTATTCATGATTCTTCTGACGATTATTTTCAGGGCAAAGTTCATCAGAACATGGATTTTGTAATACTCGGAGTTATGACCCTATTAGCCGGCGTCGTCTGCCTGCGTCTCCCAGAAACACGTGGAAAAGCAATGCCGGAGACCATAGAGAATCTTGAAACACGTCCCTCAGAACAGAGCAGAAAAACACAGCTGAAAAGTATGACAAAGATATCCGAGGAAAAACTGAAATTATTGGAAAATGAAATTGAAAATAACCAAGATGCTGTCTGAATGATTGACAATGTTAGCTGTCTGTGAGAATGAGAGGTGGAGATTTTGTGGCTTTTATTACTTACATAAGTGTTATTTTGAGATATAATGTACTGATGTGTATATGAATATGTGTGTGTGTGTGTGTATATATATATATATGTATATATCAAGATACTCACTTGTAAGCAGTTACTTAGATTTTGTTGTTTTTGTATGTTGTAAGTTACCATAGCCGTACCTTACATTGTGCATGATATAATATTCAGATCCAAAATACACATAGTCTAATCTGACATGTACAGTACGTTAGCTCTTCTGCTGATCCTCCCCTCTGTGTTCGGTTTCAACCTATTACAACTGTATGCCTGCTTATTATATAATAATAAGGCATGTTTGTATATTCCATGACTGTTCTGAGCAGAGGTGAAGCAGGGGGTATTGCTGCCCAGGGCCAGATATGTATGGGTGCCTCTATTGGTGTAGTAGAAATACATTTGGGAGTGAAGCAAACCATCTACAGTGTCGGTTCTGGGGCCCTTCAGTGGCCCCCGGAAGCCAGAGGGGTGCTAGTGTTTTGTGAGGCATTGTGAGGTAATTTAAGTTACTATGGTGACCACATAATTATGCTTAATCTTAGTTCAGTGTTTATGATGCTTAGGTTTTAATATGGTCATACATATTAATGCTAATATATTGATAAATTAAAAATAAATTTACTTATGTGAATTTGTTTTCAACCCGAAATTGCCAGTCCCTGTAAAGGTGCAGCCCCCCCCCCCCCCTTGCTCCACCACTGGTTCTGGAGCACTAGATACATATTTCATGACTGTTCTGAGGCGCTATATATATATTCCAAGATTGTTAAAACTGGCTCTGTGGCCTATACTTACCCATACCTCAATAGCCTGATGTATCCCAACATAATGTATAAATATGTATGTGTTGATGATCCAGAATGAGAACAGGGATTAATTAATGTCGAGTCTCTGTGTGCCGGAGTGGAACGTGATTGACAGATTTGATGATTGTACACATTCTTAGGTTTAGCTATATAAAGATTTAACTTGTGATATGTTGTTATATGTTGTGTGAATTTGCCTCTTATCATAGATAAGAGGCTATTTTCTATTGCAGTGTCTTCTGCAGGACTAAAAACACTGACTAATTCATGATTACTAATAGTTACTGATATAATCAGTCATGTGCAATATGAGTATGATGTTGTGCAGTAAATATATTGTGATATATTTCTCCACTGTAGACTTGAGTGTAATTATCACTTATATATATATATATATATATATATATAACATGAATGGATAATTTTCACTTATATTTTGCATTATAGATTACAATTTCAGTTAGAGAAATAAAATGAACGATTAACAAAAACTAACTTTCACTGGATGCGTATGCTTAAAAACAATTACCACAGCTGTGATTGCCTTTAACTCCAGATGTAATATATATGTGCAAGAAGTGATGACAGAAGAAAAATTTACAGAAACAGTAGTATATCATTAATTAAACTGAAGAATGAGTAATATGGAGCAACGTTTTTGGACCAGTTCTGATTGATATATTATATGATAGGATTTTAGATACATCTTATGATCTAGTATAAGCCTGCTATACAATATTTAATTAAATCCTTGATCTTGAGAATGCTCACATTCTGTATAATGTTATCATTATATTGGCATTTCTTAAGGCCAAGTAGTGATTCTATCAGAAAACTCCGCGTGGATTACAACTGAGCTTTGAGAACAAATTACATAAATCTGTGACATTACTCCCGTGGTAGAGCTCTTTCGTCATTGGAAATAAGTGCCTGCGATTTAGTGTGCTCTTCCTGTTTCATCATCATAGATCATGAAACGAAAGAAAATCAATCAATCAAAAGTTCTCGGTTTGGTGATACAGAGATTGACAAACACCTTGCTAAAACATTGCAAATTAGGTGTACATTATTTTAATTGAAAACGTTCCCAAAAGTCCTGTTTGTTGCCGCTACATACCCTTTAAGGTTAACAATCGTACACCATTCAAAGCCAAATTATTTGAAAATGTTCAAACCACTATAACGTTAAACGTGTAGTAATTCCACTGTTCGTCTTGCTGTAATCTATCGTCTCCATCCAAAAAAAGAAATGTTAGCAGTAATTATTTATTTGAGGAGTTCGCTCGCTCTATTCACTAGCTGAGCAATGTGGTCATCTCCTAGTGCTTAGTGACTTTAACAAACATTGGGACAAACCATGCGAATTGGGTTACAATAATTGAATAAAGCTCACTGAGCTCCTTAATTCATCCCACTTAACCGAACATGTCATTGAAATCACCCACAGGCTTGGTTAAAGGTAGTCGCCGACCTACGCAACTTGCGACAGTTCAACTTTACGACATGCGGTACGACTTAAAGATGATTATGATATCATAACACAGTATAATCAAAGACTATACATAACAAGACGTGTTACTTCGCATTTTAACATGGGACGCCATTTTGAATTCATGAAGCGCCAGGGCCCTAGCGACCGGAGGTAGATTGTCACGGACAGCTCCCTTGGTTAACATGGCGCCTAATGGCACTGGTTCATTCTGCGCCGCGTTCGGCTGCAGTAACAGAAAAAGTATACACAAATAAAGACATCTCCGAAAGGAAAGAAAACTAGTGTAAAAATTTGATATGATCTGGCTTTTTAAAAATAAAGGACATTTAAAAAATAAGCATAACAATTTGAAGTAGACACGCCCCTACTTGACTGACCCAAGCAAGATCTATCTAGATCTATATTTGTTTCAGACAAAATCTGATTAAATTTTATTGAACAATATCAACCTATTAATCACAAAATGGGTATGTAAGATATACATAAGCTTACAGTTACATGTACTGGAGCCACTGAAGATGTTATGGGCAGAAGGTATATTTTACTTTATTATTGTTAATAATATAATTGGACTTCTAGTGGTAGAAACATTCATTTTGTTATTTTTTATATTGACAGAAGTAAAAGATGGGTTATTAATTGTTGTTGTTCAGATATATGATGAGGAAAGATTTAAATTACTTGAATACTAATTATTGTAGAATGTATTATATGCATTTCACTGAAACGGAATTCACGAACTAGACAACTTATCTAGAATGCTATTCCAACTATTTTTGATGTACCAAATCCACCGCATGCATCCATTGAAATCAAAGAGGAAGCTATTAACAGATAGGAGACCTATACAGGAGACAGGGCCAGCTGTGATGGTAATTAATATTTATAAATATTAATGGTGAAAATTTGTCAGCCCATTTCATATCTTAATAAAAAAAGAAAGATTACCAGCACCTGAATTAGTACTTGAATGTTCAGTTCATGTGGTTTAATTGGTATACTTCTCTTCATTGTAATGTTATCAATCCATAACAGTCCACAATCAATTATATCGAGGACTTAATTTTGGTTTTTAGAATTGTAACGGACCGGAAACAGTTTAGAGAATAAACCAGATGGTCAAGATTGTATCTGTGATTTATTAATAATATACTTGATGACAATCTACAAACATCACATTGGCGACGAGGTTATTCGAACTCTATCTGTGTTAATCGTTATCTGTGTGTACACGATGGCAGGTGAATTGCCAATATTTCAACCCTTTAATTGAGGATTAAATAAATGCGTAAAACGTTGGACCTGAAGTGGTTGAGTGTTTTGAATTTGTTATATGGACTTAGGGGTAGGAAACCAGAAAGAAAAGAAAAAAATTTTGTTTTAAATTATATGGGGAAATTTTTGTTATTAAATTTTAAAATGAAATTTGAAAACGAAAGGAGATTCAGGCTGCAAAACAAAATAAATATTTTTGTGCCAAATAAACCATAAAATTTAAAAGGGGAACTTTTTTCAGAAGGAAGATTAAAGCAAGGCTGTAATTTAATTTTTTAAAAGGAAGTGGAAAATGAATTTTATAAACCGC
This sequence comes from Paralvinella palmiformis, assembly GCA_025642065.1. Classification (NCBI taxonomy): domain Eukaryota; kingdom Metazoa; phylum Annelida; class Polychaeta; order Terebellida; family Alvinellidae; genus Paralvinella; species Paralvinella palmiformis. The sequence continues at coordinate 614,681 of JAODUP010000270.1, forward strand.
AAATTTAAATTTAATGGTGTCTTTCCAAAAGTTGAGAAAAAAGGGCCCTTTTAAAATTTTAATGGGATTTGAAAACCCCGGCAGTTTGGAAATCCGATGGACGGGTTTTCTGTGTTTTTTAATAAAGGGAATGAAAACCAAACTCAAATTGGCATTAAACCCAAATTTTGGTGTAAAAGGGAGGTGAAAGCCCAAAATTTTTATTTGTTGAAAAAAACCGGCCCCTTGGAAAAATCTTTTGAAGTTTTTAGTGGACTGCGCATTGTTTCAACTGTGGTGGTCAGTACCCACATGAAGATCAATGTCCAGCAAAACATCGTCGTTGTTACAAATGTGAATCGTATGGACACAACTCGAAATTTTGTAAGCGAACATTTCCGAGAAGAAAAACAACATGATAAGTGGCACAAGAAGTCTCGAGAACAAACAAATAAAGTTTCTATCAGCAACGTCGCAGGTAATTGTGATAGTGGTTCTGAATATTCACTGGCAGTACGAAAAGGCGAGGAAAAAATTCCTGCAATTCAACTAGCTGGGGTAGATGTTACGATGTTCATAGACAGTGGAAGTAGTGTAAACACTGTGGATGTGAAAACTCATAAAACACTGTGTGAACATTCTAAAGAATTTTGTGAGTTCTCAAAATCAGACACGAAATTATTCCCTTACGCATCCACAAAAGCATTAGAGTTGAAATGAACATTCAGTGCAACAATTACATCGCCTAAGACTGGAGTAAAATTTGATGATGAATTCTATGTTGTGAGTGACGCTAAAAGCTGTTTACTGTCTTCTGACACTGCAAAGCGGCTGAAATTAATCTCAATCATCAATGCTATAGAAGATTCAAGATCAAATGTGACAAATAAAATTGTACATGATTTTGATTCAATATTCAACGGCTTAGAAAAACTGAAGGATTTCCAGCTACAACTGAATATTGATGATACAGTGGAACCTGTGCATCAAAAACACAGACGAGTTCCTTTTTCAACAAGACTGCAAGTTGAAGCGGCAACCAAGCAGCTATATGAGGATGATATATGTGAAGATCCTCAAAATACGCCGACTCCTTGGGTGTCACCTATAGTGGTAGTACCTAAGCCACGTGATCCTGATAACATCAGACTGTGTGTTGATATGAGGGTTGCTAATCAAGCCATAGGAAGAGTCAAACATCCAATGCCAACTGTTCATGAGTTGATACATGATATGAATGGTTGTTGTGTATTTACAAAATTGGACCTCAATCGGGGCTACCACCAGGTGGAGCTGCATCCTAACAGCCGATACATCACTACGTTTAGTTCACACCTAGGACTGCACCGTTACAAGCGTTTACATTTTGGTGTAAATGCCGCCAGTGAAACATTTCAACAAATCATCGAGCAAGTGCTACATGGGCTTGTTGGAGTAAAGAACATTTCTGACGACATCATCATTGCCAGTCGGAATGATGTAGAACACGAGAAACACGTCCGTGCATGTCTGGAACGTCTCACGAAGAAGGGCTTAACAAAATGCAAATTATTCCAATCCTCTGTGGAATTCTTCGGCAGCATTTTTAGTGAACATGGTGTTTCGCCAGATCCGAAAAAAAGTAAAGTCTGTTCGTGATGCGCCGAGACCGACAGACAAGCGACAGGTGAAGTCTATTCTAGGCATGGCGAATTACGTACAAAGATACATACCTGGTCTAGCCTCTCTTGTGAAACCACTCAGAGAGCTCACTCGTAAGAATAGTCTGTTTGAGTGGACCAGTGAGTGTGAAGATGCCTGGTTAAAATTGAAGGACAGTTTGACAAGTGATACTGTCATGTCGTACTTCAATCACAAGTTAGAGACCGAGTTAGTGGTCGATGCATCACCACATGGTGTTGGTGCTATTTTAACCCAGATACAACCCACTAAAGATGGCCGTAGAGATGTTCAAATTGTCGCATATGCATCACGTGCACTGGACGACGTAGAATCTCGTTACTCGCAAACAGAGCGAGAAGCTCTAGCTGTTCGATGGGGATTCGAACATTTTCATCTGTATCTGTACGGCATAAAGTTTACAGTGGTCACAGACCACAAAGCATTAGTCAGCATATTCTCAAATGTTGTCGCTAAGCCATCTCCTCGCATTGAACGATGGTGTTTACGTCAACAGCAATATACATTTAACACAGTGTACCGACCCGGCGCTGATAATCCAGCTGATTACATGTCGCGTCACCCAGTCGCATCTACAAGTGAGCGTGCAGGAAGGTCACAGAAGAATATATCAACTACGTGTGTGAAACGGCGTGTCCCAAAGCATTGTCACATATAGAAGTAATTCAAGCGACACAACAGGACCCCATGCTGCAAAATGTGATCAAATGTCAACAAACTGGGCTATGGCATGAATTTAAAAACTGTGAAGAAATGTCAATATACGGAAAATTGTCCAGTGAACTTAGTGTTACAGAGAACGGAATTCTGTTACGAGGACACCGGGTTGTTATTCCTGTGACAATGAGGCGTAAAGTTGTACAAATAGCTGATGAAGGTCATCAGGGATTGGAAAAAAAAGTCCCTGTTGAGAGCTAAGGTGTGGTTTCCCTACATGGATAAGCTCACCGAAGACATAGTGAAAACTGTGCTACATGTGCTGTCGTCACTAAAGATGAACGTCTACAAGCTTGGCAGTCTCTGTGTGCTGATTTTTGTGGGCCATATCCTAGCGGAGATTATTGTCTAGTAGTTCTTGACGAATATTCACGATTTCCTGTGGTGGAGCTGGTGAGATCCACATCAGCTAGAAGTGTAATCCCAGTATTTGACAAAATATTTGCAACACACGAATGCCAGAAACATTAAAAATTGACAACGGACTGCCATTTCAAGGATTTGAATTCCGTAAATTCATGCAATATTGTGGTATACGTCATCGTCGGATTAAGCCACTGTGGCCAAGATCTAAGGCGCAAGCAAAAAACTTTATGAAACCTTTGAACCAGGCAATTAAAAGTGCTACTGTGGAAGGGAAGTCGTGGAGACAGGAAATGTACAAATTCCTACGAAATTACCGCGCAACGCCACATGTGACAACAGGTCGACCACCTGCAGAACTCTTATTTGGTTCGAAAATAAAAGTGCTATTACCCCGAACTATTCATTCGAGTTGAAGATAAAGAACTGCGAACTCGAGATGCAGAGCAGAAACAGCAACAAAAACAGTATGCAGATGCCAGAAATTGTGTACGACCGAACATTCCTCTCCATGTTGGGGATACAGTGTTAATGAAACAAACGAAAACGGACAAATTGTGTCCAGCATATAATCCAGCACCAATGTCTGTGGTGCAAGTGAAAGGGAGCATGATAACAGCAAATAGTCCTGTTCTTGGCAGCAAAACAAGAAATTCATCACATTTCAGGAAATTGACTGACCATGATGTTACACCTGAAACCGAGTCAACAATCGAAAACAGCGATTATTCGCAAGACGTGCCAGAAATAATAACAGTGAACAATGATGAACTTAATCAAGACAGTAGTCAAAATTCAAATGTGACAGATGTCTCAGCAGGTCGTCCAAAGCGACTCACCAGAATGCCAGCAAGATATAAAGACTATTTCTAAGTGATTTTTAATTTAAAAAAAAAAAAGACTTGTTCGAAGATTTTATAATTTGTTTACTTAGTTAAAATATATAAATATAATTTTAATAATAAAATAAAATATAAAAAAAATCGAGAACAATTCTTGGCATCATTTCATAAAATATGTTATCTGGTTAAAATTTTAATTTAAGATTGTTCGAAATTTACCTATTACAAATTACTTGTTTAACTTGAGTGAAACATATATGAAATGATACATTTTCAATAAAGGTGGGGGGGTGTGTAATGTTGTCAATCCATAACAGTCCACAATTAATTATATCGAGGACTTAATGTTGGTATTTAGAATTGTAAAGGAATTGGAAAAAGTTTAGAGAATAAACCAGATGGTCAAGATTGTATCTGTGATTTATTAATAATATACTTGATGACAATCTACAAACATCACATTCATAACTTAAATACATATCAAATCAAATAACCAACTTGAAAAAAAGGAAAACATGTGTTTACACATTGTGTATGCACTTATTTTACAAGATATTGTTTTGTTTCAGTCCTTGAAGTTCTATAATGATGAGATACCATGTAAACAGGCCAATCTCTTGTTTACAGATTTACTGGTGTTATCTGTTACAGTAGTCAATGCATGTGTCTATTACATCTCTGGGTATATTCTGTCTAACTTTAAACAGTTCACTGATCTGGACTAAATGTCATATTTTTGTAGGATTGGTTGTTTAGAGCTGGAAGCAATTTGGGTTATTCTGTCCATTTGATAACAAATGACTGATTGTAACTATAGATGAACCCGTGGCACAAGAGATTTGATGCGGCTTATTGTATGAAAGTACTAATTTCTCTATCTCTAATATGTTAACGCAAACATACACATTGTTAATATTCCATGTATATTCTTTGTTCTCAGCTGGGCAGGGCTATATTGCATGGTCTATATTATTGAGGTGTAGACTTTAAATGAACTTATAATTTGTTTTAGTTAATATATGATAAACGGACATGATGAATGTATGTTGAATTGTGTTATGGTTGCGTTATAATAACTGTATATATCATTATATTTCTATATCCAAATAAATAAAAATTTATGGATTATGATAAACTGACATGATGAAAATGTAACTAACTGTTTTCATTTAAAAAACTACGCCTTCCACACACAAAGCTGTGAAATAACCTAAACCACGTTCAATTATTTTCTAATCAGCTGTCAAGTGATCGCAAATTGTAGATCTAGGCTATGAATTAATTAAGTGACTGGGCTGTGAAATCACTTAATTATTTATTTACAGTTTCAGAGCTTCGTTTCCTTCAACATCATGTGCGCACAATTAAAGTGTTTATTAATAAAAGAGTATGTGATCATGTAACATATAGTACTAGTATTGACAATTCATTTCAACCATCGCACACATGTACACGATCACATATGGACAACCAGAGCTTTTGTTTATCTGAGAAATACCTCCGGTCGTTGGAGGCGCCACTGGTTCAAAATTCAACATGGCGCGGCAAGAGTAACGCCTCTATATTTAAGCTCTCTAGTATAATATACGTAAGTTAATTATAACATAGGCCGACTTACGACCCGACCAACTTACGACAGGTCAAGGTCGTAACCCATCAAAGTCGTTAGTCGACGACTACCTGTATACCATTGATTTTGTCATGACACGGGCTGATGGCAATATCATAGATAAGTTATCAGTGTCTTCTCTCATTTCTGACCATCATATCATCCTAATTTCTGCCAATATAACCAGACCCCCGAAAGCCATATCATCCTGTTGCTCTTCCTTTGGTGTACCACCGAACTATTTCATTCATCACCTTTCACCGTTATTTTTTAAATGTACAGTCACAATCCGTTAATCCGGAAATCGTTTATCCGACATATCCACCATCCGACACATTATTGCCTGTGACGGATTTAGCTCCATTATAAATGACTCTTTAGTCCGACAAAATCGTGTTCCGCGTTCCGACTCCGACACTTTATTTCGCCAACAGAATGTGACATTTCAATGTAAAATGAACTCGATATTCTGACAACACGAAAATGTTGAAAAATATTTCCTCTATTCCAGTCATGCAAGATACATCGTCATGCTGTCAGTAATGGTTAATTAAACCGTCCACCTGCGATAATTGCTATATCGTAACCAATCATCCTTGACCATACACACCGACATACGATGCTTCCATTACATGTGGCTATGTAATAGCCAACCATAATCATCCATGGCTAATTACAAACACAAACGTGTGATCTTTCCTATGAGCAGATCACGAGTTAATCTGATGGACTAAGTGACACGAGTATTTCTTAATAGTGTATGTAAGAAACAAACATCAAAATGATCAATGACTTCAATGCCATTCCGTAATATTGGGCACGTTTATCGAATATTGGTTTAAATACACAGATTACCGGTAAGTCACTGACTCGATATTCCGACATTCTCGTTTATCCGACATATTATCATGTGACAAACCTTGTCGGATTAACGGATTCTTACTGTACATAAAAAACTGTACATATCATATGTTGAGGTCAGTGGGAAGACAGGTTCGACTAAACTGTCCCTTCAATCTTCATTGGCAGTATGACGTTCTGTTATTGCATTGTATCTATTGTATGTAAGCATATGGAAATGGAAATTTAAAATAGATTTCAGTTCAGTTTAGGCAATGTTAGAATATTGACCTGGCCTCTTTCAGGGACTATCTTAGCAGCACGGATTTAATCAGCAAACCACAGGATGCTCTCTGGATGGTTGATATAATTCTACAATATCGCAGTTGATTGATGAACTTGTTCCAATTATAACAAAAACCATGTTTGATTTACGTGAAGTTCCGTTGTAAACAAAGGATATCCCATCAGCGAAGCGACCACCGGCGGTACCGTGAACACGTCTGGATGAGAACTACCCTCCCTGTTAACCACGAGATGTTGATCCTTGCATGTTTGGATGTTTGCGATTTATTGGCCGCATCAGAATCTGTTTATTATACAAATAAGATAACGGCCGGTGAATGAAATCAGAAGGCTTTCATTAACGTGATATAAATAACGTCCTTCGCAGGAAGTAGACCATTTTTCCCCCTAATGCATTTCACTCGGATGAAGGACGGCGGAAGGTTTCGATTGGTACTTTCAACAGAAGAGCTAAATAATTCAGGATAATTGTGAAGCACCTGAACAAAACAAAAAAGCTATAAATATCACGTGGACAGTTTTATACCATCTTCTTTCTTCTTCTTATCCTCTTCATCCCCAGTGGGACATAAGGCTACAGCAACAACACTGCTAATTGTTCGCGTAGTTTCCACAACAGGCTTGTTTTTACGGGGTGGGCTTGTTAGTCCCACGCCCAACTCCGAAACTTGGAGGACCGGGTCCAGAGTCTTTAAGACAACCAAGCCCCACCACCATCGGCAAGGTACCAGCAAAGGGGGGGGGGGCAGTTTTATCCCACTCGCTGGAATCGACGTGACCAAGTCTATCAGGGAATACTCTGATGTGTTCTGTGAATTAGACTCTACATCAACATGGCCGATCAAAGGCTGTCTCGGTGTACTTAGTGCACTAATGGCAAAATAGTAAATTTATCGTTAGGTAATGAATCGTTACCTACCATGACGAAGTCTGCTGAAGTGACATCCTTAATCAAGAATCCCATTCTGGATAGAAACGATATAAAATAAAATAAAAAAACTACCGCCCTGTCTCTAATTTGTCCTTCATCTCGAAGTTAATTGAGAGAGCTGACGCTGGTGATTTAAATCATCATGTTCATGACAATTTCATTGAAGTCTTGATCTAATGATACCCAAAAATTATGATCTATTCGAATAAATGACTGTCATTTATCTTATAAAATATCAACTATTTCATTAATACGGTCTTTTAAATCCAATTATTTTTAATCCTAACTGAATTTTATATTTCATAGTAAACGTTTATTATTAGTTATTTGGGAGTAATTGTAGCTAGTGGTTATGGAACAGTCTTATATGTCCCTGTATTTAATAAAAGCTGTAAAACAAAACGAAAAAGGTTTTAGAAGCAATGATATAGTAACTTATTTTTAATGAACACATGGAATAAAATGGGTTGTTAAATCAGTGCTAAAAGTCCTATTCCATTCAATAAGTGCACACAGCAAGTGATATACCATCTACGAGAAGATCCTCTGGGTGGACGGATATCTATGCGGTAAACATTTAATTTGTGTAATGTACAAATGTAGCCAAAAGTAAAATATATCATAAATCAGAGATATTTTCTCACAAATGACGATAATTACCTGTCCGTGAATTACTCTGCACTAGACGACAAAAGGTGTTTGTCCAACCAGAGGTATATCCTACGGAAAATAGCGCCTATGCCAAGCACTGAAATTGTGCCCCTTACCCAATATCTGACACTTACCTTCCAGATAACTTTACCATAAAATCAGCTAAAATACCAGTCAGTGGCGCCCCCCTTCAAATGGCGTGTCCCATAGATGCCACCCCTTAGATACGTCACTGCTACCCAGCGGATTACATTGGAAGGCGATAAATTGTAGGATTTGATTTCCACAATTCAACACATACCTCCACATCCAGCCCAATCTCATTTTATTCACATATATACCAGTTAGCCACAATTTTACTACGTATCATAACGCGTGCTGCTGTGGTTGAAATTCAACGACTATATAAAAATTAGGGAGTGGCAATTGATTGCTGACCGATACTCTGACCGAGAAACATATGACAGATTTCGAGTGGAAGAACTGTTTTAATCATTCAGCAAGATAAGCCTTATATCTACTGATGTTGTCGAACTGTTATGGCGCAGTTAGTTAGAACGTAACACTCGTAGCCGAAGAGTCGCGGGTCCGAGGCTTCGGGAGCTGCAATGCTGTCGTGTGGCAACTGGTTCACTCAGCCTATAATGGCAGCATGCGTTGTAGGCTGCGTTGGAAGTTAAGGTGGTGTTGGATTGAAATAGATAATAATATTGTACAGCGTCTCAGAACAGGGTTACCTAGTTCTGGTGCTATATTTATTATTATTATTATTATTATTACTAACTCCCAGCAGTTATTTGCAAAACTAGGAGAGTAGCCTGAAATATAATCCACACCATTTAGCGTTAATATATAGGTAGGTGGGAGCGGCCCCGACGCTTGGCCATATCTGGCTCTTTTCATTGATTAGCCAAATTAGTCAGCTTAGGCCATTCCTCGGACAAAGGTCGCCCGTCTTTAAACGAAGGAAGCTTAGCATTAGTTAGCTTGTTGTTAGTAGCCGTAAATGGAGTGTCTGTTGTTGGCTTAAATATCACTGAATATCAGCATATTACCAGATTCTAGCTAGGGTTGGTAGGTAAGTAAGTAAGTATAGTTCGAACTATACGCATATTTCAAACAATAGACAATTAATAAGGCAAACGCCAAGACATGCGTCTGTAATCCCAGCATTTGTTAATATACTGTACGTCAATAATGACAAGTCTAAAATCTATAGTTACTAAGATCACCTTTAGCCAAATTGCCCACCCTCCAAACATTTAATTCAACAATGAGTTTCATCTCACTAAGCAATCAACTACATTAAGATAATAATATTTCTAGCTCATGCTGATACCCTATTACCTTTACGTTGGGGTGGACAGATGTTTTTCAAACACAGGTAAAAATCCAAATATTGTCAGTTTTGAGCTGGGATTGAGGTTTTTAGTTTGTGTTAATTTTTAATCTTATCTAGAGTACTGCGCTGCAAACCTCCGGGACTGTTAGTTCGAATCCTTCTCATACGTGTGTTTACGACATGTTTTTTTCCCTTCTTCTTTAGGAGTTGCCACTCAGCCATATGTCCCAGGTGTGACGACACCCGAGGATACAACATCTTTAACTCTCGTTGAGCCTGTGCCATAGACAATACTATTGACCATCCCTTTTCTATAGGAAAATTCCAAGTACGGATCTTAAGAACTGATGACGCCGGTTGACTATCAATGTTTGTGTATGGCCGTGTAGCCACCTTGATTAGTTTGTCTCCGGCAACAAAGTCGGGTCCCTGGGCTTTCATGTATATAGCCCCCCCCCCCCCCCATCCAGTCTCCGACTCCATCATGATGTTTTAATCCTTTAAAATATGGGATTTTCCATAGTCAAAATCTGGCTACATTCAGAAACTGTCCGTCGGGCTTGCTGAGGGATAATAGGTATATTTTATTAAAAACAACACGGAAATGATATTTGTATGATGCTTGATTTGTGCAATATCCAAACAAATATAACAACAATAACAGCAGCGCAAAATCAACAAAGCGGCCATAGAGATTAATCCAACAGAGAACTTTGTGCGTGATTGGCGGAAATGTGCAGCCGAATTACAGGACGAAGTAAGCTTGTCATCATGGTCTCTCCACACACACACACACACACACACACACACACACACACACACACACACACACACACACACACACACACACACACACACACACACACACACACACACACACACACACAGAGAGAGAGAGAGAGAGAGAGAGAGGAGAGAGAGAGAGAGAGAGAGAGAGAGAGAGAGGAGATACAGGTTCAGACACAACTTAATTTCGTTCGAAGTATCATCTGGCTCGTGAACTAACTTCGAGACACCACAACCTCTCTTTGCATGTACACATCAAAACAAGCCAAAACCTTCCCCCTGATTTAGAGAATAAAATCACTTCGTTCCACCATCGTCCCCCTGACTAGAAAATACTTTTACTTCACTGTTCAAACTATACAAAACGTCGGGCTTACTACATATAACTCCAAAATATATTAGTTAGTTTTTAGACCCCAAAATGAAGCCCCATCTCATCATCGATCACACGATGTGGCCATTGTATCCTTAGTTTATATCATAGATGGATCAAAACAAATAGCTCGTGTCCACGAGAGAATGGATACCGTTCATCGGCGCCTCGCTTTCGTGTGTCATGTTCACTTTATCATAAATTATTACTGTACATCCACAACATACTTAGCCGTTTACTCCTAAACCCACTTTGACGTTGGGATTTCGACAGGTCTACTGGGTTGGTTGTGCCGATGACCATATAAAAAAGGAGAGTTTCTGCTGCGCTCTCCCGTCAGACTGGGCGCTATTAATCTAGCGGCAGCGTGTTGGATCACAGATCAATATCACCCGTGTCCAATTCCGCAGGTCCAGATCGCTGTTTAATAAGCAAGATGGTGATGATTGATGTTATACGGTCACTTTTGTGCACATAGTAGGCTAACTGGGGCGAGCGGCCTCCAGAGGTAATGAAGCGAAGATAAAGATGAAACAGCCTTCAGATATGCCCACGCCGAGAATCGAACACGGGTGGTAGTGATCGGTGGTCCAACACACTACCGCTAGACCACGGAGGCGCCGCAATTTAAAGCACATAAAGTGTAATTTATTTATTTTTAGAGCGATCAATATTTGTAATTTGAAATGCGTTTTTCTTGGTTTTCTTCTAATAATTCTTTCTCAAAGTGTCCAGTAAAATATCATAGAATGATGTTGCACTACATGATACACTTATAATGTCTTAACACGAAGTTAGCGATATTTCGATTGACATGTGTCAGGAAAAACTAAAAAATTACCGGCAAAAGCCATATTTAATTACTGTACACCTCTCTATCAAGCCAAAATATCAAACATAACACACACACACACACACACGCACACATACACGCACACACACACACACAAACACACACTTATACACGCATAATATATATATATATATATATATATATATATATATATATATATATAGACACACACGCAAACACGCACAAACATACAAACACACCCACACACATATTGTGATATTCTAATGTGATATGTCTAGTGTGATATATCTAGTGTAATATATCTAGTGTGATATGTCTAGTGTGATACGTCTAGTGTAATATTTCCATTACGATATGTCTAGTGTGATATTTCCATAGTGATATGTCTAGTATAATATTCTAATGTGATATACCTAGTGTGCTACATCAAGTGTGATACGTCTAGTATGATATATCTAGTGTGATATGTCTAGTGCGATACGTCTAGTGTGGTACGTCTTGTATGATATGTATAGTATGGGTAATATATTTTAATTGTCATAAACAACAAACATACATGATAGTTAGACGAGAGCCAGTCAGAGGATGAAAAATAGATAAATCCACCATATATCAAATTATTTTATTTGTTTAGCCTCGGCCACACCTACAAACACAGTTGTGATACTGAGATTCACTCCCGACAACCTGGTATCGGACTGTTCCACTACCCCCCCCCCTCACCTCCCCCCCCCCAATGTTAACTGACGATACCGTGATATTATACTTTCTGTTGTAATACGAGAGCTGGTTGTTATATGTTTACGTTCAGTGACCATTTATAGTAACATCCTGATCGCCGATGGCTAGTTCGGAACGACCTCTCTACGAAAACATATCGTGATCGTATTTCCCGGAAAACGAACCGAGCGTCCGCATTGACTACGGAACCCAGCATCGTCGTTTGGGCTCAGGTTTGATGCGGTTCCCTCTTCCCATTAGCTGCGCGTCCCTCTTTGCGACGGATCGTGACTTACTAACACCTGGCGTTGAGTGGTGTTTGCGTGTATACAAACGAAAACCGCATCGTGGCAAGGTGCGTCTAATTAGGCCGCAATCATTCGCCAGAGGGAGTAGTCGTTCCGTTAGTTGCCCATTTGAAGGTCTTCTACAGCGCTGGTGAGCGGCTCGCGGACTTATCGTCATTAAGGTAACAAGGCGTCGGGACGTCGTGGGCTTTCGTTCCCATCACCTCCCAGCATGAATCAAGCTTCATCTTCTTGCTGCAAACCGACGGAAAACTACCAATCTTTTGCCGCCACCGTCTGGATTTACGGATCGCCGACTCTCATCGTCCTGGGAACGATCGGCAACATTCTGGCCGGGATGGTGATGATGAGAAAACGGCAAAGAAAGTACACCACCAGCTTCTATCTGACGTATCTCGCCTTTCTGGATACGGTAATCCTGTACACGGGACTGTCCAGACAGTGGATTCTCGCCCGCTTCGGTCTGGACATCCGCCATCAGACGTCCGGGGTTTGTAAGCTGCACATGTTTCTGATGTATTACCTCGTCCATATAGAAGCCTGGCTGCTCAGCTGTGTGGCCATAGAGAGGTTGGCGGCCGTCTGGTGGCCGATGCAGGCTAAGTACATTTTCACGCGTCGATTCGCCATGATCCAGATGGCCAGCTTCAGCGCGTTTCTCTTCGCGGCCGACGCCCACCTGTTCTGGACGCAGGCGTTGATCCCGGAAGGGGCGGGTAACATTTGCGCGATAAATCCACGATTTTTGGCGTTCCGAGTGAACGTCTGGGGTTGGATGGACATGACCATAGCCTCAATTATGCCTTTTTCGACGATGATCACCTGCAACGTGGCCGTCGTGGTGAAGATCGTCCAGCAACAACGGATGAAGCGAAACCATGGCACGACGCAGGAAACCAAAGTACAAAGCGTTACCATGATGCTGCTAGCGGTCTGTGTGGTGTTTCTAATCTGCACTTTGCCCATCACCATCTACCTGTCAGACACTGATAGCTTCGAATCGGCTTACGGCTGTTGTTTCAGCAGTTACGTCCTATGGCCGATATTTAACATGCTGCTCTATCTAAATAACACAACCAATTTCGTCCTATATTGCGTCAGCGGTAAGAAGTTTCGTCAACAGCTCCGAGCCATGTTTTCGTGCCGCCCCAACACCATTGCTGCACATCCGTGATGGAAGTGTTCTCAGATTAAATTAGAGTTGACGGAGATCACGCGAATATGCAGTTCCCGAATGAGAAGATTAAGAGGAGTCACGTGATTTGTATTCGTGTGTCGATCTGAGTACCCTGTTCGACTTTCTTCATAAAAATAGAATTACGCGTTTGATAATATATCAATATATCTGTTTTTTCTTCTTCTATTTTGTCGAAATTAAAGCCAACAGATGTCGCAGTTGGTAATGTCGCAGATAATCTTTATTCCCAATCAATAAATTGAATTTAAAATTTTGTTATTCGCTGCCTGCTGACTTATGATGTCCGATTTAATTTTGTAAACATAAAACATGAAGTAATCTGTGAGAAACTTGAAGAAGATTTTCCTATGACCTGACCTATGTGACATAAAAAATGTCATTAAATTCATAGTAAAAGTTATGATTTGAATGAAATTATCGGTTAACCAGAGGTCGTGGTGTATCAAAAATGTGTCTCTAATAAAAACAGGTTAGAAATGAAAAACATAATTTTAATTCAGTATCTTTATCAAATCCTTTTATTATCCACTGGATTATTTAATATATAGTATTTGGTATATAGTTGTTGTTGTTATTTTTGTTGTTATGTTGTTGTTGTTGTTGTTATCTGCTATTCTAGTATAATACATACCAATGTTAAAGATTGGATGCATTTGTTTAAAAGTTTTATATGATAAATAACATAGTGTATATATTGTTATTTTTCATTGTGCTGTTTGTCACCATAATCATAAATATTCATGTCCAGTTCCAAGATCATAATGTTATAATATTTAATAAAATTAGATTAGTATAATGTTGATGTCTGATCCTTGTAATGAAATAAATAAATGACAAATATATATAAGTAACACGCACGAACGCACGCACGCACGCACGCACGCACATACACACATACACGTACGCACATACAGGCACACGTACACCCACGAAAATAGGACCTATCTGAATGATAAACGCGACATAAAATGTTCACTAAATTGGTTTAAGAATTATGTACATATTTAATATATTTATATTCATCAGTTAAATTAAACTGTGTTTTCAAACAATGAATTATCTACGTCGTAAAAGATCTTCCAGGACTCAAATATTATATAAATCATAATCCATAATGTAACTTGGCTCAAGCTTTCTGTAGTGGACTCTTACGTGAATGATTAGTCTATGAGATAATATCAGTCACGGTCACAGTCACAGGAATATGAGTGTGAACTGTCATATTCAGGTAGATAACTCCGGATATGAGTGTGAACTATGATATTCAGGGAGACTACTCTGGATATCAGTATGAATACTTTCATATGTTACCCTGTTCGTGGTCATATAGAAAACTAATCAGATGTACTGCGGGTTCTTATTTCCTGTTTTGGATTATGGTCATTGCTCAAAGCCTAAATTTAAACTATTTCACGTCGTCGGAAATATTTTCACACATGAACTGGAATTTAATTTGAAGCATTCATTACTCGTTAATATATATATATATATATAGATATATATATATATATATATATATATATATATATATATATATATATATATATATATATTCATAAACATATTCACAAAGATGTCAAGTTGGACCGTGATGATCTTTCTATATATCCACATTATCACTTAAGGTATCAAATAACATTATTATATTCCGGTTGAGTATGTAATCTGAACATTAAAGGGCTTGGAACTGTGGCCTGGTCCAGTTTGAAAATATATGCGAAGAAAAACGCTTTCAGACAAGATTCTTTGCTGATGAATCTTTAGAAATATATTTGATCTTCTACTAATACTGGTGTCTGACCTATTTACTAAAATGGACGCGTTTGTCATTTATCAAACTGTTCCGTCATTTTGTCAAAATTATTGTTTATTTTCTATGATCCTTTGATGTATTCGCTACTTGAAATATGTTATCATCTGTAAGTCATATTATGAGTTATGAAAAAACACACAACCAAATTGGACCTAGTATACGGCCCAGTGGGATACTATTCAGGATACGGTTCCATGAGGACGTTCTGTTATTTACACCAACCCTCTAGAAATTAAAGAAAAGTTTTAAGCCTATTAAATATACTGGAGATTATCAGTTTAATAAGTAATTAGTGGCTAATCTCGGTATTAAAAACTTTTTTGAAGTGAAGGTTTATTGAATTTCTATTGATGTATCAATATCTAGTATCTCTGACTAGACGTCTAATATCGGATATCACCAGTGCTCATTTTTATAGTAAAATAACTCATTTAATAATAATTTTATAGTAAAATAACTCATTTAATAATAATTTTATAGTAAAATAACTCATTTAATAATAATTTTATAGTAAAATAACTCATTTAATAATAATTTTATAGTAAAATAACTCATGTAATAATAATTTTATAGTAAAATAACTCATTTAATAATAATTTTATAGTAAAATAACTCATTTAATAATAATTTTATTGTAAAATAACTTATTTCATAATAATGTTCAGCATTTAGTTATATCTGTATGCCTAAATGGTAAAATAAATAGTGACTTTAAGTACACTTGTGAAAATCACGATAACTATGGCACTCACATATGAATGCTTTAACTATTATAATTATTATTTTGAACAGTAAGTATTTATTTCCAACATATATTGTAATTTTACAATAGTTTAATACATATACAGTAATTGTGGGAGCAAGGTAGCCGGAGCTATATTTACATTAACCCCTGACTAATCATAAATAAATTTGACAACTAAAAAAAGGCCGCTAGTGTATTTCAAATCTGGTCACGTGTCATTGATAAATATGGAATTATAAGGACCAAGTACCGAGGAGTCTAGACTGTACAATAAGGGTCGTTGCATTTTACAGTTTTCTTAGTTTGTGGTCTTGATTTACAATACAAGTGGAAAGGGTACGATTCCACTTGTTCCATATGATAGGGAAATGAAATAAGGGCAACTTACTTGATAGTGCAGAGTTACATCGAGGTACATTCATATGACTAGATTGTCTTGTCACACGATCAGTAGGTATATCAGAATTGAAGTGGAACATAACATTGAAGGAACGAGGAAGTTTTTTACTAATAAATTCATCCACGAACAAACATACTTTGTATTGATACTTGTCACTTAATTTGATGATTTCACAATTTTTCAATAACTGATCTGTATGATTGTTATAACCCACATTATTAACAAAATCGGATAACTCTCTTCTGGAAAGACACAACTTTTTTAGGATTGATGAATTGGCGTTTTCCCAAACTAGAATATCATAGGAGATATATGGTTGTATGAGTGCCAGGTATAGAGTTTTCAAAAACAGCTTCGCTTGCTTTATGCAATATAAAGCCCAATAATATTTTGTTCATGTGAGTCAAATGACATTTAAAAAGAGAGACTCGTCTACAAATATACCAAAACATTTTGGCGGTTTTCTCTTGGAATTGGGAGCCAATTTGCTCTAAACGGTTACGAACAACTGAAATAATCTAGTTGTTCAGATGAATATTTTTGTATTACCTTTGAAAACTAGGAATTTATTAATTTATTTATTTAACGAGACCTTTCGCACAAAACCTTTCGCACTCCATTGAAATAAGTAGTTCATTTCCAAATTTTCTCTTTGGTATGAGGTGGCCATATTGCCATCAATACTGACTAAAACAAAATTAGCAGAAAATTACAATGTATGAGCATTTATGTATTCTGATACATCACTAACATATATGAACTATAGCAAGTGCCCAGGATAGATCCTTGTGATATACCACAGTTTGTGAAATCAACATCAGACTTCGTTCTACCTATTTTAACATACTGTTTTCTATTTACCAGACAACAGGCAAACATTTGATTGGCGACTCTCCTGATATCAGAGTAATTTAATTTATTTCATAACGTGTCTGTCTTAATGACATCAAACGCTTTTGAAAGATCGCAGTGGAAGGATAATGTAACTTCCTTATGAGTAGAAGTATTAACTAATGCACGTTGATTTAATACATTTATAATTGAGTGAATGGTTGAGTGTTTCTGGCGAAAACCATACTGATTCTTATAAAGAATATTATTACCATCGAGGAAGCACATTACCTTGTTATACATTATCCTTTCAAAGGTTTTCAAAAAAACTGGAAGAAGGCTGATGGGACTATAGTTTTTAAGTCCCGTAGGATCAGAAGCTTTAAGTATTGAAATTTCCTTAGCTGTAAGTAATGATCTATTTATGATGTGGGTCAATGGATATTTAATGTATTCAATTGTTTCTTTGAGTAGTTTAGAATATATTTAATCATGACCTGCATTACGCTTAGTAAGTTTTAATTTATTTGTGATTTTAACGACTTTATCCGGTTCTATAGTTTCTAAAACTATTTAATTCAGTACACTTTCAACGTTTACTAAACTAGGTTAATTAAGGAGTCTCCATAAAAGTGCTCACATAGGTATACTTTTGGTTTGGTTAATGTAGCGAGAATTCATACCGCAGGCTGGAACACTGACAATATCTGCCTCGTTAGAAAACATTGTTACAGCTAAGACGCAATCTTAGCTCAAGCAACCTGCTTTTTGTTTTAAGAAAACAAAAGTATTAGTTTCAATCGCTTAGTTTCTTTCTATTCTGCAGAAGGTGAAAGAGTTACACCCTTGCTAGCACTGTTTTTAAATCAGTGTTGGTATGTTATGGCTTGACCGAAGGTTATGAGTGTCTAAAAAACAAGCCACGCGAAACAGAAATTTGTACAACAAACCTTATGCCTCAATATGAGGCCAAGATCAGTGATAATAATGGAAGAACAGTGTCTCGAGGTGTACCTGACAATCTCCGTATCAGATCGCCTTTAACTATAATCGTATTTCTGGATGATCCAGACACCTCTGCTAAGGTTACATTTTCCACCTTGGTGATGTCGCCGTCATACACGAATCTGGATTTTTGGAAGTTGTGGGGGGGGGGGGGAGGACAAATCACATCATATCGTGTCGGACTCGGAAGATTTATCTCAAGACTATCGAAGGCATTATTTTGAAGAATACCAAAGTGAAAAATGTCATTGTAACCGTTCTTGAAGTTGTTAGAATATTTTGAAGTGGTGTGTGCTTGTGTTATTCCTAAACCAGATACGAACATCACAGAGGAAACGATTACTGTGTTAATGAAACTCTTAAAAGTATCCTTGTTATAAAGTATTTAACCTTTTTAGATAATTTCCAATGGGTTCTACTGGTAAGATAAGCCGCCAAACATTGCTTGAAATGACAAAGAAGCATTTTGATTTATAAATATGATTACTGTTACATTTATTGAACCATGTAACTATCAATATACCACCTATATGGTATGGAAGCAGGGTCACTCCTTTTAACATGTAACACTTTATGTAGGGTCAGTTTGTTATTATAAAGGATGATCTTTTGATCAGTGTAAGACTAGCCATATCGTACTTACTAAGTGCTTTCAGTATTCCACTGAACATATATAAGTGTCACTTCATTCCACATTTGGCTGCTACAGGTTGTGATACTGATGACCGGAATGTCCAAATGTATAGATAATTTTGACCTTTAGCAACCATAACCCATTTCATCTTTTGTAGTTTATGCTAAACCAATAAGCTTTTTATTGTGAATTCTTTCATTTGGTAGAAGAAACGTTTTCAAGATTAAAAACTGGTCGTACAATAAATATCTATTCTATAGTTATTAGGTGAATGATTATATTACTAGTTTAGGCTCTGGCCACATGTGGAAGTTGATATATATATATATATATATATATATATATATATATATATTGTATGTTTATAATTAATTTTAGTTGAAGCAAAAGCCCCAGTGTACTATGTTCATATTAATGCGCCTGCACACACTGATACATGGTTCATATATGGTTCATATAGGTAGGATTTAGTCATTTATTCGTATTCGAACCCAGAATAAAGCTGAGGTCAGCATCTGAGGTGTCGAAATGTTTTAATACAGGTTTCTTTTGGACCACAGAAAATACATTATTGTTGAATGTAAACTGTGGTGTCAAAATAATTTATGATATATATATATATATGTAGCAAGTCACCATTGAACCACACGCACGTGTTGTTTGTTGCGAGCTGTGGTATCAAATGGTTTGTTTTTACGTGCTTCCGCTTTTTGTACGTAGCCTGCATGTAGCCGCTTTCCTGTGGGCGTGACATATTTGTCGCGTACGAAAAGCGAATTAGCTGGTTCCCACAGGCTGATGAGTAGACCAGACACATGCTTAGGTATACGCACACATCTATCAATATGTGGAGGTATGGAACATTTTATTTTAGATTAATGTATGTATAGTTGTATTTGTATTTAGATTTATGGAGGTAGGTCTCGAAGGATGTTTAGATATGTTGATGCTCTGTGCCTGTTGCCTCTTTATATGTACCCTAAAACACACTCACACACACACAATCATCATATAATCTCTTTTAGCTGAATGGCAATTAGCACGATGCAGATAAGCCGTCGATATCACGGCATAACGGTCTGCTTTGGCAAAAATGTCAATTTTCTAACAGCAACTAACTTACAGTCGTTTCCTGGCAGTTGCTCGTTGCACAAACTGATCGTTGATGTCGGTGGCAATTGAGGTATTAGAAACGGTGTAAATTGTTGGTTTGAAGAAATATACAGCAATTGAAAAATAGCTACATTACACATGTCACAGCATTAAAAAGTCCCCGCTCTGGATTAGGTTGCCTGTTGAAGCGTCCAGATTTTGAATTCACAATTGGAGATTCTCTGTACCAGTGCCTTATTACACACTTCTAAAACACACATTGGCCGTACCTGAAATTGAGTTTCGTGATTTCTTTTATCCTTTTAAAACATATTTTGGTTCATCCTGTTTGTAACATTTTATTTCGTAAATTGCTAATGACAAGTAGTTCGTAGAACCTTTTGGATTTGAATGGTTATAAGGTATTTGACCCTCCAGAAAACACCACAAGTCGTACTATACTGCGGCTGAGAAGTTCTATTTTATGTGCATGTAGACTATATATTTCAAGGTGGCTACATTCTAAGAACATTTAATCTAGAGCTGTAAATTCCTTGCACTAGTGAGCTCCGGTGGCCTAGCGGTTAAACACCCGACACTTGGTGCCAACGGTCACAGGTTCGAAACCCGCAAGAGGTCGAAACTTTCCAGAGATTAATTTCTCGGCTCACAACATCATGGTGGCTGACCACGTTAAATGTCGCTGCCGTCTCCACTGAATTATTTAAAATAAAGGGGGATGTTAGTTTTAAAACATGAGGACGTATAACACTGGCAGTGACCACCCTCAGGGTATTTCGGCTCCATCTTTCGGTACTGCTCCCCTGTGAGTGGTGGGGGAGGAGGTTTCTCAACCACTCCCACATAGAGGCTGTGCCGAATAAGCGACAGCCTGGAGATTCTCCCCGAAAAACCAAACAATCCTCGCACTATTTGTGTCTTTATAGGGACCCCGTTTAGGTGTTTGGCCTGGAAATGTATCATCGAAATGAGTGTAATAGACGGAGTAGCCTACGTTGTTAAAGCATAATAGGCACTCCTGGATTTTGGCATTCGCTAATTTAGTGCAAGAATGTCTGCATCATGTAGTGTATGCCAGATTGGCCTACGTCTGAAGTAGAGCATGTGTTGTCGTTTCGACGTACGGACACGTGACTGCTTAAGATGGACCAGCCACTGAGGAGGGTGAAGGAAATTTGTGTTTCGTGACGTGTAAGCTGGAACGAGAACAACCCTCTTGCTGGATCGTTGTGCGTCCTTCCCGCGGGCTGCAGTGAACTCGCAGGAGAAGGGACAGAAGGGAACCAGTTTTCTCTGTCTGATATCGATCGAAATGAGAAAACCACTTATGGTGGCATTGTGTCAGGAATGGTGTAGGAGAGACTAGCATTACATGGTGTAGTCTGGTACAAGATTACAGACTGTTGTTACCTGTCTCGTCTTATCTTGTCTAGTTAAGGGAAATTGATACCCCATTCCGTCGCTGTAGGGCACGGCCTATTACAGGGGTTTGTTAATTTCATGCAGGATTTACTGCAGGCCATATGGTTGTCTCTTGTGAATTAAACCTGGTCGAATTATTATATATTTTGCTTTATCTTCTGCCGAGAAGGGAGATTGTTACCTGTAGATAGAATGGTAGTTTTATATGCTACCTAGATATACGTTAGAGCTGTATATTTCTTGCACTATTTGCATTTGAAGGAGAGACGGCACTTAGATTACTGTAGCAGACACAGTTCATAGTACACCTGATTCAAGAATAGAAACACTCCGTGGTCTGGCTGGTAGCGCGTTAGACCACAGATCACTACCACCTGTGTTCGAATCTCGGCATGAGCATATCTGAAGGGTGTTTCATCTTTGACTTCACTTCATTACATTTGCAGGTCGTTCGGGCCATTTAGTCTACCATGTGCTCATATGGAACAGAGTAGCATTCGACACATCTCGCGAGGTTGGTGTTTTATAAAATAACTTTAGTTACATAAACAATTCATTTTAGTAGTATTTGGGAATAGTCTGTCTGTAATTTAAAACACAAAAACCTTTATTATAACCATTTAGTTTTGTAATCCGACGTTAGGTCTGGTTTGAAAATATTAATATATAGGTTTAAGCTATAAGTTTGAATGTAGTGGTCTCAGTATACTTTTTGGATAGTTCCCATAAACAGTAACGGACGGGCCTCGATCTTAGCGCGCCCTGGACACAAAGGGCGCTCTTCGTTTGAAGTGCGATTTATCTGACGCTAGGTGGCTAGCAAGACAGATTACTATCTGCCATAAACACCAAAAGAATCTTATTATTTAAAATGGCAAACATTTGAACTGATAAAATTAATACTTTTCTGCTTTTGAAGACTTAGTTCACTTAGTTATTGAGTCAAATAGCTTGATAATTAACTACGATGTGAATATCCTTGAAATATGTTGTTGGGTTATTATGCGTGGGCTCAGCTGACGAGTTTGGATAATCGTTCCAGATTTGTGTTTCTAAGAGCTATTGTAGCTGTCTCTTGCTTTTTACTTGTTGCTGCTTGTGAATAATCATGGATGAGTCCACTTCCAGAAAGTTTACAGCTTCTTTTATTGGAAGTTTTCAATTCTGAGTACAGTTCACAAGCTTTTTCTAAACATGACTCGCAAAACTGTGGAGTGATTTTATGGAAGTTTTGTCTCGTCTTCCCAGACAGTTGTAGCAATTTGTGTCGTATGCCTATCTTCACTTTACGACTTGATAAAGAACTGTCATCGGGTCAGTTCCATTCGGAATGCAGATTGCTGCTAACGCAACGGGCTTTGTAAGTCACGATGAAAATGTCAAATCTGCAAAAACAAA
>JAODUP010000270.1:640000-649109 GCA_025642065.1 Paralvinella palmiformis
ATTATTTCACCGCAGATGATACAGTTGGAATGTGTATTTGCATTCTTGCGTATTTGTACTCTCAGATGATGCAGTTGGAATGTGTATTTGCATTCTTGCGTATTTGTACCTTCAGATGATGCAGTTGGAATGTGTATTTGTACTCTTGGATATTTGTACTCTCAGATGATGCAGGTGAATTATGTATTTGTACTCTTGCGTATTTTTACTCTCAAATGATGAAGTTGGATTGCGTATTTGTACTCTTGCGTATTTGTACTCTTTCGTATTTATACTCTCAAACGATGCAGTTGGATTGCGTATTTGTACTCTTGCGTATTTGTACTCTCAAATGATGCAGTTTGATTGCGTATTTGTACTCCTAGATGATGCAGTTGAAATGTGTATTTGTCCTCTTGCATATGTGTACTCTCAGATGATGCGGTTGGAATGCCTGATTTATTTCCTCATAATTCAAAGCTCAAGCGGACTACTTACTCCATCGAAGTTAAACGAAGAACAACAACAAACTATACTAGACGCGCACAACGAGCTCAGACGTCACCAAGGAGCTGCAGATATGGAATTATTGGTCGGTATTGTATCATAATAATTAGTGCTCTTTATTAGGATCATAATATATTAAATATATATTGAAAGATAATCTACATATAATACCATTAATAATTGGTTCTAAAAACAATAAGCGTTGGTTGACTATTACTACTACTACTACTACTACTACTAATAATAATAATAATAATAATAATAATAATAATAATCGTTCAATATTCAGTAAACTCTCTACAAATAAGAGAAGAGACTCACCCACTTTATTCCAAGCCCCGTCTGTTCTGCTCTACCTAAAACTTAATCTAACACACTCATTCACCATCACAACCTCTCGCTCATTCTATTTCTTATTGCCTCCTTTATTTAACCTCTCCCCACTCTCTATCTCATCCTCTCTCTCTCTCTCTCTCTCTCTCTCTCTCTCTCTCTCTCTCTCTCTCTCTTGTCTCGAAAAGCTACATGGTGTCGTATGGAAATTATGGTGAGAATGATACCAGGGCTACGTACCATCTTCCGGGAAATGCTTCCGCTGTTGTAGAGTCGTGGTACAGCCAAAAACAAGAATATGATCCCGAAACAGATGAATGGAATCCGAAAAAGTACTGCGCACCTTAATATGCAGGTAATATTTATATACATAGTTTGGTAAAATGTAATCAAAATTACCCCAGGCTAATAAAAACAAAACCAACAGAAACAGTTTAATTAATAAAATCCTACAGTGCATGAAAAATTTTTTTGGTATCGCAGCTATAATGTCCGTATATGGATGCATGCTTATATCCATACCTGAACATATACACATTAACGCCTTTTTTGTCTGGTGTGTGTGTGTGTTTATGTATATTTATTTAACTAATTAATAAACTAGCTATCTACTTATTTCTGTCCCCCCCATATCTCTCTCTCTCTCTCTCTCTCTCTCTCTCTCTCTCTCTTTTTTATATATATATATATATATATATATATATATATATATATATATATATATATATATTTACATAACGATTTACAAATAGTAGTATTACAGTTTAAAACTAAATAAATTATTACCAAATATTCCAGGTAGCAAAAAGATCGGTTGTGGCTATGACGATTGTATGGATGCAAAAGATCAAATCTTTGTCAAATATTGATACACACCAGCGTGTTCGTGGTGTGCCGCCACTTTGGAGCTTTTTTTTTTGGGGGGGGGGGGCAATACTATAATTGTATTCTTTTCCTTTGATTTTGAGGTATTTGTTTTTGCTAATGGTTGTTTTTCCAAATGGCTGAATTTTTAAATTGGGGCCATTTATAGTCAAAACCCATTACTCATTAATGAAAAACAAAATAGAAATGGGAAAATGGATTATAATGATGGGTTGGATAAGGTAAGGAGTTCAAATACAACAACACAGTATTAAACATACACGTGCTAAGTTCTGGATTGAATGGCAGCTCGTTGGCAGCTCGTTGGCCAATGTCAGTTTGATACTTTGTATCTGATATGTAATCTGGATATGGCTTAAAAGGGTTTGGCGCGATTGCTCTATTTAACTAATAATGTGGATAGAAGTGGCCGGAAAGCAGTAACATTTTGAATTATTATTTGCTCAATTGATCTATAAAAATCAGCGCCCGATTTGAATCTGACGGATGTTAAACAACGAAATAACTTAATTCCAAATATAATGCCGAATTTGTAGAACTGCAACATGTTTTCAAATTTAAGAACTACAATAGTTAGAATAGCATAAATTAGGTCAGGTTTGAAAATGATAACATAGTTCAAACAATATCGAAGCTATGACGCGCTAATACGATCTGCTTTAGCGCAGATGTCAGTCTTTTAATAACGCTAAACAGTTTTAATAGTAGTCGCTTCATGACGCCTGCCCGTTGTAAAAACTGATCTTTGAAGACGGTAACAATTGGGTTATATAGTTTATATAGTATTGCTTTGAAGAAAGATACAGCAATTGAAAAATAGCTATAAATAGGGCTGGTTAGATAATTAAGCTAAACATTCTCACTACTGCCGTGATCTGACTTGGGTGTTTTACACCCAAACTCCACGGCTGTAGGTGATTCGTATTTTGATTTTGCTTGGCGGCTTAGGGACTGGTGAGATATTACACATGTCTCAGCAAGAAACGTCGCCACTCTGGATTCAGTCCCCTGAAGAAATGTCCAGAGTTTGAATTCACGGTTCGAGATTCTCTGTGCCTGTGCCTTATTATACACAGCTAAAACACACGCACACACGCACACACGCAAACACGCAAACACTGCATCGCATCTCGAGCGGTGGCATTGGACACAGTTCGCGCGGTTGGTGTGTTTTATATAACAAGTTCGCGCGGTTGGTGTGTTTTATATAACAAGTTTACTTGTATATATAATTCACCTTGGTTGTTTGTGGGAATAGAATTATCTTTCCTAGGTCCAGTTATGTCCAGTCTGTACTACGACATTCAAGGCTAACTCTAGTCTCCTTGTCATTAATAAAACCCTATATTATAAAGGGACTGGTGAGACATTACACATGTCTGAGCAAGAAAAGTCGCCACTCTGGATTCAGTCCCCTGAAGAAACGTCCAGAGTTTGAATTCACGGTTCGAGATTCTCTGTGCCTTATAATACACAGCTAAAACACACAAACACGCACACACACACATACACACACACACACACACACACACACATATATATATATATATATATATATATATATATATATATGCGCTTGGCGCGCGCACACACACACACACAAACACACACACCACGATACACAATCCCAAAATATGTATATACTGCCATTATAGAAAATAATCTTCACTTCTCTTTTAATAGTAAGTAGTACACACATGTGTAATACATATTTATTTAACCTGTGGTTTAGATTAGGGAGGAATATTATCCCCTATAGTATTCAGTAAATATACGGATGAGCTGTTTAGTCGACCTAAAGTCTGGGGTAGGTAAGGTTCTGAGGGAATATTCCACGTCATCCCTAATTTATGTTATCCAATACACAAACCACCTGAAGCAGAAATATAAATGACAACGACTGCGATGATTTAGAAGATAATAATAATAATAATAATTATTATTATTATTATTAGCAATGTTTATATTATTTTCACTGCTAACTTAAGAGATAGCTGATATTATCACGGTCGCGCCTTGAAGGTTAGAAATCCTTGACTCGGTCAGGGTAACTGATACAACAGTCAGGTGAGATGTTCTGCTCATTTTAGCGGACTGACTGCTACATATGACAATACTTTCTACCTGAATTACAGGGAAAGTTCCTACAGGTTCTGGGTACGAATCAGGCTCAAGCCTGTGATTGTGGATTTTGTACTTCTCAAGAGAGAAAGTTCTGGGAAATACGGTCTTCGTGTGACCAGTGTCGATACCAAACCTCCCAATTTGATTCTGTGTATTTCCTGTATTCATATTCTTCTATTTTATGTATGTCAATAAGTTTGGATTTTTGTATTTCTAATGTATATCAATATTATTATTATAACTCACGCACTTGATATATATATATATATATATATATATATATATATATATATATCAACTTGTTTATTCATTATGCTATTTAGGAATAGTTGCCTAAATTACGTTACATCCGGGAGCGTCCTCTTATCCTTTCTATATATGGTGTTTAAAGGTTTATACAGCTTTTCTCCAATAATTGAAAGTATTGCAATTATTGTTATTGTTGTTCTTGTCTTTTTTAATTAACCTCCCCCCCCCCTTCATCGCCATGGGTTCTGTGTAAGTGTAACATTGGCGATTTCAGTAAAAACCAAAGTTTTAAAGCATGTCAGTAAAATTATAGTTTATCAGAAAGCATTGGTTATGATGATGATTATAATGATTATGATTATTAATATTCTTCTTCTTACTATTATTAGAAGTATTATTATTATTATTATTAAGAGTAGGGGTATTAAGAGTAGGGGTGGTAGTGGAAGTTGTAGTTATAGTATTAGTATTAGTAGTTGTATTAATAATAATAGTAGTAGTAGTAGGGTTAGTAGTAGCAGTAGAAATATTAGTCATATTATTATTATTATGAATACATTTGAAGATTAAAAAAATTATCATTCAAGTAAATATATGTTCTGGGAATGATAACACTCGTACGACTGATGAAGAGGGATGTTACTTCACTTTTCATAATAATTCCACCCTAAGATTGTCCTCAATAGATATTATGTAGCTTTTCTGGACTCAAATATTTCGGAGTTTAATATGCAATATTCTATCAATCCATTATTCGGCGGAGTATTTTTGGATTTCCGTTTTTTCCTATTTTCAGAGAAGTGAGCTGACATACATCAACATTGTGGCAGTTATCCAGGTTGGCCTAAGAACCGATGCTCTTACGATTATGTGAAGAATAACTGTAGCGTGATGTATGAACAATGTCATGAATTTTCAAATCATCACGTGACCTCTGTTAAATTAATTTAGTGAATAACTTAGATGGGGATAAAGATAGGGATAAATCTGGCCAAGGGTCTCTCTCTCTCTCTCTCTCTCTCTCTCTCTCTCTCTCTCTCTCTCTATCTCTCTCTCTCTCTCTCTCTCTCTTTCTCGGTGTGTGTGTGTGTGTGTGAGGGAGAGAGAGAGAGGGAGAGAGATAGAGAGTGAGTGTGTTCGTGCATAAACATGTGCATGCATGTTTGCATGTGTGCGCACGCCCGTGTCATCACATCAACGATATACTCGGATATGCCTAAGATAGTTAGCAGCATCATCATCATCTATTATATCCAAAACATACCTGGACTGTCATTGTAAACAACACAATATTAGCGTATCATATAATACGATAATAATAATAAACAGATAAGTTTTACGAGAACAATAAGGAAGATGATTTTTAGAAAACAACTGATTGCAAATTAAGAAAAGAATAGATAACTAAACAAAATAGAAAAACAAATAGATAACAGACAGAAAGAGTGGACTTTAAAAAGAAAGAGAACAACGTAGGAGGTCCACTGGAGGGAGAGCTAGGTCGTGTCAAAGTTCAGAAAATAAAATAGCCGAATCAGTCATTTGAAACAATGTTACATACAAGGAAAACATAAATAAAGTCTATAAGATAAATAAAGTCTATAAAATAAATAAAGTCTATAAGATAAGAATAATTCGGTCCGACAAAAATTATGTAAAAAATGATTCAGTAAAAATAAAAGTTATACGTCAAGTTTTGATAACATCCGGGATTTGGACGCTACTGACATCGGTGTTAGGATATAAACAATATATGTGAGATGTTATTATTTATTGTTGATATTCTCCTTGTTGTCAGTCTAATTGTGATGATGGTCGTTATCGTTCTGATTGTGTGTAATTAGTTTTCAAGTCGTATCTAAAATAAATAAGTAAATCATCTCTAGAAAAGAAACATCTTACAAATAGAATAAACTCATCTGGTACTTCGAATTAAATAACCAATTAAATTCTCTATGCCTTCATACTGTCATCCCGAGTCAAACCATTCCGTCATTTTGTCAAAATTATTGTTTATTTTCAATGATTCCTGGATGTATTCACTACTCGAGATATTTTATTATCTGTATTAGATCTGGAGTGTAATATTTGATTTTATTTCTTATTTATTTGGCTGCTACATAACAGTAAGTTTCTTGATCGTAGAGAAACGGAGTCTTAAAAACTGGATTTGTTTACAAATGTTAATCGTTTGTGAATATCAGTGCAATGCTTTTAAAACCCCCCAAAAGTACATTTTCTAATGGTTTGAATAATATTTTATCTGAAATCAATACAAGAAGTTTTAATAATTGCAAGTATAACTGATGGATTATTAACAAGACTTCTTGAGCCTTAAAGATCAATCAGCCTGTTAAACTGAGTCCTACTCAGTGACTGTTAAAGTGTATTCACCGGATGATCGTGATTGACTTGGCAAAAGGTAGGGAGTATTGGCGAGATAACATTTGCACATAGACCTAATATATATATATATATATATATATATATATATATATATATATATATATAGTGTGTGTGTGTGTGTGTGTGTGTGTGTGTTTAGTGTACATAGTAAGAGGCAACAGGCACAGAGCATCAACATATCTAAACATCCTTCGAAACCTACCTCCATAAATCTAAATACAACTATACATACATTGATCTAAAAATAAAATGTTCCATACCTCCACTTATTGATAAATGTGTGCGTATACCTAAGCATGTGTCTGGTCTACTCATCAGCCTGTGGGAACCAGCTAATTCGCTTTTCGTACACGACAAATATGTCACGCCCACAGGAAAGCGGCTACATGCAGGCTACGTACAAAAAGCGGAAGCACGTAAAAACATACCATTTGATACCACAGCTCGCAACAAACAACACGTGCGTGTGGTTCAATGGTGACTTGCTACATATATATATATATATATATATATATATATATATCATAAATTATTTTGACACCACAGTTTACATTCAACAATAATTTATTTTCTGTGGTCCAAAAGAAACCTGTATATAAACATTTCGACACCTCAGATGCTGACCTCAGCTTTATTCTGGGTTCGAATACGAATAAATGACTAAATCCTACCTATATGAACCATGTATCAATACACGTCCGACTAGTCTGGCGTCGAAGTTGTTCTCTAACCTAAGTGAAAAGTTAAGCCTTTTATATACCCTCAGCGTGTTAACAAACATTATAGTTTGTTCATAACAAAGAAAAGGTACACTAACTCAGTATGGACTCACTGAAGTGATTTAACTAAAATAAAAACAAAGTAGCAATACTGCACAATGGATTATTACTAGACTAGAACGAAATATCGTCTCAAACCTGAGTAAATACTATGATTTATTCGAACCTAACAGCTAATCCTCATACCTTTCCGTTCATCACTAAGTGAACGTTCATTCACGCCTAATTTAGCGTCCCTAAGTATATGAAGTTAGGTGTGGTGGGATCTAAATTAAAGCGCCTATCCACTTGATCTATTTGACCCATTGTCGAGAACAGCGGATTTCAGGCAGATCTCCGATACTGCGAATGACACGTCAGGATTATAATAGCTATACATTTAACAAATTTCCTATATCAGTGCAACCTAATTACTCATAATATGGGGAAAAAACTCTGCCCGCAGCTTAATACCCATGGAGATGCCTGCCGGAGTAACAAACGACTCCAGGAGTATAAATCCATCAAGCAGCATTGTATGAATTAATTTGTCGTTTCGCCAGACCACATAAGAGGACAACAATATAGATTCTACATTATGCAATTGTGTAAGTCTCTTAATAACAGAGAACTCCAAAAGAAAAAAAATGGATATTTCAGCCTTCAGACTTGCTAGTACTGGGAATCGCTAATTGTATATAATCCTCTAAACACACGCCTACACACACGCGCGCGCACACACACGCACGCCCGCACGCACGTACGCACGCATATATATATATATATATATATATATATATATATATATATATATATATATATATATATATATATACTATGTAGGACATGTACACCGCTCTACAAAAAATCAACGTTAGCCACTATTAATTAGACTGTCTAAACACCTGTAATCTCACAGGGAAACTGAAGGATACAATTCTTGATATGATTTAGTTTTTCAAAATAATCGGAAGAAATCATTTCTGATGACATGAATAAATTATATGAGAAATACAATTTTTTACATATGATCGATTTTGATTGGTTAAATGGCTTCTTTCCGGACTAGGTCAGGAACACAATGAGTTGTACTCACAGGAGAAAGTATTTAGCGCTATCTAGGGAGTAAAATCCTTAATTGGGAACTGAACCATTAAAGAAACTATACTTGAAACTATACTTGAAACTATACTTGACATCATAAATATAAGGAAATAATCCAACTTACTAGAGGGCCGCCATTACGGCGACACCGGGTATCATATTCGAAGACGGAAAGAGAAAAAGTCAAGTGCTCTGACGTCATCTGACCCAGAAGTCCATTGGTATACAGAGTTCACATAGACACCAGTTAGTGTTTCCGGTTATCCTCGCGCTTTCTTCGATCATTCCGCTTTCTTCAAAACAATCGGAATCATCTTCATCTTGTAATATTTATTTTGACACAAACTGATATGGCTGAATGTCAGTCATGATTTAAATTTAGGGAGATTACTACTTTTATTATGGAATTATTCTTAACTAACACTTGTTTACATGCTTTTAAATGGGTTATACAAACTTCTGGTCGAATTATTTCTTTCAAGTGACGACAGCATTCAGGAGTTTCCGGTCTTTCTCAGGACTTTGAACTAGATTATTTAATATGTGGGTGATCGTTTTCACATTTTGACATCATTTATGATATTTGTGAACATGAATTAGCTGTATTAGTCTTGCAAATTTGAAATGAAAAGGAACTGTTCCTTTAAGTGGTCCACGAAGATTTATTCTTTTATCTTTCCAATTACTCAGGTAAGATTATCAATCTGTGGTTTCTTGTACTCACCTTGTCTCCTTTATTGTGATCTGTTATTATACGAGCCTCT
>JAODUP010002698.1:0-11631 GCA_025642065.1 Paralvinella palmiformis
CTAATGGATAAGGCGTCTGACTTCGAATCAGAAGATTGCGAGTTCGAGTCTCGTCGTGGTCGTTAACTTGTTTTTCTTATCTCTTCACCATTAATGAAAATCCTGGTTTCCTAATTGAGAAGGGGCTGGGTAAGAAAAAAGAAAGACATAGAAAGTGGCAACTTTATTATAAAATTAATTTTCAATTCAGCTTATAAGAAAAGAAAATATTTCATTTTTAGGAAGGATTGAAAGGCGCATTGTCTAAAAGTGGCATCCCATGGTGTGTTCATGCCAAGTCGAATTTATCAGTCGCAGAATGGAACATTTCTCTTTCTCTCACGGGTTATTTCCTATATAGTTTTTACTTTCTCTTTAACAAAGAAATATGCATGATTGCAAATTTATTAAGGGCAAAAATTATTATCACCATCAGAACATTAGCACGTCGAAATTGTTGAAGCTTACTTTACTTGTCTTCAGATCTGGATTTTAACACCAATTTCACTTACGTCTGTTGAATGTTTCATTTTTCTTCTGAAATTCTAAGTAGGTTACTCCTCTAATCCATGCATCCCAATTGGAATCAGTTTCGAGGTTAATAAAATCAATCAGCAGATACAAATGTTCTAATTCTCTCTGTAACTATTCATATTTTGTTAATTAAAGCCTCCTAATTGTACAGAGTAGGTTTATTGCATTACAGAAATGTCATTGTCTCACAAAGTGAGCGGAAAAGTCGAAACAAGTGACATAGTTTTGGGCATGTGATCTGAATAATCAAAATTTGCATCATCGGTTATTTGCTTAGTGTTAAATATCATGTGTGAACGAGATATATTCTCAATCCGGTGTAGTAAAGAGCCAGATAAATCTGACATTATTGTAATCAACAAGTTTCTTTAGATTTGCATGTACGGAGTCAGTGCTAATATTGTATGTATGGCCGCGTGGCCTAATGGATAAGGCGTCTGACTTCGAATCAGAAGATTGCGAGTTCGAGTCTCGTCGTGGTCGTTAACTTTTTTTTATCTCTTCACCATTAATGAAAATCCTGGTTTCCTAATTGAGAAGTGCTGGGTAAGAAAAAAGAAAGACTTAGAAAGTGGCAACTTTATTATAAAATTAATTTTCAATTCAGCTTATAAGAAAAGAAAATATTTCATTTTTAGGAAGGATTGAAAGGCGCATTGTCTAAAAGTGGCATCCCATGGTGTGTTCATGCCAAGTCGAATTTATCAGTCGCAGAATGGAACATTTCTCTTTCTCTCACGGGTTATTTCCTATATAGTTTTTACTTTCTCTTTAACAAAGAAATATGCATGATTGCAAATTTATTAATGGCAAACATTATTAACACCATCAGAACATTAGCACGTCGAAATTGTTGAAGCTTACTTTACTTGTCTTCAGGTCTGGGTTTTAACACCAATTTCACTTACGTCTGTTGAATGTTTCATTTCTTCTTCTGAAATTCTAAGCAGGTTACTCCTTAATCCATGCATCCCAATTGGAATCAGTTTCGAGTTTAATAAAATCAATCAGCAGATACAAATGTTCTAATTCTCTCTGTAACTATTCATATTTTGTTAATTAAAGCCTCCTAATTGTACAGAGTAGGTTTATTGCATTACAGAAATGTCATTGTCTCACAAAGTGAGCGGAAAAGTCGAAACAAGTGACATAGTTTTGGGCATGTGATCTGAATAATCAAAATTTGCATCATCGGTTATTTGCTTAGTGTTAAATATCATGTGTGAACGAGATATATTCTCAATGCTGTGTAGTAAAGAGCCAGATAAATCTGACATTATTGTAATCAACAAGTTTCTTTAGATTTGCACGTACAGAGTCAGTGCTAATATTGTATGTATGGCCGCGTGGCCTAATGGATAAGGCGTCTGACTTCGAATCAGAAGATTGCGAGTTCGAGTCTCGTCGTGGTCGTTAACTTGTTTTTCTTATCTCTTCACCATTAATGAAAATCCTGGTTTCCTAATTGAGAGGTGCTGGGTAAGAAAAAAGAAAGACATAGAAAGTGGCAACTTTATTATAAAATTAATTTTCAATTCAGCTTATAAGAAAAGAAAATATTTCATTTTTAGGAAGGATAGAAAGGAGCATTGTCTAAAAGTGGCATCCCATGGTGTGTTCATGCCAAGTCGAATTTATCAGTCGCAGAATGGAACATTTCTCTTTCTCTCACGGGTTATTTCCTATATAGTTTTTACTTTCTCTTTAACAAAGAAATATGCATGATTGCAAATTTATTAATGGCAAACATTATTAACACCATCAGAACATTAGCACGTCGAAATTGTTGAAGCTTACTTTACTTGTCTTCAGGTCTGGGTTTTAACACCAATTTCACTTACGTCTGTTGAATGTTTCATTTCTTCTTCTGAAATTCTAAGCAGGTTACTCTCTCTAATCCATGCATCCCAATTGGAATCAGTTTCGAGTTTAATAAAATCAATCAGCAGATACAAATGTTCTAATTCTCTCTGTAACTATTCATATTTTGTTAATTAAAGCCTCCTAATTGTACAGAGTAGGTTTATTGCATTACAAAAATGTCATTGTCTCACAAAGTGAGCGGAAAAGTCGAAACAAGTGACATAGTTTTGGGCATGTGATCTGAATAATCAAAATTTGCATCATCGGTTATTTGCTTAGTGTTAAATATCATGTGTGAACGAGATATATTCTCAATCCGGTGTAGTAAAGAGCCAGATAAATCTGACATTATTGTAATCAACAAGTTTCTTTAGATTTGCACGTACAGAGTCAGTGCTAATATTGTATGTATGGCCGCGTGGCCTAATGGATAAGGCGTCTGACTTCGAATCAGAAGATTGCGAGTTCGAGTCTCGTCGTGGTCGTTAACTTTTTTTTATCTCTTCACCATTGATGAAAATCCTGGTTTCCTAATTGAGAAGTGCTGGGTAAGAAAAAAGAAAGACTTAGAAAGTGTCAACTTTATTATAAAATTAACTTTCAATTCAGCTTATAAGAAAAGAAAATATTTCATTTTTAGGAAGGATAGAAAGGCGCATTGTCTAAAAGTGGCATCCCATGGTGTGTTCATGCCAAGTCGAATTTATCAGTCGCAGAATGGAACATTTCTCTTTCTCTCACAGTTATTTCCTATATAGTTTTTACTTTCTCTTTAACAAAGAAATATGCATGATTGCAAATTTATTAATGGCAAACATTATTAACACCATCAGAACATTAGCACGTCGAAATTGTTGAAGCTTACTTTACTTGTCTTCAGGTCTGGGTTTTAACACCAATTTCACTTATGTCTGTTGAATGTTTCATTTCTTCTTCTGAAATTATAAGTAGGTTACTCTCTCTAATCCATGCATCCCAATTGGAATCAGGTTTAAGGTTAATAAAATCAATCAGCAGATACAAATGTTCTAATTCTCTCTGTAATTATTTGCTTGTTTTTTGGTTAATTAAAGCCTCGTAATTGTACAGAGTAGGTTTATTGCATTACAGAAATGTCATTTTCTCACAAAGTGAGCGGAAAAGTCGAAACAAAGTGACATAGTTTTGGGCATGTGATCTGAATAATCAAAATTTGCATCATCGGTTATTTGCTTAGTGTTAAATATCATGTGTGAACGAGATATATTCTCAATGCTGTGTAGTAAAACCAGATAAATCTGACATTATTGTAATCAACAAGTTTCTTTAGATTTGCACGTACAGAGTCAGTGCTAATATTGTATGTATGGCCGCGTGGCCTAATGGATAAGGCGTCTGACTTCGAATCAGAAGATTGCGAGTTCGAGTCTCGTCGTGGTCGTTAACTTGTTTTTCTTATCTCTTCACCATTAATGAAAATCCTGGTTTCCTAATTGAGAAGTGCTGGGTAAGAAAAAAGAAAGACTTAGAAAGTGGCAACTTTATTATAAAATTAACTTTCAGTTCAGCTATATATAGATAATCTTTAAATTGTTTTAGGAAGGATTGAAAGGCGCATTGTCTAAAAGTGGCATCCCATGGTGTGTTCATGCCAAGTCGAATTTATCAGTCGCAGAATGGAACATTTCTCTTTCTCTCACAGGTTATTTCCTATATATTTTTACTTTCTCTTTAACAAAGAAATATGCATGATTGCAAATTTATTAATGGCAAACATTATTAACACCATCAGAACATTAGCACGTCGAAATTGTTGAAGCTTACTTTACTTGTCTTCAGGTCTGGGTTTTAACACCAATTTCACTTACGTCTGTTGAATGTTTCATTTCTTCTTCTGAAATTCTAAGCAGGTTACTCTCTCTAATCCATGCATCCCAATTGGAATCAGTTTCGAGCTTAATAAAATCAATCAGCAGATACAAATGTTCTAATTCTCTCTGTAACTATTCATATTTTGTTAATTAAAGCCTCCTAATTGTACAGAGTAGGTTTATTGCATTACAGAAATGTCATTGTCTCACAAAGTGAGCGGAAAAGTCGAAACAAGTGACATAGTTTTGGGCATGTGATCTGAATAATCAAAATTTGCATCATCGGTTATTTGCTTAGTGTTAAATATCATGTGTGAACGAGATATATTCTCAATGCTGTGTAGTAAAGAGCCAGATAAATCTGACATTATTGTAATCAACAAGTTTCTTTAGATTTGCATGTACAGAGTCAGTGCTAATATTGTATGTATGGCCGCGTGGCCTAATGGATAAGGCGTCTGACTTCGAATCAGAAGATTGCGAGTTCGAGTCTCGTCGTGGTCGTTAACTTTTTTTTATCTCTTCACCATTAATGAAAATCCTGGTTTCCTAATTGAGAAGTGCTGGGTAAGAAAAAAGAAAGACTTAGAAAGTGGCAACTTTATTATAAAATTAATTTTCAATTCAGCTTATAAGAAAAGAAAATATTTCATTTTTAGGAAGGATTGAAAGGCGCATTGTCTAAAAGTGGCATCCCATGGTGTGTTCATGCCAAGTCGAATTTATCAGTCGCAGAATGGAACATTTCTCTTTCTCTCACAGGTTATTTCCTATATAGTTTTTACTTTCTCTTTAACAAAGAAATATGCATGATTGCAAATTTATTAATGGCAAAAATTATTATCACCATCAGAACATTAGCACGTCGAAATTGTTGAAGCTTACTTTACTTGTCTTCAGATCTGGATTTTAACACCAATTTCACTTACGTCTGTTGAATGTTTCATTTCTTCTTCTGAAATTCTAAGTAGGTTACTCTCTCTAATCCATGCATCCCAATTGGAATCAGTTTCGAGGTTAATAAAATCAATCAGCAGATACAAATGTTCTAATTATCTCTGTAACTATTCATATTTTGTTAATTAAAGCCTCCTAATTGTACAGAGTAGGTTTATTGCATTACAGAAATGTCATTGTCTCACAAAGTGAGCGGAAAAGTCGAAACAAGTGACATAGTTTTGGGCATGTGATCTGAATAATCAAAATTTGCATCATCGGTTATTTGCTTAGTGTTAAATATCATGTGTGAACGAGATATATTCTCAATCCGGTGTAGTAAAGAGCCAGATAAATCTGACATTATTGTAATCAACAAGTTTCTTTAGATTTGCACGTACAGAGTCAGTGCTAATATTGTATGTATGGCCGCGTGGCCTAATGGATAAGGCGTCTGACTTCGAATCAGAAGATTGCGAGTTCGAGTCTCGTCGTGGTCGTTAACTTTTTTTTATCTCTTCACCATTAATGAAAATCCTGGTTTCCTAATTGAGAAGTGCTGGGTAAGAAAAAAGAAAGACTTAGAAAGTGGCAACTTTATTATAAAATTAATTTTCAATTCAGCTTATAAGAAAAGAAAATATTTCATTTTTAGGAAGGATAGAAAGGCGCATTGTCTAAAAGTGGCATCCCATGGTGTGTTCATGCCAAGTCGAATTTATCAGTCGCAGAATGGAACATTTCTCTTTCTCTCACGGGTTATTTCCTATATAGTTTTTACTTTCTCTTTAACAAAGAAATATGCATGATTGCAAATTTATTAATGGCAAACATTATTAACACCATCAGAACATTAGCACGTCGAAATTGTTGAAGCTTACTTTACTTGTCTTCAGGTCTGGGTTTTAACACCAATTTCACTTACGTCTGTTGAATGTTTCATTTCTTCTTCTGAAATTCTAAGCAGGTTACTCGCTATAATCCATGCATCCCAATTGGAATCAGTTTCGAGTTTAATAAAATCAATCAGCAGATACAAATGTTCTAATTCTCTCTGTAACTATTCATATTTTGTTAATTAAAGCCTCCTAATTGTACAGAGTAGGTTTATTGCATTACAGAAATGTCATTGTCTCACAAAGTGAGCGGAAAAGTCGAAACAAGTGACATAGTTTTGGGCATGTGATCTGAATAATCAAAATTTGCATCATCGGTTATTTGCTTAGTGTTAAATATCATGTGTGAACGAGATATATTCTCAATCCGGTGTAGTAAAGAGCCAGATAAATCTGACATTATTGTAATCAACAAGTTTCTTTAGATTTGCAGTACAGAGTCAGTGCTAATATTGTATGTATGGCCGCGTGGCCTAATGGATAAGGCGTCTGACTTCGAATCAGAAGATTGCGAGTTCGAGTCTCGTCGTGGTCGTTAACTTGTTTTTCTTATCTCTTCACCATTAATGAAAATCCTGGTTTCCTAATTGAGAGGTGCTGGGTAAGAAAAAAGAAAGACTTTGAAAGTGGCAACTTTATTATAAAATTAATTTTCAATTCAGCTTATAAGAAAAGAAAATATTTCATTTTTAGGAAGGATTGAAAGGCGCATTGTCTAAAAGTGGCATCCCATGGTGTGTTCATGCCAAGTCGAATTTATCAGTCGCAGAATGGAACATTTCTCTTTCTCTCACGGGTTATTTCCTATATAGTTTTTACTTTCTCTTTAACAAAGAAATATGCATGATTGCAAATTTATTAAGGGCAAAAATTATTATCACCATCAGAACATTAGCACGTCGAAATTGTTGAAGCTTACTTTACTTGTCTTCAGATCTGGATTTTAACACCAATTTCACTTACGTCTGTTGAATGTTTCATTTTTCTTCTGAAATTCTAAGTAGGTTACTCTCTCTAATCCATGCATCCCAATTGGAATCAGTTTCGAGGTTAATAAAATCAATCAGCAGATACAAATGTTCTAATTCTCTCTGTAACTATTCATATTTTGTTAATTAAAGCCTCCTAATTGTACAGAGTAGGTTTATTGCATTACAGAAATGTCATTGTCTCACAAAGTGAGCGGAAAAGTCGAAACAAGTGACATAGTTTTGGGCATGTGATCTGAATAATCAAAATTTGCATCATCGGTTATTTGCTTAGTGTTAAATATCATGTGTGAACGAGATATATTCTCAATCCGGTGTAGTAAAGAGCCAGATAAATCTGACATTATTGTAATCAACAAGTTTCTTTAGATTTGCATGTACAGAGTCAGTGCTAATATTGTATGTATGGCCGCGTGGCCTAATGGATAAGGCGTCTGACTTCGAATCAGAAGATTGCGAGTTCGAGTCTCGTCGTGGTCGTTAACTTGTTTTTCTTATCTCTTCACCATTAATGAAAATCCTGGTTTCCTAATTGAGAGGTGCTGGGTAAGAAAAAAGAAAGACTTAGAAAGTGGCAACTTTATTATAAAATTAATTTTCAATTCAGCTTATAAGAAAAGAAAATATTTCATTTTTAGGAAGGATTGAAAGGCGCATTGTCTAAAAGTGGCATCCCATGGTGTGTTCATGCCAAGTCGAATTTATCAGTCGCAGAATGGAACATTTCTCTTTCTCTCACGGGTTATTTCCTATATAGTTTTTACTTTCTCTTTAACAAAGAAATATGCATGATTGCAAATTTATTAAGGGCAAAAATTATTATCACCATCAGAACATTAGCACGTCGAAATTGTTGAAGCTTACTTTACTTGTCTTCAGATCTGGATTTTAACACCAATTTCACTTACGTCTGTTGA
Source organism: Paralvinella palmiformis (assembly GCA_025642065.1). Classification (NCBI taxonomy): domain Eukaryota; kingdom Metazoa; phylum Annelida; class Polychaeta; order Terebellida; family Alvinellidae; genus Paralvinella; species Paralvinella palmiformis. The sequence continues at coordinate 7,965 of JAODUP010002698.1, forward strand.
ATGTTTCATTTCTTCTTCTGAAATTATAAGTAGGTTACTCTCTCTAATCCATGCATCCCAATTGGAATCAGTTTCGAGGTTAATAAAATCAATCAGCAGATACAAATGTTCTAATTCTCTCTGTAACTATTCATATTTTGTTAATTAAAGCCTCCTAATTGTACAGAGTAGGTTTATTGCATTACAGAAATGTCATTGTCTCACAAAGTGAGCGGAAAAGTCGAAACAAGTGACATAGTTTTGGGCATGTGATCTGAATAATCAAAATTTGCATCATCGGTTATTTGCTTAGTGTTAAATATCATGTGTGAACGAGATATATTCTCAATCCGGTGTAGTAAAGAGCCAGATAAATCTGACATTATTGTAATCAACAAGTTTCTTTAGATTTGCATGTACAGAGTCAGTGCTAATATTGTATGTATGGCCGCGTGGCCTAATGGATAAGGCGTCTGACTTCGAATCAGAAGATTGCGAGTTCGAGTCTCGTCGTGGTCGTTAACTTGTTTTTCTTATCTCTTCACCATTAATGAAAATCCTGGTTTCCTAATTGAGAGGTGCTGGGTAAGAAAAAAGAAAGACATAGAAAGTGGCAACTTTATTATAAAATTAATTTTCAATTCAGCTTATAAGAAAAGAAAATATTTCATTTTTAGGAAGGATTGAAAGGCGCATTGTCTAAAAGTGGCATCCCATGGTGTGTTCATGCCAAGTCGAATTTATCAGTCGCAGAATGGAACATTTCTCTTTCTCTCACGGGTTATTTCCTATATAGTTTTTACTTTCTCTTTAACAAAGAAATATGCATGATTGCAAATTTATTAAGGGCAAAAATTATTATCACCATCAGAACATTAGCACGTCGAAATTGTTGAAGCTTACTTTACTTGTCTTCAGATCTGGATTTTAACACCAATTTCACTTACGTCTGTTGAATGTTTCATTTTTTCTTCTGAAATTATAAGTAGGTTACTCTCTCTAATCCATGCATCCCAATTGGAATCAGTTTCGAGGTTAATAAAATCAATCAGCAGATACAAATGTTCTAATTCTCTCTGTAACTATTCATATTTTGTTAATTAAAGCCTCCTAATTGTACAGAGTAGGTTTATTGCATTACAGAAATGTCATTGTCTCACAAAGTGAGCGGAAAAGTCGAAACAAGTGACATAGTTTTGGGCATGTGATCTGAATAATCAAAATTTGCATCATCGGTTATTTGCTTAGTGTTAAATATCATGTGTGAACGAGATATATTCTCAATCCGGTGTAGTAAAGAGCCAGATAAATCTGACATTATTGTAATCAACAAGTTTCTTTAGATTTGCATGTACGGAGTCAGTGCTAATATTGTATGTATGGCCGCGTGGCCTAATGGATAAGGCGTCTGACTTCGAATCAGAAGATTGCGAGTTCGAGTCTCGTCGTGGTCGTTAACTTGTTTTTCTTATCTCTTCACCATTAATGAAAATCCTGGTTTCCTAATTGAGAGGTGCTGGGTAAGAAAAAAGAAAGACATAGAAAGTGGCAACTTTATTATAAAATTAATTTTCAATTCAGCTTATAAGAAAAGAAAATATTTCATTTTTAGGAAGGATTGAAAGGCGCATTGTCTAAAAGTGGCATCCCATGGTGTGTTCATGCCAAGTCGAATTTATCAGTCGCAGAATGGAACATTTCTCTTTCTCTCACGGGTTATTTCCTATATAGTTTTTACTTTCTCTTTAACAAAGAAATATGCATGATTGCAAATTTATTAAGGGGAAAAATTATTACACCATCAGAACATTAGCACGTCGAAATTGTTGAAGCTTACTTTACTTGTCTTCAGATCTGGATTTTAACACCAATTTCACTTACGTCTGTTGAATGTTTCATTTTTTTTTTCTGAAATTATAAGTAGGTTACTCTCTCTAATCCATGCATCCCAATTGGAATCAGTTTGAGGTTAATAAAATCAATCAGCAGATACAAATGTTCTAATTCTCTCTGTAACTATTCATATTTTGTTAATTAAAGCCTCCTAATTGTACAGAGTAGGTTTATTGCATTACAGAAATGTCATTGTCTCACAAAGTGAGCGGAAAAGTCGAAACAAGTGACATAGTTTTGGGCATGTGATCTGAATAATCAAAATTTGCATCATCGGTTATTTGCTTAGTGTTAAATATCATGTGTGAACGAGATATATTCTCAATCCGGTGTAGTAAAGAGCCAGATAAATCTGACATTATTGTAATCAACAAGTTTCTTTAGATTTGCATGTACGGGGTCAGTGCTAATATTGTATGTATGGCCGCGTGGCCTAATGGATAAGGCGTCTGACTTCGAATCAGAAGATTGCGAGTTCGAGTCTCGTCGTGGTCGTTAACTTTTTTTTATCTCTTCACCATTAATGAAAATCCTGGTTTCCTAATTGAGAGGTGCTGGGTAAGAAAAAAGAAAGACATAGAAAGTGGCAACTTTATTATAAAATTAATTTTCAATTCAGCTTATAAGAAAAGAAAATATTTCATTTTTAGGAAGGATTGAAAGGCGCATTGTCTAAAAGTGGCATCCCATGGTGTGTTCATGCCAAGTCGAATTTATCAGTCGCAGAATGGAACATTTCTCTTTCTCTCACGGGTTATTTCCTATATAGTTTTTACTTTCTCTTTAACAAAGAAATATGCATGATTGCAAATTTATTAAGGGCAAAAATTATTAACACCATCAGAACATTAGCACGTCGAAATTGTTGAAGCTTACTTTACTTGTCTTCAGATCTGGATTTTAACACCAATTTCACTTACGTCTGTTGAATGTTTCATTTCTTTTTTCTGAAATTCTAAGCAGGTTACTCGCTATAATCCATGCATCCCAATTGGAATCAGTTTCGAGTTTAATAAAATCAATCAGCAGATACAAATGTTCTAATTCTCTCTGTAACTATTCATATTTTGTTAATTAAAGCCTCCTAATTGTACAGAGTAGGTTTATTGCATTACAGAAATGTCATTGTCTCACAAAGTGAGCGGAAAAGTCGAAACAAGTGACATAGTTTTGGGCATGTGATCTGAATAATCAAAATTTGCATCATCGGTTATTTGCTTAGTGTTAAATATCATGTGTGAACGAGATATATTCTCAATCCGGTGTAGTAAAGAGCCAGATAAATCTGACATTATTGTAATCAACAAGTTTCTTTAGATTTGCACGTACAGAGTCAGTGCTAATATTGTATGTATGGCCGCGTGGCCTAATGGATAAGGCGTCTGACTTCGAATCAGAAGATTGCGAGTTCGAGTCTCGTCGTGGTCGTTAACTTGTTTTTCTTATCTCTTCACCATTAATGAAAATCCTGGTTTCCTAATTGAGAGGTGCTGGGTAAGAAAAAAGAAAGACATAGAAAGTGGCAACTTTATTATAAAATTAATTTTCAATTCAGCTTATAAGAAAAGAAAATATTTCATTTTTAGGAAGGATTGAAAGGCGCATTGTCTAAAAGTGGCATCCCATGGTGTGTTCATGCCAAGTCGAATTTATCAGTCGCAGAATGGAACATTTCTCTTTCTCTCACGGGTTATTTCCTATATAGTTTTTACTTTCTCTTTAACAAAGAAATATGCATGATTGCAAATTTATTAATGGCAAACATTATTAACACCATCAGAACATTAGCACGTCG
>JAODUP010002701.1:0-10365 GCA_025642065.1 Paralvinella palmiformis
TCTGTTGATACATAGTATTTTTATATTTCGGTTATTTGAAAAGGAAATTCCCGTGTCCAAGAAAGTAGTTTTCCATTTACTTCTTATGAACATCTAAATAGGCGTTATAGATGTGCAAACGGGTGGTAAAGACACGGATCATGTTAAGGGTATTTGAAATGCAAATATGACATAGAAAGCAGTGTACAACTTTTAGCTTTGAGTCGTAATAAAATATTTAATTGGCAGGGTATGTGACATACCTCAAGACACAAACAAATGGAAAGTTAATGACAAGTATTATAAACTGGGCTTCAAAATTGTAGACTTATTCAATATTTTGAACCAATAGATCAATCATTCATAGTTACAAGTCTAACAACCAATTAGCATTTTCTGTTGATTTTGGAGTTCCTCACCATAGCTTTTTGTCTTTCTAACGAAGAAATGGCAGCTACATTTTTGAGGAGGTTAAAATTCGATAATGTTTTATAATTAAAAACAATAATATATTGAGAATGCATGTACAGTTTGAATTGTTTTCAGTGGATCTAAGAGAAACATATTGCAGACATTAAAAAACCTTTAAGCGTAGTTTTGGTTAATGTCCTAATTTATATAGCTTGTTTTCTATATCTTTATTCCCTTGTATTTTTACCATGACCATACATATTTTTATTAAATAAAAATATGTTATCATAAACTTGGCATTAAAATGACAATTTTGAAGAAAATAGGTTAATTTAAAAAAGTCACGTGTCTATTTGGCCTTTTTTCTGTTCTCCCGTACTAATAAAGAAAGACATATTATCATTATTATTAATATATTTATTTCTTCTTCTTCTGAGTTTTATTATTATTATTATTATTATTAAAAAAAATATTTAAAATAGTGTAATTAAATATATTTTTCAAAACTTAATATGGGTACCTCTGAAAATGTCCCTAAAACAAACACATTTTTTAAGACACCTAAAATTCACAGTATATTGTTAGAAAATTTAGAAAAACCACATAAAGTTGTCAAAATAAGCAAATTATTAAAACCTTAGTTTGGTGCAGTTCTTGATGAAATATATTCTAAACTACTGAAAGAAACTATTGAATGCATTAAATATCCAATGGTCCTTAACATGAATAGATCGTTACTTACTTATTAAATCTATTGAAAATAGCTAAGATAATTATGACACTTGAAGCTCCCCACCTTTCCCCTTGCTTCAACTATGTATAAGGAATTATCAGAAGGATTGCAAGACATGTCACTGATTCACTCACTGAGTTATTCACTGAGTTACTCACTAATTGACTCACATACTAACTGACTGATTGACTGACTGACAGATTCACCTATCTCTTCTACTATTACTACTACTACTACTACTACTACTAAGTAGTATTACTACTACTACTACTATTACTACTAATAATAATAATATTGGGCGAAATGACAGGTTATTTTACATGGCTGGCAACCTTAAATGAGGGAGATGTATATATTATATACATTACAGCTTCACCATGGGAGCTATTTAATAAATTAGTTTAAAATTTACATTAGGTGACATATTTGTGTGTGACATGTTGCATTCCCCCACGGTAATGATAATCCTGTCAAATCTACTGCACATAATGTAGTCTCTCCCTTGAAAGATTGCCATGCACAATTCGGATTTTCAGTGCTAGTGAATTCGGGCTGGGCATAATCAGCAAATAAATCGTTTATGACCCGTTTTCAGGCTGCTGTTAAATTTCCATAAGTTTTATCCTCTCCATAATAGCATAAGAAATAACTTCAAAAGATATGGTTTGATGGTTTTGTAGCATACTAGTGATTAATAGCTCTTGAACAATTTTATAAATAACATATACAAACATCTAATTATGAACGGAAGACAATACAAACGGAAAAACCTTCGAAGAACCTATTTCCTTCACTGAATTTCCTAATTATTTAGATGCATCCTTCATCAGCATAAATTAAAATACACTGGCCCTTAACTTTCTGGGGATAACATAAAGCAGATATTAATCAGTATACCATACTATTGTGTAAAACGCAATGAGTACAAACCCAGGAAAAAGATAGAGTACCGTCAGACTATAACATATAATTATGAACGCAAGACAATACAAACGGAAAAGCCTTCGAAGAACCTATTTCCTTCACTGAATTTCCTAATTATTTAGATGCATCCTTCATCAGCATAAATTAAAATACACTTGCCCTTAACATTCTGGGGATAACATAAAGCAGATATTAATCAGTATACCATACTATTGTGTAAAACTCAATGAGTACAAACCCAGGAAAAAGATAGAGTACCGTCAGACTATAACACATAATTATGAACGCAAGACAATACAAACGGAGAAGCCTTCGAAGAACCTATTTCCTTCACTGAATTTCCTAATTATTTAGATGCATCCTTCATCAGCATAAATTAAAATACACTTGCCCTTACCATTCTGGGGATAACATAAAGCAGATATTAATCAGTATACCATACTATTGTGTAAAACTCAATGAGTACAAACCCAGGAAAAAGATGGAGTACCGTCAGACTATTAAAAGAAAACTATCTTATTACCATAACATTTGGTGTATGTCAATTTTATAACTTACCACATTGGAAGAACTTTGCAAAATTCACCCAGATGAATACATAAGCTTCTACAATCGATACTCTATTGAGTAAATAAGACAGACCAGCTTTGTCTCGTGTTCAGTTTACCTTTCTGTGATAAAAATACTGGCATTTGAAAGGTCTGGGCTCTCAAAAATACCATTGCTGATATTCACCACTTATCGGGTATGCAGATATACATTCATGTCATATATGAACTGGAAAGAACAAGTCAGTCATTTAAAAATTAGATTAATGATATTTATCACTTCAGCATCAAACAGCAAAAAGATTCAAAAGGACATTTTGACCATTTCTATCTCGCCTGGATTTAGAAGTACGTCGTCATACACTGTGTTGGGTATATTAATAGCATATTTTACAGTAGAACCTGCGGATTCTCTATATACTGTATCCTCATTCGTCACTTGCTGCTTCTGTACTAGGATTAGTTGTAGTTGTTACTTCAATTCTTGAATCGGTTGTAGTTTTGTTGGTTACAGATGGGGGTCTAGATGAAATTACATGGTACGTAACCAATACGAGTGAAAGAGCAGAGAGTGCTAACCCGACGCTAATGATAGCATTCCTGGTGTGAAATCTTTAATTTCACCACTGACTGATTCTGTCTACAAAAATAAATTCACGTTTAGGACGCTAAATACATTACCTAAATTAGATGTGTTGAATTTATTCACAAGAACATGGAAAGCCTACGTATAAAACACAAACTAACTTAGACAGCAGAAACCCCTCCCTCCATGTCAAAGTGGTCCCAATTGCTTTAGAAAAAACACAACAAATGAACACTAAATATTGAAAATAATTAAACAATAATGTATATTATTGTAATAACGAGTATTCTGCGAATGGGATATAACTTGTAAGGTCAGCAAATGCAACGAAAGACCTTTACCAATTAAGCCAGTTTATGTTATTTTATTGTTGTTAAGAAATATAGAAGAGATTTATTTTATTTTAAATATTCACACTAATATTTAAGTGGTAGTTACATATTTTACTTATCTAGGATATATACTCCGTTTTAAATATTTAATAGTTTTGAAAATATAACACGACGGACATAATCATATATATAAATATCTTCATGAATATTTTAAATATATTAAATTACAAAATACATAATCTGAGTGGTAATTTTATAAATATCTACAACAAAACATGAACGAATTCGACAAAGCTATTAACAAAGCATTTTTCATAACCAGCTACATGTAAGACACCAAGGAATTGTTTTCTTATCGATCATTATTTTCTTATCGATATTTGCCTTCTTTGCTCAGTGCTTTAATAAAATTACCCAATGTTTAAAAATTTTCTCAATATCATTACAAAAATCAAAGTAATCTTTCTTGGAAATTATTATTGAGAAATTTATATTGAGTCTCTTCCCAAGAATCTCTGCATTAGACTTTGTTAGCTGCACGTTTCGAATCTAATGAAATATGTCCTCTACCAGTAATTAATTCAAACTGAATATTAATTGAGATGTAAGTCAATGAAATTATACAATTTCAGAGCTACATGTAATGGACCAGGGTGAATGTTGATAGTGTTTGTTCTTTATACGCAGTTGAGATACAATTAAATATGAACTTTTATTGTTTATATTCATGTACTATATCTAAAAATAATTGATTAAATATCAACAGAGTTGAACCTATTGTGGAAGTCAGATATATTTGTGTGTCCATTAATATTTCACCTGATCAGTCAAAATAATTTTCCAGCTTTAACTGAGAGCTGTTTAGTATTTATTGATTACTATTATTATATATTTAATTATCTTAAGATGAAAACATATAGCAAATGATAGGAGGTAAGTAAGAAGGAGATTAATAATTAATGTTTTTGAGTAACAACAAAAAATGCCAAGCCCAAGCGAGTCCGGTATATGTCATTTATTCACTACAGATCCTGTTATTTTAGTGACAAGTAGCACCTAAAGAGTCCAACCAGAAACAAAACTCGTAAAATCCACTGATACTCGATAGTATTATATATAAACTAAATGGTAATTAACTGATCTTGATTTCGGGTATACTCTTATCACAACTATACTTAAATATCAACTTGCTGCGAAAAATATTATTTTCATCTAGACATCTAGAATTATATTTCAAACCTAAGATATTTATGTTGCATTAACGTACAGCTCATAATGCATGCGCTGTACTAATTTTGTAAAACTATTCTTTGACCATATACTTCTAGTGATAGCTGAGTCTTATGGTAGAAACAGCAACAACAAAAACAACAACAACAACAACAACTACTACTACTACTACTACTACTACTAATACTACTACTACTACTCATTATAATAACAATAATAATGTTGATTTAATTATGCGTCGTTAACATCAGTTTTCACAGAGCCTTTACAGTCTGGCGTCTGACCTTGTTGTGACACCACACTCCACATTGGAGAACCTGGTGGAGCAATGCAATACATACCTTAGTAACCTAGTAGATAAACATTTGTTCCTGTGATATCTAAAGTGTTTACTGAACTACCACTTACACCTTGATTCAATGCAGACATTCCGGAAGTGAAAAGGTGGTGTCGAAAGTGTGAACGATTATATTGTCGGAGTAAGTTGAACGTTCACAAGGATTTGTACCGTGAGGCTAAGTTGAAGGTGAATAGTTTAATAGGCAGTTCTAAGCTATTGTTCTATGATGAGAAGATTCTGCAAAGGGTATTCAGATCATAAATCTCAGTTCGAGTACCTACAGAGGTGTATCATCAAAAACAGGTTGTGCTGCCTGAGATGCAACCTGCCCAAATGGTAACATCCTTCATTGACTATTTAGTTAAGAAGATTCAGCGTATCTGTAAAGATCTAGATGAACGATCTCTTCATCTTCCTCCACACCTTTCAGAATATGACATTGCAGAAACTCACGTTGTTTTGCCACATTATCCTATATGTAAATTCTGAATGTGGAAAAGATTATATCATGAACATTTCGTGCATCGTGTGCTCATAATTCAATACCTACGTGGATCCTAAATAATGCAAAGATGACTTACTAATCGTTGACTATCGTCTGGTAAATGTTACAAATCTATGAAAAATGCATTGGTAAAGCCATTGAATAAGAGGTCGTTTTTTGACCCATCGGAATACAAGAACAGTAGGCCTTTATCCAATTTCAGAATTGTATCCAAAGATATCGAAAGGGTCGTGTCTAACCATATGAAATCATAACGTTCCGCTAATAACCTTGACGATGAACTACAATCAGCATACAGAAGAAAAAAAAACATAGTATGGAGACTGCCCTTTTGAAAGTAATCAGTGATATTCGTTCCTGTATTGATTAAACACAGGGTGTGATTTCCATGCTTCTCGATCTAAGTACATTTGACACTGTGAATTGTGATATTTTGCTTGGACGACTCAGCAGTGGAATGGGTATTAAAGAAGTGGTCCTTCAGTTGAACCTTTATATTCATGACTGCACTCAAGCTGTCACTATTATGGGCACAATATCTGTACTAGCAGAACTCTAATTCGGAATACCCTAAGAGTCGACTGTGGGCACTCTGCTATTTGTTTTGTATGTCTTCCCCTTCAGCGTCATTGCTCGACAGCATGGTTTATCAATTTACAGCTACGCAGATGACATACAGCTGTATATTTTATTCGACCAAAGGGCCAACTCAGGATGTTGAGAAATAAACTGAAGATGAATGACAGTATAACAAAAGTTATGGTCTTTCAACTTGCTAGACAAGGAAAACATCTTGGCTTGACCTTGGGTGCGCACCTAACTATATTAGCTAATATAAATCGAGTGTGCTCAATATCGTATTTCCAGCTGAAGACCATTCGAACTGTCCTAAATGTTTTGTCATCTGAGGCCCTTGGGAGAATACTGCATGACTTATTATTATTATTATTATTATCATCATCATCATCATCATTATCATCGCCTCTCTCTAGAGCATTATTACCTATGAACATATTTTCTAAATCAGTTATGATCAAGCAGAAATTTTATTTTAATTATCTAATCAGTGACAACCAGTATAATTAGAGTGAATTCATATGAAAGTATTCCTTTAGGAGTTTGGATAACTTTATTCAAATAGATAACCAATTATTGCCTATTCTTAAAGTTGTAATTGCTACAAGAGAATCTCGCCCAGTTCTTATTGTCTTTAACATCTGGCATGATTACTAGATTCCCAGGTCACAATAAGGTAAGCATGACACCATACGAATAGATTAATCATGGGATTAAATAATGTGATGATAAATTACAACAAAATATTTCAACCTGAAGCCGCTGGTCGTTTGTAGTACTTTTGATAGTGTTTACATATTTATCCTTTACATTTAACAATTTACATTTTAGCTAATAAATAGCTTTTAACGATGCCAGAAATCCGGTTTATTAACCTTTTATATATAATCTTCAATACGCTTTTATTTTCAAACGTTCTAGGACACAGAATGGCCTAAATTGTGCCGATGTGTCGCTAAACAACATTCATCCATTCATCCATCCAGATTCCCTCAAGTCGCAATAAGGTAGACATGACACCATACAAATAGATTTAGACGTAAAAATCAGTAAATTAAATATCAAAGTGATCAGCATGATACACCTCTACACGTTATACGTGAAAACATTAAATATTCCTCAATAAGGGATCATATACCATTTGGGGCCTGATAGAGAAGTTTGATTGGTTTGGAAATAATTTACCCCTATTTGTTTATAACTAATTGAAAGTAAAGCATGGCAGCTGTAAAATGTACGTGATAAATGACGCTGTTCATGACAGTGAGTAGTCAGTAGGAATCACTGTGCTGACCATAAGGATAATAACACTCAAGCAAATCAGGACATAAAATACTACCAATGCAATGAGAGCAACCATACACCCATGACATATAATCGTGAACGACCCATCATCTGCCACTAGTCTGGAGCTGTAAGGCAAAAGGTTAAGCACCATCTCAACCATTAAGATGTAGGCCATGACGTTTTTGCTGATTTTGTTCCACTATAACACATTCTCATGTTGATAATATTAATATAAATGCTGCTGTTGCTGTTGGTTTTGATCAAGTATGTGGAATAGCTAAACTTAAACTATTATTTTTCTTAATTTTTTTTGTGGCCTTTTTTAAGGCCTTTATCACAAATAAAGTTGATCAGCTTCCTTCTAATATTATTACATTCTATCTCTCAAAGAACCATTTTGTAGTAAATATTGTGGTATTAAACATGGTTGTGGAATTGCTCTATGTGAAAGATGTATTTCTAGTGAATCTCTCTCAGTTGATATTAGTGATGACCAGGATGCCAAATGTGTGGATCAATGTATCCATATATCATTATTTGCTTCTGTTAGTGGGATCTATGTACAGGCCATTTAGTGCTAGTGAACAATATTATGAACATATGTTTGACGTGGTACAACATTTTACAAATTATGCTAATCGTGTCATTGTTATGAATGGTTGAAACTATAAATTTGCACCTAGTGTCATCGATTATCGCCATCGCAATGAATTAGAATAATGGACTGAATTAATACAGAAAGTGAAAGCTCCAAGAAGTGTCACGATGAGGACGTCGACTCTGATCAACGTAATACTTAACTCTGATCCAAAATTAATTTTGACGACAGGTTATGCATCCAACTGTAATTCCACCATTGCATCCACCTCGACACACATGGTTAGTTTAAGAAATTACAAGCAATTTGTCCTTAGCACATTTAAGAAGGAATTATATATGATACCCAGTCTCTCGTCACACATTATTTTCTGTGAGCACTTGATCCTTAAAGCATGTGTATAACGGAAAAAAGTCTTTTGTCAACTGTGCGGCATACATATTCCTCTATGAACAATCCGCGCCAAGTATAGACCCATTCCATTGCAAATCGGAGACTCGTTATCTCTTATGTTCGAACTTGACTTTCTAAAAAAGAAAGCTCTTAAAAGTAAGAACATCGTCACCTGCAATTAGCGTAAACTTTATTTTAATCAAGTCGTACACACCATTGCGCATGCCCAGCGATCTTACCACAAATAACAGTTTAATAACAACTCTGGTAATACGACTAATATGTGGGATACCCTACGTAATATCATAAGGTCTCCAACCTGAATATTTAAAAAATATTTCGTCAGTATAGAACCTAAGCTCATTGGTCGGTTAGAATCTATATTACCGTTAAATAATGTGCCATACTCGTCTAGTCTAGCTCGTGCCAAACACCCATTTGGAGCTCCAGTCTATTAACGTTAGCTTTATATACGCCCAACTAGTGCCTCTGATGGACAAGTCGAATGATGATATAGACATGGATATGATCAAGAGTGGTGTTAGTGCTATTGCAATAACCATCAATGACAACGATTTTTAATCTATCTGTATCTTCAGGATCACTAACGAGTGGTTGGAAATGTGCAAAGGTTACACCTCTTTAAAAAGGGAATGTTGCATCGGATGACAACAGAAATGATCGACTTATATCAGTCGCAAGTCACATCTCTAAAATAATGCAAAAAGTAGTGTTGTTTTATTAACATATTATCTCTCATTCTACAGTTTTATGACACCGACACAATCAGATTTTATTAATAATCACTCAAGGTGGTAATGAACAATAAATTATTAATATGTTTTTATTGATGTACAGACATGCTTTGACATCATTGATCATCCTATTTACCTGAGAAAACTTGAACCATATTTGATCAATTATGTGACCTACAGTTGGATTAAATGTTATCTCAACTATTGCAAGCACTGCCTCAAGTTAAATGTCTATAAATCAATGTTAATCTTAATTAGAATGTTTATGGGAATAGCTAAATATTATATGTTAGGGCTTATTCTCTTCTTGTTATTGTAAATGATTTACCAAAATAATACGCAACACTGGTTTAGCCATTATAAGCTTCTTGTCCAAGAAACATATCTGCGGCTGTTCTAAGCGGTGAACTGACCACCACATTGACCGGTGGCAAAATAAACTGAAATGCCCAATATAGATGGGTTCAATCAATGTTCATGCAGTAAGGAAATAGGACCACTTGACGGCTATATGAAGAAATGTACTCATGCCTCGAGAGCTTAACCCAGGAACTATTAGTGATCTTTGGTAATATGTTTGATTATAATAAATAAAAAGTACTAAAGCTGTCTTTTTATTTTAGTGAAGGACAAAGACCGCATGATAAAGAGGTATTTGTATTGCTGATATCATTTTATATCTTCTGTAAACATAATCTGGACCGACGTTTGCCGGAGTTGTATTTTCTGCGGCATTGTAACAGAACAAACGTGATAGTTTACGTACCATTTAGTCGTTTTAATAAGGGTGACTATACACTTGATACTATTAATATACCAAACCTAAATATATCGGATGTTTATTTAAAAATAAATTCTATCTCTGAGATAGTTCATAAGATCTTCTAATTTACCTGAGTATCAATCAAAGGTGTGATCCGTGTCAAATGTAAACACAACATTTAATCATTACACACACACACACACACACACACACACACACACACACACACACACACACACACACACACACACACACACACACACACAAACATTTAGGCGATTCTCTTGGCAGGAAGAATGGCTGGCGCCATAAATCCCATAAGCTCATATAGTCATGAACCGATAGCCACAAAACCTGGTTCAGTAAGAGAACCGTTCTTAATATTAAAAGAGAATTCAAATTGAT
>JAODUP010000271.1:0-70000 GCA_025642065.1 Paralvinella palmiformis
CAGATAGTGTTAATTTAACGTCAGAAAACCATACAGTGAAGAATTTCTTAAAGACCTGAACTAACTGTAAATTTGACTGATAAAATGAAATGATAAAAATCTGTCTCTTCAAATGTGTATAGGCACACTATATGTTGTTATGTATTCACTGTATAGCGCGTTAATATGTGTATATCATTATTATTATCGTCATTATCAATAGTATTACAATTATCAAATGAATTATCTCTTTAATTTCCACAACAGGTGTAGACTTGGATCATAGATCACAGATCATTACCAACTGAGTTCGAATCTCGGCGTGGCCATATCTGAAGGTTGTTTCATCTTTGACTTCGTTTCATTACCCTTGGAGGTCGCTCGGCCCATTTAGCCCCACAAAAATTAGCTATAAAACATCAATTATCATCATCAGCAGCAGCAGCAGCATTTATGTATGGCACTCTATTTGTAGACAATTTGCACTCGATTTTTATAGTTCTAATTTTTCGGAAGCCAGGCAACACTGACCAACTTTTATATGAGATTAGAACTGATGATTCATGCCACTTCCCGAAGTAATGCCTAGATGAAATCCATATCGAGGTAGAAGAACTGCGTTGTGCTAACGTTGGCCCAACAGTGCCCACTTCGCTGGCCCAACGTTGACAGATACGGTGCGCCAACGTTGTTTTTGTTTGCTGCGCCGACGTTGGCCCAAAGAATGAAATGTAGCCATTTGTCAACATCGTGCCAAACTCTTGCTAACCATGTAACAATAGTTTGCCAACTATTTGCGAACGAGATGTATGTCATTGTGGTAATATCAGAATTAATAATGCAATACATACCTTGATGCCTGATATGTGGAATATAGAGGGTATATTTTGTATTTTAATTTATTTCACGCGTACACTATTGTTATGAATCCTAATCATCCGAATTTGCATTCTATGAAATTAATGAAGACAAACATACAGTCGCTAAACAGTCATAATAATATACTGAATTAAGAAACAATGATGGCCAAAATAGCATAAATCGCTACGTTTATGTACCATTAAGATTGGTTAGATGTATCCAATAGCAATAGTAGATTAGAAATAAAAGAGTTTAGACTTTTTTGGAGGAATATCGGTCTTGTTACAGTTTCTCTAATGTTGTATGGTGTACATTCCAGAGACAGGAGGTGCTGCATAAGTAGAACATATATTGCCATACCACATAGTCCAAATTGTTGGAACTAGTCATGTTATTACATTGTATTATGTGTATGGTAGCCAATAGACCCATTGCACGGTGACGTCAAAAACCAAAACAAACCAGCCGCGCTTTGCATTGTGGGATTTATAGGGGGCCGCTGAGCGATAATACCGTGATAATCCCGCCATTTTAACCTTAAATGTCAATGTTACCGTATTGTCATGCGACTAGTAAGCAATATAAACATTTAAGTTGGCATGTCATGGCCGCGGGATGAAATGCTGAGAAAGCGTTGGGTAGTTTTAATTCGAAATGACAATCTGCGAGTTAATTTTTTATAATTAGTAAGGATTGACTGAAACAGTGAAAGGCGCAAATAAAGTGTAACTTAACAATATTATTATCCATCAGATCATAGATAATAATATTGATAAATAAACTGCAATTTACTATGTCATTATATCAATAAATAATAAATTAAATTTACTAATATACTGGACTCTATTCTTCTTCTTTTCTTTAAATATAATTTTAGTGTGATTTACTACCAACACCACATTTTAACAGTCTTTGTTATGTGCAGTGAATATTGTTGTACTATGGTTTACAATGTTGAATACCACACTTTACTATCATTTATAAAGTAGCAATGACGGGGTTATCACGGTATTATCGCTCAGCGGACCCCCTATAAATCCCACAATACAAAGCGCGGCTGATTTGTTTTGATTTTTGACGTCATCATGCTTCAGGCTTATTAAATTAAAAAGACGTGATATGACTATGTCAAGATGTTCTCGTCACAGTGTGATCAACCATATTGTGTAGACCTTTTATTTTATTCATCATGATATCCAGCAGTCCATGGAGGACTGCAAAGCAATAGTCTAGTCCTGTTGTTACCAGTATGTACCTGAGTGACTTTCCAGCAGTAAATACATATTAAAAAAATAGATATCATTGCAAATCTCATATTATGATAAACAATCTGCTAATTATTAAGTTCATAACCCAAAAGATACTGAATATATACGGACACTAATGAATGCTAACATTTCAACTATTGTAACTATTGCTAACACTTAATCGTAACTTTAGTACACCACCCTGTTTATTATTTTAAATTTAAATATAATAATAATTATGTAGATATTTAATAGAGATTATCTAGTAGTATCTCATTCAGGATTTCAGCCAACAAGATAAAAATAATTATATGTAATCGTCAGTCTTAATTTGTTTATTATTTATATCGCATGCTTAGAAATTAAAATGAAATAAAAGAATTAGATTTATGTTCTGGAGAAGTGCCTGGGGAACCCATGACAGTTTTTGTTTGCTATTTGAGTGGTCTAAATGTTGCTTAATCTCATTCTCAAATTAGTTTAGGTGAAACCGTTGTGGATGTATTTGAACTATTCTTCAGCAATATTGTTGTGATAACCGATCAAATATTGTAGATGTTAAGAAAGCATGATGTACACTAATTGTAAATATGGGAATTAAATTACTGATTCCTATATCTACATCTGTTGTCATGACGGCATGACAACAGATTAAAAAATAAATACATATACCACTTGAACACAAAATTGTTAGTTAACATTGTGTATACATGTCTACCCGCTCTGTAATCTTAAAAATTATATGACAGACAATACAAAACGACGAAATATTACTAATGGTTGTTATAGAGATATTGTCAGTATCATAAACAATCTTTGTTGGAAAGAATCTAGAAATGTCTGGCTTCTTTTCCCCATTCTGATGCAGTTACACCGACGGCTAATTGTTATATATGGCATATCTGATTATGACATTAATCGCCTTCAGCGAATTCAGAATAGTGCAGCTCGCATCGTAACAAATACTAGCAAATATGATCATATCATCCCAATTCTTCAAAAACTACATTGGCTACCTGTTAGACAGCGTATCCATTTCAAGATCTGTTAATAACTTATAAATCTATTAATGATATGGCGTCAGAATACCTGTGTGAACTGGTTTCCATTAGAAAGTCATCCGAAAACTCGGTCATCCAGTCAGATACTATTGCAGGTGCAGTGTCTCGGCTCAAGTCATATGGTGATTGTGCATTTAGTGTTGCAGCCCCCACTTTATGGAATAAGTTGCCGGCAAATATTAGAAATGCGTCAACTCTTGGAAATTTTAAGTCTCTTCTAAAAACACACCTATTTCACAGATAAATAATTATTATCTTTTAAATCATTACAGGGTTTTTACAGACATTATTTGGGTATTATTATATTACATATTATTTGTACAGCGCCTTTGAATGCTCCTGCTAGTAAGGGCGCTTTATTAAATATACATTATCATTATTATTATTATTATTATTTTGGTCCACGAGGATGGCAACCATAATTTTGATAACGTTTTCAAAAGTAGAACTAACGTAAACATAAGGATTCAAGTCATTTAATTTTTTTTATGCTACGATTATTAAGGGGGGGGTAAAGTAATGGCAACAAATATTACAGCCATTGATTCTTTCACATTTATATGTGATCTTGCTATACTTGGCATGTCAATCCGCCAGTTAACATATCCTAGTCCTCACTGGTTATCATGCCCCCACCTTGGTCACACGTGTCAGCATACATGATTACTGGAGGTACTTTTCCTGCTGTTGAAGGGTTGTAATAATTCTAGCCAGACTGTGATATCCTCTCTGAAGGCATCAGCGAGATGGATTCTGTGATCGGCTTTCTTGAGTGGACGGAGGAGGAGATCCAACACACGCAGCAACTAAACTCTACCTCCATTAACATCGTGTGCCGCCCAAGAAAGTCTTCCGGCGAGTTGCTGCAGCTGTCTGCATCTTTGTTTGGTACCCTGTCAGAAGGGTGCTTATGCAGGTTACTTTGTCTTCTGGTAGACTTAGCGTAAATGACTCACTGCCAATCTTTAACCTCAAGGACCATGATGGACCTGCCGTTTTCTCCTAGACTATGCGACGGGAAATGGGCATTCTGTTTACAGGCTGGCTATCTCTGCAAAATGCATTAGTAATTCTCCAACAAATACCATTTCAGACATACGATTTTCAAATCCGAATATGACGATAATACTATATAACATAAGTCACGTAATATCAAATTTCGAAATTTGGGTTCAATCTGTAATCAATGATTCGGCGATCGACATCAATCCTATAACCTAATCCAGCTGATCCCAATCCAGATTATAACGGTTCCATTAGTTTGGTATTATTTCACGGTAGAGAAGATTCATCACATTTGTCTAACATAATTAGAGAGTCATTGTTATATCATATACAATAGCCATAATGACAATTAACTTACAGTTGTTGAGAGTATTGGTGGGCTCATTATTGAAAAGTGGCCGTAAAACATCAATCATCATCATCATCATCATTCTTCGTGCGCTATCATAATCATAAGATAAAAAGGACAACACGAGAGAGGAAGTTCTATTCTATGTATAATAGATGTCAGATATTGCAAAAGTCCTCCGGGAAAACACAATCATTCTTACATTCTTGTACGCTTTTTAAAGAAAGAAAAAAAAGGACCAAAAACGGGGAGGGCGGGAACTCCTTTTTCCAGAATAAATTTTATCTATTTTGTGCGATGAGCAGATTTTTGTCTTGAAACCCCAGGATCGAACACCCTGAGGAATTTTCGATACAAGTACTAAGCGCCGGGGGGGGGGAGTGAGGAATCCCATTCAAAAATGAATCCGAAATAACGCCCCCACTTCACAGATTTCTGTACCTCCACGTTATCAAAGATTTTTTACCAATTTGACCAACACGTTTTTTTTTTTGTAGTAATTTATTATTGTTTTGTATCACAGACACATAAATTAATCTAAAATTTGCGCGACTTACACGTGAAAATAGGACCTCATCCCGAGGAAAAAATACCCCCCCCCCTTACCCATGTTAGTCACCAGCTACCTGGTTAAACCCCCCCACCCCCACCCCACCCCCCTGAACTAAGCGCACTATTCACAACATCCAACATCCAGCATTAATTGAACGATCATTTACGGTTCACCGCGACTGTTTAATTTGCAATTTTACGAGTGATTTCAGCAAATTGCAAAATTAGATAATTGATTCAAAATATCGGCACTTCTCTCGTAACAGAAACACCAGAGGTGGTTTTTTTCTAGGCAGACGACGCCACGAACACTGGTCTAATTAATATTACTGTCATAACGCGATGCACGAGTTGATGCATTGTGCATACATAATGCATCATCGACGACCTTCTCCATTCACAGAAGCTACTTTAAGACGTTCTGTTTCTATTATAGACACAATGACATGTCGACTGTCATCTGTGATGTTTGTTGATGTATTAAATATAGATGGATGACTGGGCAGTGGACCAATTCTGCTAATTCTGTTCGCTATTTTTATTGGCACGAAATATCTTTACCGTGTACTACATCAGCCCGATAACAATTGTGATGGTGCCCGAGGCATTGGTGGTACGACGAGACAGACGTGGCGAAAAACACACACACACACGCACGCACGCACACACACACTCGCGCGCGGGCGCGCGCGCATACCCAAACAGCTAGACGTTCGAACGCACGTAAGCAGAGACGTGCGAAGATTATTCAATTCCTTCATTACGTATAGACGTGATAAAGTTGTTTTTAATTATTAATACACAATCAGATAAGATGTACCGAGAGACACCGGGTTGGCGTTTTGCTGATCGTAAACAAAGAAACGATGCTATTTTTTTTCAGATAACGTCCGCTCTCTCTCTCTCTAGTCATCGATTTCGTTCATCACCAGAGAGCAAGTTGGCCTTTTACATTCCGTAGTCCTAATTCGTCCAGGTGTGTATGTATGTGTGTGTGCGTGTGTGCGTGTGTGTACGCGTGTGTTTTAAAGAGCAGCTCACTCGATGAATGAACCAGGCGAAATGCTAAATAACCTCGACCTATCTCGTGGCCCGCTGAAGCCTCGACTAGGTAGCCGGGCTTCCCCCGCCTGACCCGCTGTAATGTATTAATGCATCCCCCGGCAGAATGTCGCCCCCGTAACCACCAGACGGCGGCTGCGTGGAATCGATAGTTTCTACAATAGTCGGCCCGGTGTCAATACTCGATGAAAACGTGCGCCATAATGGTGGCCGGAACAACATAGCGAACATACGGGAGCGCTTCTCGGTTCGGTACTCCGTACACGTTGTCGTCTGGAACGCGGATAACACCTCAGAGGACACACAGAGAGAGAGAGAGGAGAGAGGGAGAGAGCCGTTGACATATACATACTATAACTATACATAGTGTGTATAGACAGCCAACTTAGAACCATCCTCCTCCACATCACCCCCCCCACGCGTCTACTGTGTTTGTGTTGATATCCAGTCTGCGTCCGTCTGTTCTCGGTACAGTCTGTCTGTGTGTCTGTCTGTCTGTCTGTCTGTGTGTATCTGTCACATGGGCGGAGCCTCTCTGGTCCGGATTACTGGATATCGGGATATCGCTATAAGGCTATCTGGAGCGGTCGCTCGTTCAATATGTCGGATTCAAGGGATTCTTCCGTGTCTTGTTGTCCTTGTGGATTGTTCAAGGTACAGAGTAGAAGGGTAAGTAGACACTGTGTGTGTGTGTGTGTGTGTGTGTGCGTGCGTGTGACTAATCCGAGGTGTCCATCACTGACTTTGTCGTATACAGAAACATACATACACACAGACAGACAAACATAACATGTTACTAAGCTTGGGTAGAGGACAAGCAACATTTTTTTTCTTTATTAAGATCATTAAGAAGTAAACTCATTAAAGTACATTAATTAGATATAAAGATAATGATTTAGTAGACTTTTGATAATAATATATCGTCAACATTGAAGTTTGTTATCGTTTAGAGATTAAAATAACATCGCATAAAGTGGTTTTGGTGGAGAAAACGGACTAATGTTACCTGACCCACTCATATAAGCATGCACGCACGCACACGCACACACACACACACACACACACATATATATATATATATATTCGTCCAGGCAGTTGTTTTTAGCGACATACAGATTTATGGTGCTATAAAATATCGAATATTTCGAAAGCAAATTTAGTCCTGCATTAAAAGGGCGCCTGCATAATACATACAACTGTTCATAAATGCATAAATACATTATATATATATATATATATATATATATATATATATAATTAACTCTGGATTAAATTGATTATCAAAAGGACATGACTTATTAAGGACATTACTCGAGTATATACAGTCTATACTTTAGATAATCTTTTTTTTAATATTACTTTGAGATGCTCCGAAAATTGTGTTGTTTAGCTCAGGCGTTATATCCACACACCCGTATAATCACACACACACACACACACACACACACAGAGATATATATATATATATATATATATACACGCACACACGCACGTACTCACAGACCTGGAACATATGGTCAACGGGCTACACCTTACGGAAATGAATTCATCATGTTGAAGCCTTTTAGGGTCAAATGAACTGTCCCATAAAACACACACACACACACACAAACACACACACGGAGGGAGAGAGACAATAGCACTATTTAAACCCACGACCTAGAGATCTGAACTACAAGCCATATCACAGTAGCGCCCTCTATCGTATCTTTAAACATCACGATCGATGTACACGGCACGTGATGGGTTATTCAGGTTACAATGTGATACATCTTGTAAACAGTTGATGTGTATGATTTATGAACATATTAATGATATTGTCACGAGTATCACTGACAGGTGAAGGACGTTTATGGCTATTTATGTCGCTGTAAATAGACTTTTCCACTGACCGCCGTCGAGTTGTAAGTGTTCAATCAACCGTGACTATGGTACCTAATACCATATATCATTTATTGGTAGTGAACTGTGGGCCACATATAATCGCTGATTACTCCGAACCCGTGGAAGCATATTAGATTGTAAACATTGCGTTTATGCAGTAACTTTTATGGACAGCTGATTTCAGTGATCCGTGAGAAAATGTTCTGGAGCGTCAACGTTATGTCGCTGTCTATAGCTGGAGAGTGAGTGAGTCAGTCAGTGAGTCAGTCAGTCAGTGCTATCCTTAGCCTCAACGCAGGTCTTACCTCAGATGATAGGTAGAGTGGCATTTGCCCAGGAAAGCAACCCACAAACACAGATAACACTGACAATCGAACCTCGTCTAAGGCGGGTGTACATGTCTTTTTGACCAACTATGGCGTTATATTTAACTTATGACTTTCGCTGGTGGCTCGTTTATTACCGAATCAATGACCAAAGCAATAATATGCCATTCGTAGAACGTCGGATGTACTAACTGTCTAAAGATACCATCAGACACCTCATCCAATCACTGATGGATTGGATTTCTTCCGTTTAACACAGGAAAGTGTTATTACTACGTTCCAGCGTGGTCCCTTTTTAGTGAGTGGCTATTGATCAAACTTCACCCCACCAGCACCAGGACCACCCACTGGGGGGGGGGGGAGGTGGGGGTAAACCATGGAAAGATAAAGCTCTGGTCACTGTCAGATTATATTACGTCCTTGGAGAGTCAGTAACCCCCCCCCCTCCCCTCGCCCATTTCAGAAGATTAATTCGGTGCTAGGACGCAGCCACTAAACTAGAACAACCACCTTCCATGTTGTGAGCCGAGAGATCAATCCTTGGCAAAGTTACGACCCTTTTTTATGATTGTACGCGTGAACCTCGGCACCAAGCGTAACGTGTTTAACAGTTGGACCAGCTGTGTGGGGAAGGGGGGGGAGGTTTAATCTGGAATGTAGATTACTATAATTCCTCACACTTTGGTCTATTATCAGATGTCGGATCCAGACTTTAAAACTGTGATTAGAAAATAAATCAAAGGAAGAAAGTTATAGGAAAAGTATTTGTCTGTTTGCCTCCGTTTTTCTGTTAACTGGCGCGCGCGCGCGCGTGTGTGTGTGTGTGTGTGTGCGTGTTGTGTGTGTGTGTGTGTGTGTGTGTGTGTGTGTGTTAGCAATGTATGAAGACACTAACTCAGACAATAATGAATCATGCATAAATACGAAGTTTACACGAGTCTCCACTAACTCTGGAGGAGGAGGTTTTCATGCGCGACTTTTCTCGTACAATATCTAAAATGAAGCTGCCCATTAGCTCGTCCGAATGGAGCCCCATTATTAAACCTCGTGGGCTCTCTTTATTAAGACTGGGATCGATTTTAAAACGTTAGTATTCTTGTTCGGGGCTGTGTATGATAAAACAATCACACTTTATTGGTGTTCTCCTGAGAGGGTCTATACGGTAGCGCGTTGGACCACGGATCACTACCACTCGAGTTCGAATCCCGGTGTGGGCATACCCGAAGGGTGTTTCCTCGTGGACTTCGCTTCATTACATTTGGAGGTCGCTCGGCCCATTTAGCCTACCACGTGCACAAAAGTGGCCGTAAAACATCAATCACCAATGTTCTCCTGACTGAGTACACGCCTAAATACCGTTCACAATGTTCTATTAACAATTTAATGGCCGTACCATCAACTAACGCCCGTTCATATAGTCGCATGTTATTAGCTTTTAGAGAACTGCGCCAACGACATCAAATAAAAAAATAGTCAACTGGATCAAAGCTCGTAATTTTTAATGCGTATATCATCACGAGCTCATTATCAGCGTCGCTCCGTACACTGTGCTTTAGTTGTACCAGTCTAGTCACATATAGCAAAGAGAATTTGAATATTATTGAGGGATATTGTTCTATATGTGACGTTTTGTCCCGTTTCGGTTATCATATGGCATACGTTTCCTATTCTGGTATAATGTTACCATTGTGTGTTATAAACACGACTGTCATTTGGAGTTATGTACGAGTTAATCAAATAGGAAGACAAATAGCCGATATATCGACCAGGAAGTATGTCACGATGTTATCAATATGGCTGCGGTGTGCTCGAGGAACGATATCGAGGTCCGACCTGTTTCCGGCAATTTATAGAACATCGTGTGATATAATCTGTTAATTCCCAATTGCTGTGGGCGAAATATTCCACCAGAAAATGGAGAAAATAAACGCTCATAATTTGTACACATCTGGTTGCTTTTTTTAATACATTACAGATGTTATCTCTTTTTTTTTGGCTACAAAGTAATGTATTCTGCGATGTCATATTCTAGCCAAATTGTACAAACGGTGCATAAATATCGTTTTCTTTATTTATTAATATGGCGTAAACCAGCTACACTGCCCCTACCCATCCCCCCCGGGGGGGGCGCTATCCTCGAGGGTGACTAGGCTGAAGCCTAGGGGGGCCGCAGGAAGTAAGAGACCGTCAAAAAAAATTAAAGGTGAGTCACTGTTACCAGCGTCCTAGAGCTTCAAAGGTTAAAAGCACGCCGTGAAGAAACGTGTACATGTGTTTTTATCCATATATATATATATATATATATATATATATATATATTATTTAGTGCCTACCGTACCATGGTCAGGCTATAATCTGTACCGAGATCAAATATTGAAATACCGGAGGGGAGCGTTGTACCTAACAGCCATTGGTTAATACCGTCCTACCCCCCCCCCCCAAACATTTGGGAAAGAACCCTATTTCTTGTGGGACTATAATATATATAACCTTATTTATTGGGGGATTAAATCCGTCATCATACCCAACCATCAGAACCTTCATGATTACAAGAGAAAGTCACCCCTCGCGGATCTGATGTTGACAAAGACATCTGTGACGGTATATTATGTCACTAAATATTACAGGAGAATATCAGCCTTATATAAAAACATCTTTTTCCATCGGAGCTGAATTGTCAAATATTTTAACTATAATATCATTTGCATATAAAACATTTCTGACAGCTCTGAAGGTGATGTCACATGGGTGAAATCTCCTTTTGCAATCGTAATTTGCATAGAAATATAAACAGAACCTGTCAGAAACGGGTTTATATCCGGCCAAGAAGGGTGACGTACAGTAAAGTCGATCTCTGCCACCACCTTTCTTAAGAAACGATCGCCAATGTCGGTCACGAACAGCTGACGGACTTCCTTCAATTTGCTACTGTAAAACCTGCCTTAGACTACCACTTGTTCTAGACGACGACCCTCGTCTAACCTGGAACAAACACCCCACGGACTACCACACACGGTAATGATACGATGATTTGGCTGAAATTTGTGTTGGTGCGTGAAACATCCGACACACTCGGGCAACATTCGGATTCGATCACTTACTTGGAAATCTCCGAATGCACTTCTCTATCAACTTCGCTACGGAAGGGCACCGAAGTAGGTCGCTGGGTGCAATGTGAGTCAGCTCTGCTACAACAACAACAAAAACAACAAAAACAACAACAAGACCAACAACAATTATACTATAACTTTAATAAAGCTATAGCCAGCGAAAGAAAGTCGTTTTCTAGAAGTTTTGAGCCCACAAATGACTTAATCAGATCACAAATTAACTATAACTTACGTCTATAATCTAATAACGCAAGCCATTTTTTAAACAGTTTCTTAAGGCCGCCTCCGCGGCCTAACTGGTAGCGTGGTTGGCCACAGATCTGTAGCACCGGGTTCGAACCCCGGCCCCGTGTTTTATCTTTCGCATCGTTCCATTATCTTAAACTTCTGCTCGAAGGTTATCTTTCGATCGACGTCGTGTCTGTCTACCTTCATCTCATATTTGTACCTGTCTCATCTTCATCTGGCAAGCATTGTTTATCATCTACGTCCAGTTGATTATTGTATAGACATCATGTTAAATATTGCCGTCAAACTTTAGTTCAACATTGGACATTGGAGAGTTTTCGTTTGCGGGGCTATTGGCCAGCGAACACCAAATTCCCCGAACCCATTCGCCACTAAATAGTTGGGCATGTTCGCCACTAATGGTTGGGCATATTCGCCACTAATGGTTGGTTATAAATGCCACTAATGGTTGAGCATATTCGCCACTAATGGTTGGGTATATTCACCACTAATGGTTGGTTATAAATGCCACTAATAGTTGGGCATATTCGCCATTATTGGTTGGGCATATTCGCCACTAATGGTTGGGCATATTCGCCACTAATGGTTGGGCATATTCGCCACTAATGGTTGGGTATATTCGCCACTAATGGTTGGTTATAAATGCCACTAATGGTTGGGCATATTCGCCACTAATTGTTGGGCATATTCGCCACTAATGGTTGGGCATATTCGCCACTAATGGTTGGGCATATTCGGTACACATAATCGCTGTAACGTAATTTGCGTAGAACTATTTTTACCGGCCCATTTCACCAGCGATTTTTTGTTTGTGTAACGATATCGCTGGAATTGTTGTTAATTACTAAACGATAACAAAACACCAAACTTTATCTAGACCTTGCGGTATTTCAGCTGGTAGCCAATGATACAGAAATAATGGTGCCGAGTAAGGTTTTGTGGCGTAATCAACCATAGTGTTACTAATGGTGTTTCATCCATCAGAAAAAGACATAGATGGCCTCTTTCCTGTTGTAGTAGCCCCTCAACCACGTGTTCCGGGGGCCATCAATTTCGAAAGAAAAACAAAGGTCTCTCTCTATCTTTGCTTTCTTCTGATCAAAGTTAATGGTCATTATACGTGTATAAAAAGATTAACCTTTTCAACACAGCTGACGTTTCTGGGGCCTAGTTTGGTCGAAAAACGCCAGTGACGCAACCAGTTATGCGGTAACTTGTCTTTGAAACTTTGACCTTCTTTGACCTTCAATAACCGATGATGACGAAGACCTTGTATCATAAGGCTGACCTGTTTTTTTGTCACAATCATATAACAGACTAATTATTAATCAGTGGAGTTCGACTCGTCTTACACAAAGTTAGAAAGTGCATCAATGACTTCTGGATACTAGTCCGCGGAAAGATTTACTCGAGTACTATTTGATAATTATCAACAGATCATAAAGTGTTATGATAATTGTATAAACCCAAGAAATATTTGTGACACACCAGTTCGCCACGGGGGGGGGGGTGTTAGGGCATTATGGGATTTGTTTATTATTCATAATCAAAATATTTATAACGAGATGATGAGATACTCATTACAATGTTGTTTACCTAATGGCTAAATCCGGCAGAGAAGGGCATACACACGCGCGCGCGCACACGCGTACACGCACCAAGACGCCGTTCAAGCGTGACATTTCTTCCTGTTATTCATCAGGATACCACGCCGTCTGAAAAGTACGTAATAACATCGGATGACGTGGCCAAGGGCGTTGACGTCATCAGACACGTTGACGTAAGCAAGCTGACTGAAGAAGACGGCGAGAAAAGTATAGTGCCCTACGAGGATGACGTCACAATGAAGTTACGTAACGTCATGCGCCCACAGAAACCTGAGGAGGATTTTGAAGAATTTAAATCGAAGTAAGAATGTCACAAATTATAATATATAGTAATATAGGATGATAGTATGTCTAAAGGTACTACGTCTAAAGATACTACGTCTAAAGATACTACGTCTAAAGATACTACGTCTAAAGATACTATGTCTAAAGATACTATGTCTAAAGGTACTACGTCTAACAGAAACCTGAGGAGGATTTTGAAGAATTTAAATCGAAGTAAGAATGTCACAAATTATAATATATAGTAATATAGGATGATAGTATGTCTAAAGGTACTATGTCCAAATATACTATGTCTAAAGGTACTACGTCTAAAGATACTATGTCTAAAGATACTATGTCTAAAGATAGTATGTCTAAAGATACTATGTCTAAAGGTACTTTGTCTAAAGGTACTATGTCTAAAGGTACTATGTCTAAAGGTACTATGTCTAATTGCTAGAAACCATTAACATTTCTAAGCCACACGGGGTCTAAAGCTAAAATGACAGTAGATTATAATAATAATAATAATAATAATAATAATAATAATAATAATAATGTATATTTAATAAAGCGCCCTTACTAGCAGGAGCCATTCAAAGGCGCTGTACAAATAATATGTAATATAATAATACCCCAAATAACATATCTGTAAAAAAAAATTAAATGACTACAATTTATTTCTTTATTATGTGTTATTTGTTATCTATGGTATATATGACTTATGGATATTAATAATAATCTTTATAATTAGACAAAGCCTCGTTAGACATAATGTTATAGATAATAAACAGCCACTAGTCAATTAACATTATCAATATAAATTATACTATAGTAACATTACTGGATATGTAAATTACTACTAGTACTACTACTACTGCCATCACCACTACCAATTCTACTACTACTACTACTGCTGCTACCACTACCACCTCCAATACTATTGCTACTGCTATTGCTAGTGTTTACTACTACTACTACATCCACCACCACCACCACCACTACTACTACTACCACATCCACCACTACTACTACTACTACTACTATTACTACCACCACCACCACTACCATCACCAATACTACTACTACTACTACTACTACTACCACATCCACCACCACTACTACTACTATCACTACCACCACCACCACTACCATCACCAATACTACTACTACTACTGCTACTACTACCACATCCACCACCACTACTACTACTATCACTACCACCACCACCACTACCATCACCAATACTACTACTACTACTACTACTACTACCACATCCACCACCACTACTACTACTATCACTACCACCACCACCACTACCATCACCAATACTACTACTACTACTGCTACCACATCCGTGTGTGGGCGCCTCCATGGTCTAGCGGTAGCGTGCTGGACCACAGATCACTACCACCCGTGTTCGAATCCCGGCGTGGGCATATCTGAAGGTTGTTTCGTCTTTCACTTCGTCTCATTACCTTTGGAGGTCGCTCGGCCCATTTAGCCTACCTTGTGCACAAAAGTGGCCGTAAAACATCAATCATCATTATCATCATCACCGCTACCACATCCACTACCACCATCACCACTACTACTACTACTATTACTACTATTACTACCAGCACCACCAGCACCACCTACGCTACTACTACTACTACTACCACATCCACTACTACTACTACTAATACCACCACCACCACCACCATCACCAATACTACTACTACCGTTATAGCACCTTGGTACAAACCCGACTGGTCTATGTCAGAAGGTTGTTTCATCTTTCACTTCGCCTCATTACCTTTGGAGGTCGCTCGGCCCATTTAGCCTACCACGTACAATAAAAGTGGCTGCAAAAAACATCAACATTATTACATTGTATCAATTCCCCTTAACAAAACAATACAGCATTTGTACTATTACTACTACTACTACTACTAGTGTTACTACTATTATTACTATCACCCCCACTACTACTACCGCCTTCAATACTACTACTTCTACCACTAATATTAATACAACGGCCATCAATAATATTACCACTACTTCTGCTACTACTGCTACTACTACTTCTACTACAAACACTACCTCAAATATTAATACTGCTATTCAGGGTCGGGGTAATCGTAATCGGTTATCGTAATCGATTGTAATCGATTACGTATTCGTAATCGATTACATTGCAAATGTAATCGTAACCAACGATTACTTTCACGATTACACAAGATGTTTGATTATTTACCATTTTATATCATGCCAGAGATAATGGTTTGGTATGTAAGGCAAAAGATAACAATAGAACTGATTTACCCATTGTAATGTTGATATTTGGCTATTGATGACTCAAATGATGATAAAACATTTAGCTTCACCACGTTATGATAAATCACTAAAAGATGAACATTACAGAATAGTGCATCTTTCATTTACTTGTAATGGGTCAGTAATAAATCTGGGGGACATTTTTGACAAATGTATTAATATATATGAACAAGTCACAACAGTATATCTAGCTGACTACTACCATCTTATGAACATCCACCGTTTAAAAGAATTCTTGGCACAAGAGGCCCTTTTATTGTGGTCCATGCTTTTATTACAAGTCGTATAGACTATTGTAACTCCATATTATATTCAACGAATTCGGAATAGCGCAGCTGGCATACAGGTGGTCGTCGGTTTACGACCTACCCAACTTACGACTGTTCAACTTTACGACCGGCCATACAACTTAAAGATGACTATATTATCATTACACGGTATAATATACATAACGTAATTATATCTCGGGTGGTAACCAATCAAGGTCGTAAGTCGACGACTACCTGTAGTGACCAATATTCGAAAATATGATCATATCACCTCGTTCTTCAAAAACTACATTGGCTACCTGTGAGACAGCGTTTCAAGATTTTACTGAAAACTTATAAATCTACCAATGACACAGCACAGGAAAGAATATCTGTGTGAACTAGTGTCCAGTAGAAAGTCATCCCGAAAACTCGCCTCATCTTGTCAGATACTGTTGCAGATATCCGTGTCTCAGCTCAAGTCATATGGTAGTTATGGGTTTAGTGGAGTACCCCCCCCCCTTATACTTTGTGTAATAGGTTGTCATGGGGACATTAGAAATGCGTCGTCTCTTGAATCAAAAGTTTTAATACGTTTTGAAAAACACCTCTTTGGGTTTGCTTTCACTAATAAATAGCGAATATCCCTCAAATCTGGTATTGTGTTTTACAAACACATTATTTGTGGTATCACTTGTACAGCGACTTGGAATGGTTCCCGGCAGTAAGGGCGCATTATTATTATTATTATTATTATTATTATTATTGTTACGATCGGCATCAATACTAGTACCTCTATTACTACTACTACTAATAATAATAATAATAATTAATACAAATAATTTTCAAGCAGGTAAGTAGTGTTTAAATCAAACATATCAAGCTCGGCCTTAGTTCTTCTTATAGTTGCGATATACTGCATCATTATCATCATCATCATCTTCTTCATCATCATCAAATTCATCATTATTAGCAATTATAGCCATAAATCTCACCCACTCCGTTGTTAAGAAGCTATAAATTGTCATCGTCAAGGTCATTATATATATATATATATATATATATATATTATAGGTTCCAAGATGTTGCCGATAAAGATGGTGAGGTTGATGCCTGGCAGCTACAAGTGATCTTAAACCATTTATTCTCTGGTATGTAAACAGATCATTAATAATATACCACATGTAGTAGTCACCAGATACCAGGCTGACCAAATCAATGTTCATATCTGTTTGGGCTTTTTTCCGCCGTTGATTTTTACCTCTGATAACCACATGTTTTGTTGTTGTTGTTGTTGTTGCATAAAACTGCGGCACACCACAGAACTGTGTGTGTGTGTGTGTGCGCACGCGCGCGCATGTGTGTGTGGATACATTTATATGGTGGCAATGGCCCAGAAGATCAAAACGTATACATCCTTTAAAGCCTACACCTCCATTAATCTACACATAGTTGAGTTTAAAAAAAAACACACATCTATATATACGTAGACCTCTATACGTCTGGGCTACTCATTAGCCTGTGGGACCTTTTCCCTATAAAGTGGAATACTTATATGAAGGGATAAAGGCCAAAAGCAAGGGAAAGAACAATCCCAAATGACCCGACCGCAGTCAAACATATATAACATCATCCCACATAACACCCACCCCGTTCGTACGAGAATTCACATAATTCACATATTATCGCCATATTTTGCCAGATGTTGCAGAAGATGGCTTTTGTCTAGATGTCTGTCGTAGTATGGTCGCTTCCTGTGACGTATCCTTTGCACGATATGTTAAACTGTCCTTTTCGTTGTTTACCTACGACGATAATTAACTCGGCTCATATTATTAGTTTAACAATAACCTTGACATACGTCGTCAGAATAATCTTTCTGGACAGATGTGTTATCCGGAAGCGGCCCAGCTCTATGGACAGCTAAGTAAATGGAAGGTCAGTAATTATTAATATTTATAAGGCTATTGTTAGCGTGGCTCCGGTGGCTTGTCGTTTACATAAATTGTTCTCCTTTTTTCTCTTTCTCTCCATCTCTAGTTCTCGGTAACTGATTCGTTCCTTGTTATGTCACACTGAGTGTCCGTCTCACTGGATGACTCACTGTCCGTTTGTCTGTCTGTGTACGTCGTATGTGTGTCTGTCTATCGGTCTCTCTGTCTGTCTGTCTGTGTAGGTGTGAATGTCTCTCTGTTGATCTGTCTGTGTTTGTGTGTATATCTATCCGTGTTCGTGTCTGTCTGTGTATGTTTGTCTGTTTTTGTCTGTCTGTGTGTCTGTATATTTATGTCTGTCTGCCTGTGTATGTCTGTAGGTCTGTCTGTGTATGTCTGTCTGTCTGTTTGTCTGTCTCTGTGTGTGTGTATGTCTGTTTGTCTGTCTGTGTTTATATGTCTGTCTGTTTGTCAGTTTGTTTGTCTGTGTATGTCAGTCAGTCAATCTGTCTGTCTGTCTATGTATGTATGTATGTATGTATGTATGTGTTTATGTGTTTGTGTATGTATGTATGTATGTTTGTTTGTCTGTATGTGTATATCTGTCGGTCTGTCTGTATATGTGTGAATGTCTGTATGTCGGTATGTTTGTTTGTTTGTCTGTGTGTGTATGTCTTTGTCGGTCTGTGTTTGTGGGTTTGTCTTGTCTGTCTGTCTGCCTGCCTGCCTGTATGTCTGTTTTGTTGTCTGTCTGTTTGTGTCTATCTGTCTGTATGCATGTCTGTTTGTCGGTTGATCTGTTTGTCTCTTTATTACAATGACTATCTGTCTATTTGTTGTCTATCTTAATGACTGATACACGATCTGTCTGACATTGTATCTCACATTCTGTCTCCCTCACTGTCTGTCTGTCTGTCCTGCCCGTCTGTTTCTCTGTCTGTCTGTCCGTCTGTCTGTCTGTCTGTCTGTCTGTCTGTGTTTATGTTTCAATCAATTAATTAATACCAATATAATTTTAATACCGTTTCAGGAAGTATTCATATCTTTAGATGAAGATAACAGAAAGTCAATCCCCAGTGAGAAGTTAAATGACGTCATAGCAGCCTCGGGTGAGTCATATCTCTATTGATTTAGCCTTAATATTATCAACATAATAACTAAATTGATGCTGATGATAATGATGATAGTATTGATATAAATATTAATATTAAATTATGGTCGCCATCTGTCTGTTTGGCGAAAACACCAATCACAATGTGTTATGTGTAGGTTATGAGGTCGGGTCAAGGACGATAAAGGCCATCAAAGTACGTTACAGCAACAAGGAAAACCGACTGTCATTCGTCGACTTCGTCACTTGTATGCTAAAGTTCTCTTCATTCTGCGGTAAGAATGGCCCGGGAATGGGCTGAATTGTCTGATTATAAGAATGATTGGTTTGTAAATGGGACATAGATGGGGAAAATTCTGATATTGTCGTAGATACAATAATACTTAAAGTGAAGGATTAAATTGAACGTGCGTGTTTTAAATATGTTAGCAATGTTTGTGCATGCCTGAATATATGCATGAAATTTATTTGAATATGGCCTACACTTTCCAGATGCCTACAAGCAGAAGCAGATCGACAATGATCCAGCCTTCAGTGCTGATGAGGTAAGTTGATATCGTTCTAAATAAGAAATAAATAATATTTCACATATTAAGTAGGTATAATGTAAACAGATTGGAATCATCAATTTCGTGTTGATTTAGATCAAACTAATATCAATTTCCTCATACCTAAGTTAGACACTAGGCAGTACTTTGTACACACACACACACACACACATATATATATATATATATATATATATATATTGAGAGGGCTTTTCTTATAAATAGCATGTTAAGTACGTTATACTCAATTAGTATCCTATATCGTATTATGAATAAATAATTATAATATATATATATATAGAGAGAGAGAGAAAGAGAGAGAGAGAGAGAGCTTTTCTTATAAATAATAATGCGGCGCCTCCATGGTAACGCTAGCGTGTTGGATCACAGATCACTGCCATCCGTGTTTGAATCTCGGCGTGGTCATATCTGAAGGGTGTTTCATCTTTGACGTCGTTGCATTACCCTTGGAGGTCGCTCGGCCCATTTAGCCTACCATATGCACAAAAGTGGCCGTAAAACACCAATCGTCATAATAAATAATACTCAAATCGAAACATATTTTGGTTATTGTAAACAATAAAAACCTTACTTAAGACTACCTCTCTTAAGAATCCACCTGTCTTAATAACTATATATTTATCTATCCAATCTACAGTTCACCTTTCAAACCGAATCCCGGAAATTGCCGTACTGTAGCGATCAATTAAGACAGGTGTCACTGTAGATAATAAATGTTAATATGATTATTAATAATTTATGCCACTTATATCTTTTTTCTATTATTCAGTTCATTCAGCTGACGATGTATTCCTGAATGAAGCGTCACAGTCACTCGCAGCAACTACAAGAGATTATTTTGTAAATTTATTTTTTATCTTTATTATAGCCATCGTCGTCTAGTTCTACGTTTGTTGTTTAACTCATTAAAATGGCCTATTGTAGGTCATCTATTAGAACGTTCCAGTTTGTATAAAACGTTATTTTTATATCCAGGTACACACGTTGATAACAACGAGCGGTTGTGTTTGGGTTTTTTTTAAGTTACCACATTAGTTGTTCATTTGAAGCTGAAAACATAGCTGTATACAACAGGCACACACACACACACACACACACACCGACCGGTTATCCTATTTTTGTATGTAAAGAATCACACACTGCTGTCAGTAAGTAAATAAAATTTGAAAAAATGTTTCCTTGTCTGAAGCGTTTCGTTATGTGTGTGTGTGGGGGGGGGGGTTGGTGGAGGGGGGGTATATTTGAGCGAGAGCATTCAGGAATGTACATACTTGTGTATGTAAAACACGTGAATTATACCAGTATACCCGCATCTCTATAAAACAACCTTGACCCCATTAACAAAGCTGATGCCTTTGTTTTAGGCTTACTGTAGACACTGTCACAATCTGTACAACTTACATCCATGGCGAATTAACTGTTTGGGATGTCAACTTCATATACCGTCACGCGTATAACACGTTCAGCAGCTCTCTTTCTCTCACTAACTAACTAACCAAGCCATTGGATAATTAACCGTATAAAAACGCCGCCTCCGTGGCCTAATTAGTAGTGCGGTTTGATCACAGAATTATAACACCCGAGTTCAAATTCTTGTAACTGAAGTGTATTTCATCGCTCACTTTGCACCATCTTCTTCGAAGGTCACTCGCTATATGACCAATCGGGAAAGTGGCCGGAACATCAACGGTTCAACATCAGTAATTTATATTTAAAAAGCTTTCCTTTAACGGCACGTAAACAAACAATGGCTGAGGTTCGACTATCTACGCTCATCTGTTTGAAAACAAGATGGGAATGGAAATATTCAGACTCTGGAAATTTGGTGAATTACGCCTTTAAAATTAAAGAATACGTGTCAATACACATAATTACCGAGTCAATACTGTAAGTTTGGACATTCATCATAGGGTACGGAAATACACAAATATTGTCAACACATTGACAAAAGGTCCAAGTGCGCTTTTACGGCGAATGTGTGTCTTTTTAGCAAAGTAAACAATTAATAATTGGTTTTGTTTGTTGTTATTACGATTAACTGTTTTACTTAACCGGATCACGGCTAGTCTGGATTGATGCTCAATATATAGCAATAAATAACAAGAACCCTAACACAACTTAAACACGCCAACAAACATACACAGACAACCAACCGGTAATAAAAAAATGGCACACAAAAAAAAAACTAATATTAACAAAGCTGGAAAAAACTGACGAAAATGAACAAATTTATAAGAATAGAAGTATACAATTAATAAGGTTTTGGGAACGTTTAACTTTTTCAAGGACAGGAGTCATTTTCAATATTGCAATAATGACAAGAACCCTCCCTTAAACAGTGGCAAATGGGCTCAGTGACGAAATATATTCTAATATTAACAAAGCTGGAAAAACTGACGAAAATGAACAAATTTATAAGAATAGAAGTTTCCTATAAAAAGGATCGGACGATAACAGATCAAGACAGAGTCACTTTACAACTATTGTGTGTGACGAAGTGGTCCCGTTATCAGTGGCAAATGGGCTCAGTGACGAAATATATTCGGAACGAACAACCCTGGCTGGAACCTCCACTACGAAGAGTTCGAAAGATGTCTGCGCCCTTGAATCAATTCGTCGGCGAAAATAAATTTGATGGCATTATTTAATACGATGGTTGTATCGCTTGTATAGTAGTTGATTGAAGTTGGCTGCTTAACGAAGTCTGATAAATACAAAAACGGCAATCTGCAGCGCTAATTTGAAAAAGAACCTTCGAACAGTAGCGGGATCTGAAACTATTAGGGTCTTGTGTTTTATATATATATATATATATATATATATATAATCATTGATTATCAAGCCTTTAAGATTAACTGTTTTGCCGGCTCATCTGATATCAGGTAAAAAATATTCAAAAATATATTTCTAACCTACTGATCATAATTATACGAATAACTTTACAAATTCGGTAGGAAATTGCTGGGACCAATAAAGCCTTAATCACCTGTCTTCTCATACAACAGCAGTAATTAACAGACTGCGATGTGATAAATTAGGCACCGACTTAGCTGTCAGCCATGGATCCTGGGAAGAGAATCGAACCCGTGATCATTTAATTAAGTGAGCGTCAAACTCTCTAACTCCGCATGCCACGTTATGGTGCCATTATAATTATTTAGCCTGCAGTATCATAACAACAAAGAGAAAACACTCGTGAGGCCTAAATGCAACATTAATGACAAAATTATGCAATTTGTGTACTGTACTTACGTACATTGAGCGGATACGGGGGGAGTGGTGTTGTTGTGTCGCGATCGGCAATAAATTCTCACTGTGAAATGTGATTTACAATTTGTTATCCTCGTGAACCGTCAAAATAAATTATCTTCGTAATGCGTTAATTATTTCATGTATATTTTCCTCGTGATCTGTGATCGACACCGTATATTATTTTCCTCGTGAAATTCGTACAAAATAATATCAAATTTACCTTTTTTTCTCAGTACTCAATGAACTACAAAACATACACAGGGAAGACATATATAGTCCACACATTATCAACACACTGTTTTGTACTATTTTTGTTAAGGCATTGGAATTTTGCCCTCAGTAATCCATGATCAGTGATAATTAGTGGTGTCTGTCTATTGTATTGACCGTTGTATACTTATAGTACATTGAGGAGACTAGCTTTGTTAGAGCTGATGTTATATGCAATTGATAAGAGTTGTTCACCTTACTAACAGTTACAGCAACGGTCAATAATCATTTAATTATATCAATGTGCAACGGTGTCATCATAATACTGGATATAATGCAGGATAATAAACTATGTGTAATCATTGTCTTTTCCAATGCACTAAATTTATGACTGTGAAGTGTGATAATAATGAAAATATCCTTGTAAAAACATACTGATGGCTGTGAATTATGAAACGGGTTATATTTTCCACGTGAAATGTGAAAAGCTATATATTGTATAAAGATTCATGAACAGGTAATTATTGCTGAACATACAAAAGTTACCTTTTACGGATTAATATTGTTATAACACTTGCAGTAAAGCCATATAATATACCTAGATATTTTCAGAGTAAAATAAGAACACAGATATATATACATATAGGAATATCACATAATATTCGCTAGATGTCGCCTCCTTCGTTAGCACGGTTATAGGCGTTGTTCATTCGGTGATATTTATATTTTATCTAGATTTATGGTCTGATCGAAAGTGTTGCCTGTTTTAGTAACATTCAGCGAGTTGATAAGACGATCACCGATTGTTTTCTGTATATTATTGCTTCTCTGACATTGCCCGGTAATTATTCTTTATAATAAGATCCATATTTAGACTGTGTGGTTGATCACTAGATTAGTAGATATCTAGACCTCTAGTCTAGTCTAGATCTAGATCTGGATTCTGGTCCATCGCATATTTATAATATTACATTATTATTAGACCTTAGACTCTAGATCTAGTTCGTAATAATAACATTGTCTAGTCTCAGCTCTGAATGTAGTCTAATGTACTTATTTAAGAGTCTAGACCTAGTACTAACTAGGCACGAATTTAGTAATTAAATATTTAAGTTAACTTTGATACTGCAATTTAGGATAAGCAGCACACTGATCACCCACGGTAATATTGGTGGTTGTGTAGACGAATATATCATAAATAGATATGACAATTTAATATTATCATCATAATCATGTGTTCATATTTAGGGTGGTATGTCAATCTGGAATCTCTGTTTGGCATTTTGTCAAGTTGTGTCATTCATCACATGCTTAAAGTCAAATTGGACTGTGAATGGTTGGTCCTATTATTGTGTAAAATCGCCTAGTCAATCGTGTGGACTCACCTTTTAAATCATAATGATCAGTGAGTGACAGTGCCATGTTAGGCATAAACTGTACTGTAATTAGCCTAGTTAATACACCTCACAAACATGATTAATTACAGGTAGTGTAAGATATTTAACATAACATCATCAGTATATGTATGGATTATTATTCATATCATGATTGCTTTCATTGAAACAGTCACTTCCCACACATAAATGTCCATTGGATATGCATATAAATGTATACTTGTGGACAGATAGTGAGATGTGTATGTGTTCATAGTTTTTCTTCCCTCCACTAACAATCCCTTCCAAGATTTATGTTAACACTGTATTACCAAAATCATGCTATACTATCACTACTTTGCTGCTGCCCCACAATCATTCCACAAACTAAAATTTAATCTGGGAGTGAACTATATTGTTTGATGTTTTTCCAGACCTGAAAGTAAAATTTTTGGAAATGGGTAGTGGATCATACTGGCGATTTAAAGAAAATTTCTGTTGCAGAAGACATGTTTTATCTCCACTCAGAATTCAATTAGTTTATTTCAGCATTCATAATACATAATTTTAATGAAATCAAACACATGTAGAATGTTGAAAAGGAGGATGATTGAAGCATTACTTATATAATGTCCTAAAAATGCACAAATCCCAATTTTTCTCTGGGGATTTTCAGTGCCTCCCACTGCTTGTGGCTCACTTTGCTCTGCGGTTTCCTTTCCTGCCTTTCAGGTGTTTTTTTCTTCTTCCAAAGACCACTCTCAATCCTGATACATGTTCCTTTAAATTACTTAAACTTGTCAACCATTTTCGTCTATCCTATGTAGTTACCATTAACCTTGTATGTAATAAATGGGGAAAACACTTTTGATTATTATCATATACAGTAATAAATAAAATGATAGAGTAATAAGTTTCAGTTTACAATTTTACATGAAGCTTGGCTGATGCTTTGAAATTGTTAGAGATTTTATTCTCCACTGTTGCTCGCCAGAAGGCTGTACACTTGTTAACCTGTAACAATCTTCAGCAGAAGTTATTTGAACTTTTTATCTGAGATCTATCTGTATCACACACTTATGCATTAATTTAGGCTGAGTATATGGAACAAACAGATATATGTAGCCAATAATGTTTAGCTGAAGAAAAGTTGTAAACACTTCAAATTACTGTTTTAGATTAATTTATGTACTTTTTAATTTGGTATTGTCACATATTTATTTTGCCTACAGAGTAAGAACAATAAATGTTTGGGCGTCTTTAATACAAGTTTGAAGCTTTTTGCAAAAGTACAATCTAGAATGTATTGCTGCTGCTACGAATACTACAGTTTTTGTGGGAGGTCACTTCTCTTTCATAAGTTAACAGATTAGATGCTGTACATTTATATAAATGTTACTCAGATCTTATACAATGTGTTTTATTTATTTTGTACAGATTTTCCTGTCATTGGATGTGTATAATCATCATGTAATTGAAGTTTTCCACTGTTTCAGTTAACCTAAATATTACTGATGACTGCAGACAATGTTCCCGTTGTATCAGACATCGGGTTTCTGTACGTATAAAAATAACCTTTCATCCTGAGATACAATATTTTATTATAGGTGTGTGTATAATAATAATTTGTTTTGTAATGTATTTTGAGGATATGTGCCATTCATAAGCTGTGTGTGTGTGTATGTATTTCATCCAATGTTATATTATTTACAGATGCTGCTCCTGTCAGTAAAGCACTCGTTGGCAGTTCAATCCTCGCTTGTATTGGCTTCAATTTGCCGTTGGCTCATCTTCGTAATTGGTTTAGACTGACACCAAGTACACTGTCCGAAGACATTGATGTATGTTACAATATGGGCTAGCTGCCTGCTTGACTGGAACTTAGCAAAAATTAAACCCAATATTTTATGGGCGTTCGAAAATATTCTTACCCGTTGGGTGATGCGTATATATTTTTATCACATTCACTTTATGAATAAAAATATGTGATCCTGTTTACTGAATTTTTGAAATATGTCCTATTCTTTGTATGTAAACTAAGGTTTAGTTACAAATGTCCATTATAATTTACTTTCCGATTTATTTGTTACATTTAAAGTTCTGTGATAGATTACTTATTGATTAAAGTTTTAAATGGTGTTTGTTTCTCACAAAATAATACAAACAGATGACATAGAAATTTATTCTCTTATCTTTAAATGGTTTTTGATCTTTCAGTATTACCTATGGAGGTCTCTTGACCCATTGATTGTACCAAGTGTACACTAGTGGTCATAAAACAATAACTTGTTCCTAGTAGATTTCACACGTTACTTTTTGAGTCATTGTATTTTCAGATATTTAGGTATTTGGCTTGTCGTTGTGTGTTCTTGGATCCCAAGGATATTATCTGGGCTGCCATCATACTTTATCATTTCCGGATTTTCGAGAGGCGCTATGGTTCCAGAAAGTTTGCAGTGAGTGATCTAATTTTTTAACGTCAATTTGCTTTATCCATATCTTGCAGGCATGAATGGAATCCTTATCTTAATGATTAGAAGGAAATATTTGATAACATGCATATACAGATAATATGACATAAAAGCTAAATATGAGCATCCATCTTTATGGGGGTTGGCATAAGTTCGAGCTCTAAGGCGCTTCTGTGGTGTAACTGGTAGCGTGTTGGATCACAGATCACTACCACCCGAGTTGGAATCGCACCATGGGCTGAAGGTTGTTTCACCTTTGACTTCGCTTCATTAACTTTGGAGGTCGCTCAGCCCATTTAGCCTGCAGTGTGCACAAAAGTGGCCGTAAAATGTCGATCATCATCACCACTCTGTGACGATGAATGCACTATTTTCTGTTATTGTCAGTTTTATAATATTGCTCTCACCTGTTTCACCATGAACCTAATCTCATTGGGAATAGCTTTCAGTACCACATCCAAAGACTTATATTGATCAGAGATACTCTGGTAGAGTTATTCGTCACATGGTATAATATTTACAGTTAATTATTGTATTAGATAAACCAGATCTTTACTATCACTAAACTGTGGGAGGCTTCTCATTTGGGAGGGGGGGGGAGAATTTCAATGTGAATACATTGCGTGTTGATATTGACAACAAAATATTTTATTGACACTTGGTAAATAGACTGTATGTCAAAAACACTGAAACATTTAATCTATTAACCTATCACTGTTGTATTGTTCCCTACCATAGAGATATGTATCACTGTGACGTTTTGATAACTGTTGCTCAGCAGAAATTGCATGTTAAAATAATTTAGCAAATTTCTTTTGTTTGAAAACAAACAATGCCACAATAAGTGGAAATTGTTTATTTGGCTAATATATGTTATCAGCATGATAGTAACCCCTAGACAGACTGATCTACTCAATTCAGTACATAGTTTAATTGCCCTGCATGCCAAACAAATCTAGCTTTTCTCCATCTTTGTTTTTCCATGGAATATCAGTTGATTCACTCTAGCTTTTGGTACACATCAAATATCCTTCTGGTGCAGACACTGTGTATATAGATATATTATGATTTTAGTGATAATAAAGGACACACAAAACATTTATTCTGATATTTCGTGCAGAAAGAGCCACAAAAATTGTTTAAGTTGAACTTTAACTCTGGTTTAGTTCAAACCCTGATTTAACTCAGATTAGACCATGTGTAAGCTATGGGTGGGTTTAATCTTACCAACCTCGATCTTTATATTATGTGGATTTAATGTTAACAATAATTTTAAAAACCATTTTTACAATATTTGTGTTTGAACCAGGGCTGTGTTTTTTCCCGAAAGAAAGGTATTTCTTCCCTTCCGAT
The DNA here is from genome assembly GCA_025642065.1 of Paralvinella palmiformis. NCBI lineage: Eukaryota > Metazoa > Annelida > Polychaeta > Terebellida > Alvinellidae > Paralvinella > Paralvinella palmiformis. Next base: position 28,397 of record JAODUP010000271.1, read on the forward strand.
GGGAAGAAATGTTTTTTTACTGGGAAGAAATTGGGAAGAAACTCTGTGACAACAATCAACTGATCTGGTGAGAGTTTCGCACCCTTTTAACTGGGATGTAGAGCATATACCACAAAGTGCTCCACTGTGATGGCTGGGTTGAATCATTTCTTAACAAATAATGTACTAATGTTGCGTAAGAAGTGAGGAATACCAAAATTGGGGCTCCTTTTAAAGGGTTTTTGTGCAATGAATTGATGAACAAGTGGATTCCAATGATCCAAGCAGATTAATCAATTAGTGAACCCTGTGATCAGCAGTTCCATGACACACATGTGAATCCTTAGTTGTCATCGTTTATAAAATCAAGATGAAATTAAAAGACACTAGTTAATAGTTTGGTGAAAAACTATAATTATATATAATATAGTCAGCGATGTGGCATTTTGTTCCAACTCTGGCTCTTAATGGATTGAATCCTATAGTGTTGTAGGTCAAGGATGGCCCAAAACATCTTTCTTCAGCTGGTAGGAAATATAAGTCGAGGTGCTTTCCCTACTAAAAAATTGATTTAACCACGAGTAGTTACATACAATTATTTTCAATATGTTGCCCAAAACAATTCAATTTTAGTTTCTCCCAATTTGTTTATTGTTAATATATTCATTATTAATGTTGAAAAACAATATTATTGTTTTTCCCCCTAAATTAAGCCAAATATTACCTTCCCTTCTAGTATGACCCACATATAAGACGCACTCGATTTTGGTGTTGGAGTATAAAAAGTGTGACTTATATGCGAGTATATGCAGTATATCCTATTATGATTTATGAAAATGCATATGTGTATGAATAGCATGAAAAATTTATTATTATTTATCAAATTTGAAAATGGCAAATCTAAATTTAAATGATGATTTTGTACCATTTTGGGATTTCTTCCCAAAATGGAATGGAAGAAAGTATTTCTTCCGTAATGGAAATAAAACCAGTTTTTACTGTGGTTATTACCGTCCATGGAAGAAACATGCCAACCCTGGTTTGAACAAATTGTCATTTATTTTATAATATCATTTCAGAGTTTGCTCTTGTGCAACATGTGTATATCACTTTTGCTGGAGATATGCTTTATGTATTGTGTAAGAAACAAAGAACTGGTGCATTTTCCAACAGGACCGTAAGTTTGGCTATCTTTTGTAAGAGTTATAAATGTATTATATGAAACTGTGATAAAATATTTACATTTGTTTGTGTGTGTGTGTGTGTGTGTGTGTGTGTGTGTGTGTATATATATATAGACTCCTATCAAATTATCTTATTTAACAGCTATGGGGTTGTGTTTTCGCTCTATGTTCCATATTATTGCGACATACCACGAGTGGCCTACACACATGTCATGGGAGTTCCAGTCACAGGAAAGTCTTTAACATATATTATTGGCCTACAGGTAACAATCTTTTTTGTTATTTCTCTATCTCTGGTAATCTTTCAATTAAATGTAAAAAATAACGAAGCACACGCCAGCCAAGCTCTCAATCTCAATGACCTATATACTGATGTTATTATATAGGTCAGTGGTCCAAGTAGAGGCCATGAGAAATGCCTATTGTTTTGGTGTTCTCACATAACTTTATTGTTTTGATAACAAAGTTCTCAAATTAAATTTTCCCTTTTATGGTAACTTATCACATCTTTTAACATGCACTAGTCAATGGCTCAAGATGTTGAATTTCTTCTAGATAAATGTTTTGGGCCAGTTCCTTTATCAAATAACTCGGGTGCCTCCGTGATCTAGCAGTAGCATGTTGGACCACAGATCACTATTACCTGTGTTCGAATCTCGGCATGGGCATATCTGAAGGGTGTTTCATCTTTGACCTAGCTTCATTACCTTTGGAGGTCACTCGGCCCATTTAGCCTACCATGTGCATAAACGTGGCGGTAAAACATCAATCATCATTTATCAAATAACACTTGGTGCTTGTTTTATGTTGGCAAACAGTGTATGCTTTTGTTTATAGTTGAAGTTATTCTATCCTTTTGCTCATCATGTTCATAACTTGTACATCGTCGTGAAGTTTCATTTGGAAAAGATATTTAGCCTGTCATTTTTAAATAAATAATCAGACAAGTGTGTGCACACATGGGTGAAAACGAGCACATTTCCACATGCCACACCACAAACATGGGTGTACATGATCAGTATGTTGGCTCCGTAGAACTCATCAATATTAGCCACATATACAGCATAACTTTGACAATAGCAACTTACAGCTGGGACTCGTGGATTAACTAAATCATAAAATGTATATATTATTGATCTCAGTTGTAATAAACTTGTTTGTAAAAGTAGCAAAAGCATTTCCAAAGCACCAGAACAAACTAAAAAAGAATGTAACATTAATTTATATGATTCAGGCTAAATACTGCTGTATATTTTTTGGTAGTGATCAAATATTTCAGCTTCATATAGACATTAAATTAAATAAACTGCTTTGATTCTAATATGTCTCTGATAACACACACCACAGGTGAATATAGATACTTAGGCACATTTCATTTTTATATTACAACCATTTTGTTCTTTCAATCAGTTATGCATTGTGACACATAGCTTGAGAACCAGTATATTTTAAATATTTCTAATAATAATATTAGAATGAATGAGAATTGCTCCGAGAGCACCAGATTCAAGAACTATTGTCACTCGGTTGATGCCATTGGTGAATACTTACCAAAGACACAAGATAACTTGCATCTACTGTCTAAATGCTGGCTGATACATTGCATTTTTATCATATCTAAATTTAAGTTACCAGCCTGATTAATCTTGTGATGATAATAATACTAATAATATAGTACATTTTAATCAGACATAAAGTAAGTACCTTTTCTTCCAAAGTTTATATATCATTCATCAAGTAAGCTCTAGACCCACTGCACAAATTCAGTATTTAAAAACATTATTAATCTTTTACTGTCTAATCCCCATGTGTATTCATGGAGTTCAGCATCATAGTCAGTTACTCTGGGTATGAGTACTTATTCTTTCATATCATTATTATTGTCCCATGCCTAATTTTAATAATGCACTTTCTAAAATGTGAATTGCTGTAACATGTAGAAGATACAAAATAGTATTTCATATATATATATATATATATATATATATATTATACAATACAGGCAGAAGCAGTAATAAGCCAGTGACTTATCAGTATTTATTCAGCTATTTGTTGTTATATTTCAGTTGTTGAGTGGATCTCTTGAATCTTTGTTTTTGGCTATTATTGGCTTGGTGAGTTTTTATAATTGTAATAATTTATGAGTTTAAAAAAAACATTTTACGATATATGCCAATTTTTTGTAATGGAAACTATTTTTACTCAGTAGAAAATATCTCTTGTCCATCTCTTTTTTGCTATCAACATAATTGTCTGTCGTAGATTAATGAGCTTTACCAGTAATAATCACCAAACCACATTGTTCTGATTCCAGTTTCATTAAAAATTCAGTTCAGATTTTCAGTGAGAACAGTTCGTGATTTAATTATTATATTTTCCATCATTGATATTAAGGATGGGGTGAATGGCATTTACGTTTACGCAAAACTCGATTTAATCACAAAATAAACATTTAATCGAGGAAATTACAAATTGCCACATTTTAATTCCAGCTTTCGGGTGTCCTAGTTAGAAAGAACATTTTTTGGGTACAGAACTGGTTACGAATACCAAAGTTCGTTGCCGGAGCATTTCATAAGACACTTGGCTGGTTGTTGTATAGCCCTCCACCTCCTGAGCCGAGTACGCCAATGGGGGCGACACTGGAAATACAGCGACAGCAGCAGATAGAAAGACTAGAACAGCAAATGGCTTGGGGTCATTTACAGCCTCGTCATCAGGTGTGTCTCGCATATTGACATGACCAGCCCAGAAAGATTCTTGCATTATAAAACCTTTTGGCTTGTCGTACAAAAAAGTCCCATCTTGACACAATATCAGATTATCTATGGCTGTAAAAACTGTGTCAACAGACCAATTGAATTACCCCTGGTGCCACCATGCAGCTGAATTTCACCCTACAGTCTCAGGTTAGAAGTCTAAGAATCACTGTGTTACATGGCGATTTATGCGTGTAGTGGGCAATAAATATCTTACTGAAAAGCTGTATTTAGGCTATTTACCAGCTATATTTGAATTTTATTTATAGTCCATTAACGGTATGTGATCTCCAGATCATAAATTTTGATTTAATAGGAATGGCGTAGAGTTCATCCTATAGATAAATGCCACTAAATTAAGTAAAGTTCAGCGTGATTTGTATGGCTGTCGTGGTCCAGCCTGTCTAGTTAACTTTTTTTTGTAGAACCTTTGTCATCTGACATGCAAAATGTATCCAATTGATATTTTTACACCAAATTGAGGGATAAATCAGTTAAGCTGTGTCTTATTTCTTATGAATAAAGCTTTCTCCATATTTTTCAGGGTGGCTTGATATATAATTTATTTGGTATTAACCGAAATGGTCATCGAGGTGACATTAACCACTTAAACATGGCAAACATGAGCCCTCCATCTGATGAACAAGTAAGTACACATACCTGATTGACTAGTTTCTAGTCGATAAGCTATAACCGTTATGGTACTCCTCAATCAACCTCTTATATTTATTATAAATGAAACATTGTTTTGTGGTTTCTGTTCATTGAGTATTTAATTTACTCAACTTATTCCGCTCTAATTGCCTCTTATTGTGGTTCTTTATCCGTTCTCTTGCCATTTATCCATTAACACCCGGATCTTAGAAATCATTCAACAGTTTTTTTCAACCAGTCCACATTCTCTTGAGTTTCTAAAATATTTCATTAATTATTCTTCACATAGTTTTTTGAAAGGCAAAATATTGAATTTGTATGAAATTTGATTGGACACAACTTCTGCTAGAAATACTGCTCAAATTCTTGGAATAGTCACTATGCAATTCCCTCAATGTGATTATTACCTAGTTGATATAAATATTCTGTAACTTGGTTCAGATACGTGCTGTTTATGATATTAATTTATGTTATTTTTCAGATACAACGGCTAGTCGAGATGGGTTTTAATAGAGATAACGTGATGAATGCTCTGAGAGCATCAAACAATGATATAAATGCAGCTACAAGTATTTTGTTACACGATACTTAACATATGGAGTATGCTCTAGTGATATACGTGTATGTTATCTATTTTATGCTCTCTGTCGTACTGTATGAAGGAACTTCTCTTTTGTTGTTAATATAGTCATTTATGCCAACTTACAAATTATGTTTTTAATTAATAAACTATTGCCCAGTCATGATTGTCAGTCTGACTTGCTAACAAACTATGAACATCATACACACAAGAGGTTCTACACTTTTAGAGTGTTAGCTAATATCTTTGCAAGCCTTTAGGGGTGGAAATAAAAAATTATAATTATTTAAATTCTTTAGCGAGTCAAAAATGTTCATAATTCTAAGGTGAGTTGGAAAATAAATCATTAAACTAGATTATTCATCTTTTTAGTTGTGGTTTTATTTGTTTATTAATTTAATAACTGCCTTTCAGTCTTGTTTGTTAAGTTGCACTGGTAAATGTAAGAACTAATATTACAAAGCATAATTTATTTGATACATGTGTATTATAAATGTACATTAGTGTGTGTGTGTGTGCAGAATTATGAAAATGTACAGTATTTAGTTAATTATCCCATGTTAATGAGGGTTTCTGTATGAAATTGTAACTATCTGTCCCCCACTTTCTGTTTTCCTGGCGAAAATAAAAGTGATACCATTATTTGGATAGCTCAGTCACATAAGTAGCCATTGTTGGCCTTCAATTTTAGGGACGTTTCTCGTATTTCAAAAACAGCAATTCACATTTGTCGGCACACCATGCTGGAGATAAGATGCATCTTAATGAAGTAATACGACTAAATAACCATCATTAGTTTGTATCTCATATCAACAAACGTCTGTAGCGTTTATCGAACTAGATGTAAACATTAGTCAATGGTTTGACAGACTGAACTGTTTGACATTTTAGTTACTCCCAGAGAATAAAGCCTATAATTATCATGCAAATGTTTTGTTTCATTTTCCTTTCTGGTTTTTTCTTCTTCTTTTTTTGTAGCTTTCTTATGATTATACACACGCACACGCTTGGTAATAGGTATTTGGGATCAGATGCAATGCATGTCTAGGCATGAAAAGTTTCTTCTCTGCATTTAAAACCCCGGTGAATCGTCCAGATTTTAGTAATCACAATTCCTGATTCTCTGTGCCTTTTCCCACACGGCTAAAACGCAGTGTTGGGGCGTTTGTGTATGTGAGGAGATATTGTACGAGTAATTTTTATTATCCAAAATATTCATTTTCTATTTACATAACTATAACAGCAGAGATTTCTTTAGGATACTGTGGAATGGTGATCCTTGTTTGCAATACCAAAAGAACAGGCCTTACTGTTGTCATTAACCCTATGTATGACCTACATTTAACAGCTAATGTCACTATATGACACCAACAAACAAAACACTAATTACAACCAAAAAAACTTTATTACTTGCAGGGAAGACATTTTATGACTAATGATTTCTACAGATATGATTTTAAACATACCCCCCCCTCTCTCTCTATATATATATATATATATATACACCCAAGCATGTGTGGGTGTTAAATGATGATAAATAATTATTAATTTTAGATCTATCAATCTACGTGACGTACGTCAGTACGTGTGTGAATTTTCTTCACAGTTTAAACCTACAGTATAGATAATAGACTATATTGGTTTAAACTAATAGATAAATTTATTATGTTTCACTCAAATTCACAATACGTTTTTCTTGGAGCATATATACATTTTATTAAAGCCTGACATTTCTTCTATGTGCATTCTATGTGTGACTTCTGAGAAACTCGAAAACGTTATCCACCCAACCGGTCCTTGGAAACCCACAAATAACGACAAGTCGCTAACTACTTCAATTATCGCTCAGACGAAGAATTGGCTCTAACGTCTGTTAGATCTAGACTCTATAGACCTCTAGACGTATTTGGTTTTACTATTTAATATCTTAAAACAAAACTAAACTCTATAGGCTATATGGCTGGAAATTTCTGGCAAAGTTCGCATTAGTAAGTGGATCAATTTCTCTCTAACATAAGATATTCGTTTAGATATAATAGAATCTAATAGACTAGACTAGTGTCTAGTCTAAGAGAGTACATTGATTATATTTTATAAATTTAAATAAAGACCCCCTCTATACCCGGACACCACATACTCATACATATTAACATAGCCATGGCATAGATAGGCACATCCATATGATAGGGTCTACCTAAGCTGAGATCTAGTAACTAACTTATTTTAATTATACTTGGGGTTAGAGTCCAAATAAATTAGGTCTTAGAAATCGGGCAGTTATTATTTTTGAGATAAACTAGATGGTCTAAACTAGTGAAATGCCTAACATTTACATGTTTATAAATCCGACAAACCACTCACTCAGTGACTAAAGTCAGTGATTGTTACTAGATCAGTAGATAATCATAATAGAGATATTGTAGATCTATGTATTAATATAATAAAATAGACACCATAGGCATAAGCCTGATAAGGCCTAACCATTTATACCAAGGATTAAAATCAAAATGCTAGTTAAGAACTACCCTTAATTAAAGTAAAATTAATCACTTAATGTCTTACAGAATATCTCAGAACTTCAAAAAAGTAAGATGCAGTGCAATCATTTTAAAACAATGCTGTTGAGGTTTCATTTCCTTTTAAGCAAGGAAAGTTATAAGCCACAATTTCAAACAGTTACAAATCTGCCAAGCATTACGATTTTCTGTTCTTCATTGTGCCATTATGCCCGTACTCTGAAAACTACCATAGATCTGCCCTTTCCCGTAATAGTTCCATATGGTGCAGTTCTGTCACTGTCTTAGCCGCATACTGTATCACACAGCTTACCTGCTTGTATTTCATGTGTATCCCCAAACTGTCGCTTGTTCAGCACAGCCTCAGTGGTGCTCATCCCATGGCAGTTGCTCTAGACTGCATGGCTAGAAAGCCTTTGCTGCGCCAGCGAATCGGAATGGTGCATTTTTTTTTTCCAGGAGGGCCCTTAATTTTATTGAGCTGGTAATCTTGGCTGGTAACCATGCATTTTGCTTTATAATGGCTCTCTCATTCGCCAGTTGTTTACCGTAAATCAAAGCACATTGTCTTGTTTATATGGTGCATTTTTCTGTCCCTTTCAAGTTTTATTTGAAGATTTTAGTATAGTGTAGAACATTTAGGGTAATCATGTAATGATATGCAGACTTGTGCATGATGACTTAATTGTTATTAAATACAGGAAAGATCTGATTAAATGAAAAAGCAGTTGAACCTTTCACAAAAGAATACCTATGATGTTAAATTGTTTTGGTATCGATAAATTACATGGTTTTATGATGCATAGTGTTATGTTAGCCGTAGTTCGCATTTCACATGAAAATTATTACAATTTTCAATTGTTGGCAGCTATGCAGTTATTTTGAGAGAATTATACTCTAGACTTATTTAACCAGTTACTGGCATGCCTGGAACCAGGATTTGATAGTTATAATGAAGTGGCTGTTGGTCCGGACCCATAAGTTCAGTTTTCAGCACATTTTGGGTTTCTGTGGTGTATATAATGGGTCTGCTGCCAGGAAATGTCACAATTATTTCAGTCAATAGTAAATCTTGTTCAGGATTTCGTCCTCAAAAGGGAGTCATTATTTTCTCACAATGCAGTTCACTCTTGGTTATGTTTGCAGTCACAACTTATTAATCTGCTTTTAAAATGTCAAAAACAAATAATAGTATTTGATTTTATCGAATATCATACCAGTATGGCAATTAAAGGCAATTTAATAGAGTAAAACACAACAAATCACTGCTCCCGATGACTGTTATTATGAAAGGACTTAAAAAGCTAACCAGATCCTGATTGGTCGGGCGATTTGCTGAGAATTGCCAATCTCTCTCTCTCTCTCTCTCTCTCTCTCTCGCTATATATATATATATATATATATAGTTACAATTTATCCAATCTGATCAAATTATGTCTCCCAATCATTTTGATTAATTTTAAATACATACCAGTTACCTAAAATAAGACTTTGTAGTACACTGTATATTGTTATGACTAATATCCAGTGACTGCATAAATATTATACAGTATCTGTGAGTTGCTGAAGGATTTTACTTCTGTATAATGCATACATTAATGCTTTGAGTATAATGTTAAATTAAATTAAACAGGTGCAAATATAAAACTTAACAGACATCTTATGAACTGTTGAATTAACTTATAATCCAGTTTATTAATATCCATCAATTCAATACATTGCTGGCATAACACTGAATCATCATGATTGATGTTTTACGGCCAATTGTGTGCACATGGTAGGCTAAATAGGCCAAGCAACCTCCAATGGTAATGAAGCAAAGTCAAAAGATGAAACACCCTTCAGATATGCCCACGCTGAGATTTGAACAGGTCACTAATGATCTGTGATCCAACACACTACTGTTAGACCACAGAGGTGCCCGGCATAACACTGGAAAGAATATGCATAAACTGCAATGATCTGGCAATTACATTTCTTTGCATCATTAACCTGAAAGAAACATTTATCTCATGTAAACAGCAAAATATCACAAGCCATCTTTTCAATAAATAAGTTAAAACATTTTTGGCCACACGATGGTCTATGAACACTTTATTTTGTGATAATTCATCCTTACTTGACATACAGGATCCCAGCTTGAAGAAATGTTAACCATTCTATTATGAATGAGATATTTAGATGATTTATGGTCCACAAACATGCAATCTGTATCATTAACAAATTGAGATACAATAGCCCCACTGACTCATTATTCAAACGATATGATATTTTAAAACTGAATGACTTGAACGAATACTAAGTCATCCTGTTTATGCTTGATTTTATTAATAAGAGACTACCAATATTATTTAATTGAACCTTCCAATTTAAACATTAAATTCACAATATGCAAATAACAACACAGTCAAATTTGCTATACATTTCACACTGCTATTCTAACTTTGCTAGCAAACTTTCAATAAGCAAATTTCCACATTTACGGAACAAGAGGTCTAGTATAATTACTGACAGTTCTTCTTGATCACAATCTAAGCATCATATATAAATAAATCTTGAACGTTTACCATAGTTATGTAAGATTACAACAACAGTTCATTTCGTGGCAGTTTTCTTCTCTTTTGAGTCGGTGGCCAATGGGCTTCCACATAAGTCTTCTCCATTTTACCTTTTTTACTCATCCATCCACCTCATTCAACTAACACTTTCTCATATCCTTCTCCACCACCTGAATCTATGTCATCCACTGCCATCCTCTATCTCTCGCACTATCCACCTCGTACAACATACTCATATTTTCCCAGTCACCATCATCCTTCTGTAACATGTCCAAGCCACCTCGGTTGATTACGCTTAACAACTTCAGTGACCAGTTCAGTTCCCATTCTCTCCCTTAGCTCTGTACTTGGTACCATATCCCTCAGAGACACAATGTACATCCATTGCAGCATTTTTATCTGTCTGCTCAAATCGTCCTATCTCCTTTCCATTCATAGCCCAAGCCTCCACTTCTTACACCATTGCACCCCTCACACACGTCATATTCATCTTGCCTTTTAATAATGACACTTCCTTCCTTGTAGGTTTCCTGACAGCTCTCTAAACTTTCTCAAGGCACAGTCACCAATGATACAGAATTTTCCATCTCTGTCTAGACACAGGAGGAGGCTGTATCATAAAAGGCTGTATCATAAAACATATCTTGATTTATTGCCTTTAAATCTTGTATGCTTTATCCTTGAAAATGGTAATTTTGTCCTGGAAAATAATATTTCCTTTGCTGCAGGAACCATGTAATAGTAGACTCAACGCAGATACGTAATGTACCCCGACCTTCACCTTAGACTCTTCATTGTTCCCATGCTTTGTTTTGACCACTGTCATTGCATTATCATGTGTTATTATAATAATAAGGTATATTTAATAAAGCACCCTTACTAGCAGGAGCCATTCAAAGGCACTGTACAAATAATATGTAATATAATAATACCCCAAATAATATGTCTGTAAAAACCCTACAAGAGATTTATATATGGATTATTACTGGACTATAATGAAATATTATCTCAAACCTGAGTAAATGCAATGATTTACTCAAACCTAACAGCTAATTCTCATACGCTTACGTTGTCATTACCTCTTTCACGATCTAATCTTCATCCATCTCTCAAGACACTGAATGGCCTAAATTGTGCCGATGTGTTGTTAAACAGCATTCATCCAGCCATTCCACTGCCTCTATGGCCTCATGAGTTAGAGTGTGAGACTTTCTAACTCGTGCTAATATGGTGTGAGAGGTCGGATGTTCGAATCCCCAGTGTGGCACTGTTGTAGGAGGAGCTCTTCATCCAACCAGTCAACTGGCAAGGTTTTACCCAATGAATATACCATTTATTGTAAATTATAAATCTATTTAGAATTAGTTCCCATGGTGAAGCTTTAAATTACAGACCATATGCATCTCCCTCATTTGAGGTACCGGTAGCTAACCATGTAAAATAACTACCATTTTGACCATTATAATTATTATTATTATTTAGTTTCCTCAATGCCCACCAGGCCACTTCATTTAGCACTCTGTGAGATTTCTTCTTCAGGTCCGCTAATGCATAAAACAATGCCTTCTTTTTCACCAAAATCTTCTCTTGCACCTGCCATGCAATAAATATTGCATCAGTCATCCCTTTCCTGGGCATAAATCTAAATTGCATTCCATCGATAATCACTTTTTTTCATAACCTTCTCTCCCCGAAACTCTACAATATACATTCATTCCATGTTCTAAGAGTTGTATCACCTGATGTGGCCCACCCTCCAATGGATCACCTTTCCCTTTGTATATCAGTATAAGAGTATTTAGCTCCCAGTCCCTCGGTACCTTTCCCCCGTGCGTCACCACGTCACAGATCTTTGTCATCTTCATCACCCCAGCCTAAACAGTGTCACCTATCAGTGTCTGTCTACCTGCCTTCCCACAGTTCATCTGCCCAATTGCACTCTTTACTTCCTTCTCTGTGATACTCTTTCTCGGGCCTTCAAACAGCTCACCTTCTACCATTCCATCCCGTACATTTCTATTTTCAGCAAGTATTCCATATTCTCCTTCCATCTCTTCCCGACCATCTCTGGCTTTACAACTATACTTCCACTCTCATCCCTCAAACAGTTCACTCAGACTACACATCCTGTTGTGTCTATGAATATTGACTTATAACCCTGATAAGTCAATCAAGCAATATTTAATAAGGTGAATAAAATTGGAGTAATATAAAGATACTTTTTCTGAAATATGAACAGAAATAAATTTATACTACTTTGAGGCATGTAGCAGTATATGTATTAGAATTCTCCTCAGTTATTATTACTTTACAGAAGTAACTAAGAGGTCATGTATATTTTCAAAGCAATATAGACTCCAAGGTGATATTAAGTGTCATGAGTCATCTTCCCATAATATACCCATATGTTTCTTTTCTGAACATCAAGAGACATTTGATCAAATTTGCATTCTATAAAATCCCTTATAATAAAATGCTGCTCTCATAATAATCTGATTTGGTCACAGCTTGCTATGTATCTGTGAATATCTGTCAACTCATTTTGAAATATGCAAGAAAAATAAATCCACAAAGATAATATATATACATATATATAAATATATATAGCTTTTTCCTGCTGTGCTGTTGTTCTAATGTTATGCCCTTTTCCCTTCTAGCCAACAATGGATACTCGACAAACAAGATTTATTACGAGAACGTGAGAGTGATCAAAAGGTGTTGTCTGAAGAGGAATACCAAAAAATTATAATCTTCTTTGCTAATTGTAAGTCCATATCTTTGGGATGAAATGTTGTGATGTAAATATTGTGTTTGATTATTTGTTTTAAGAACACCGATAATTAACACAGCCAATAGTATTAACAATGTCTAGGCTATTTTTATGAATAATTAAGATAAATACAAATCTTAGTTTTGAGTTTAATTTATTTAACAGTCTTCTTGTCAATTTTAAGAAAATCTTTCCATTCCATGATCAGGGATTGAAATTTGATTGATGACTGTGAGCAAGGTATGCTGTGTCCTGTCTCACTCAGCTATGAAAGGACCATAAAAACGGGAAATGAATAAATACCTTCTTGTTTCTGACAGATATGTCATGCAAAAGTGAGGCTTTTGCTGCATATCTAGTAACATCTACATTGTTCAACATAGTTCATTGTGTATTAATGAAAAAGCGGCATTGTTGTTGGTCATGTCCCCTGAGAAAATATACATGTATGCCATTTCTTTTTGATGAGGTGTGTGTATATATATATCTAAAACTTCAAAATAAAACTGGATTTGCGACATTTGAACATTTACAGAAAATAAGGTCACACAAAATAAAGTCACAGAAACAAATAACAATTTATTCTAGGAAATAACAAATGTGACAAAATAAAGTGACACTTTTTTTTTTACTTCCATAGAAGCACAGAGGCAAGGAAACAAATCAGTATGTGCAATACAATTCCAATTTTTTGTCACTCTTCTTCAGTTATCATCAATGTTGATAATTTTAGGCCGATGCCACAAAGAAATTTTGCCACCATCTTGAACTCCCCAAGAACAGTGATGCACGGATGGTGTAGACACTCTTACATCTGCACATAGCTTTAACTACCTTGTCACTGGGGAGGGTGCCAACAACATCATGCTAGATGAAGGTGTACACTGTCACCAGTTCCTGTCGAAACCATTTGATGACTCACCAGGTTCAGGGATGGTAGTAGCCTACAAGGTCAAAGAAAATATAGTTTTTCAACCTTTGCAGCATGGTTCTGACGTTGAACTGTCTCTGGATTCCCTACCTGCAAATCTGTAATCGTAGAATCCCGACAATGGATTCTTGATCTTTTGACGCATTTCCACCAAAACTTTGTTTTGCAAGTTGCAATTTAATATACATAAACACCTCGTAGATGATTTTGACATGATCCTTATCACTCTTAATAATTTCCATTTTAAGAGATACAAAAGACATATGATATCCAAGAAAGTTATAGAATATACACAAGATGAAGCTACGTTTTTTTATTCTATCATAATTAATAAACTGGAATATTCACAGCTCGCTGTAACAGATACTACATTTTGTTGTCTACAAACAAATCACTATTGATAAGGATGTCTAGTAACTGTCCCAACACAAGATGAAACCATGTTCTTTAATCTACCATAAATACAAAACTGGACTAAACAGTAAATTTTGTATTATGTTTTTTCATTTGATTATTTTTCTAATAATGTTTTTTCCATGACCTTTTCCAGTGGTTTATTTTCCAACATTAATTATGTTGAGCATTTTGATGTTGCTGTTCAATCTGTCTTATAATTCAGCCAATAATCTGCCCATATTCTCTACATTCATTAGGTTACCATTGTCCCATTTTGTCTTTGCAGTTATCCAGTCACTCGGAGAGCATCTGAAATTCAGACAGCAAGTGATTGCCACAGCGACAGTCTACTTCAAACGATATTATGCCAGGTGATTACATTAGTTTCTTTGTCCTTAAGCTTTAGAATATATACAAAATATAACTAAATATCATTTTTCGATATGTTTAGAGCATATTTTAAATAGTATCATTATTTTTTAACAGTAAGTTACATTCTCTGACTTTGTGAAAAAACCCTGTCAGTGGCTTTTTATTTTCTGTGTGATAATTATATTATAATAAAGATTTTAAACTAAATTTTTATTTATTTTTGAAAGTTTTTTATGAGATTATTTTGGTATTTATTTTATTGTCGTTTGAAAAGTAACCTTTATTTCTGGATCTACCTATTTTTGCACATAAAAATGTTGGGCTTTTTTAGGTGGTTTAAATGTACTAAATATATGTTTGTGAAGTAACATCGCAAACTAATGTTAACATTACTGATAATTACCAGTTTATCTCATTAATTGTTTGACCATAAATATTCGGACATTGGATTTTAAAAGTAAAACATATACAATATTTATGACAATAACATCTGTTAAATTTAATATACACCTCTTTGAATATGTGACAATTGATTAAATAGATAGTTATATACATATTTTGTAGGTAATAATTAATAAATATTATGGTTATTGATGTATTAACTAATATGTTATATTACACACACACATACATTTATCTTTAAGTTTACTTATTCCTACAGAAATTCTCTCAGAAGTATAGATCCTTTGTTGATGGCCCCTACTTGTGCTTTTCTTGCATCAAAAGTTGAAGTACGTATAAAGTTATAAGAGATTTACAATTGTGTCTTTTATAATTATTTATGTTCTGTTAAAACAGTTTTTGCTGGATTATTATGTTTGTATTATTCGGTGAAATTCTAAAAGAAGTCTCATATCCATAGTTGATGTAACAGTGAATTTGGTTACCGTTTATATCCATACATTAATTCTGATATAATATGGGGGGGGGTGCATATGTGTCATAGCAACACATCTTATCTATTTATATGTCTTTTGTATATTTATTCCAGGAGTTTGGTGTTTTGTCAAATAATAGATTAATAACGACGTGTCAACAAGTTGGTAGGTTCTCTTAGAAACAATACTTGTACTTTATAAAATTATGAGTATTATAAATATTTATTATACACAATCCATATTTAAACTTTGTTTTTTATTTCAGTAAAAAATAAATATGGCTATGCCTACGGCAGTACAGAGTTCCCTTATAGGATATCACAAGTGTTGGAATGTGAATTCTACCTCCTGGAGTCAATGGTAAGTAATATGTTAGTATAGAGTTATAAATATAACTTTAGTGTGTTATATAATGGCATTATGTTATTGTTGTCATGAATAGAGGGTCGGATAATTTAGTGTCGTATCAGTTTAATCAACCAGGATGAGAAATCTCAGCTAATTACTGTAGATCGGCAAATGTTGACGATCGTTTTAATTCGGTGAATTTGGCGAATTGCAAATAAATAGCCAAATTAAAATGATGGTCAACATTTGCTGATCATGAAATCTACAGACTAACACCCAGTCAAAAATTTCGTCCAACATTCGCAGTTGTGGGGATATACTATTGTTCTCCATAGCACGAGCTTGTGTAGGCAAATTAATCCACATACAACAAATAAATCGAACGTTGGTCGATAAACTATTTATATTTATTATTACAAATGTTTATTTCACAGCAAAAGCATTGGAATTTATCAACGTATCTGTGCTTAATTGCAATTTGTGAAAATGTAGCATTTGTCACGAGGGCCAATAAGAATCCACGAATGCCAAGTTGGCAATGCTACCATTTTGAAAATGTTAGTGGCTTACGCTCACCATTCATGCTACATATGACTTCCTTTGATAGTGGTGCATGATTGGATAAGAATCAGTAAGCCTGCGTGTGACCATGTGTTTGCTTATGGTGTTGATTAAGAGAAATTACAGGTGTCCGTGTGTTGTTCTGAAGGTGCGATTTGAGACAATATTCGTGAATTTACACAGATAATTCAGACTTTATATATTGCAGATAAAATGATGAAATTCGATAATTTTAGAACCAAACATTTGCTTAAAACTTAAAACGTCGCCATCTTGTCCAGATTGTCAATTCGCCAACTTAATACATCACCATCATTTGTTGATTCACAGTAGAAATTTCCACTAATTGTATGATGATCTTGATGAAATTTGTGATTTGTAAAAATCCAGTTTGAAATCTATGGGGAGTAAAAATTATCCCAAAGGTTTGTGTGTGTGTTGGGTTTATGACAAAATTATATTTGACGAACTGTCTTTATTATCACTGGAGAGTGTTTACTGTATAGTATGGATTGATGTGTTGCCAGTGAGTGTGTTTATTGAATTAAGATTAGGGACATTGATTTTCTGGTATCGTGGAAAGCCAGTCAAAATCACGGAATTGGTCTTTGAAATGAAATGTGTCTTTTTTAAAAAGAAGTTTGGCATCTGCAAAAACCCAGGTGTATTCCATCTTTCACAAGGTCATAATGCAATATTTTAGAGGTCACTATTACAGTAGAACTCCCATCAGCTGGTGCCCTAATTTGCCACTCAGGCTAACCAATGCTGGAGTGCTGATAAGAAACATTTTTCAATAATTTGCTTGGTTGAGATCCAAATGCATTTAAGGTGGGAACTTGCCTCTTAGTATATATACTAACATTACTACAACAAAACACTAGTCACAGTAATACAACACTACTGCATCGATCCCAATCTAAGCCAACAATGGATCCATGGAGTTAGTGTTCTCATGATTTTCTAAAGTACTATTGCCGGCTAGTCATCAACTTCAGGAAAAAGTATCTAAATTTCAGGCTGCTAAAGTAAACCTTAACTTGATCATAACTTAGAACTACAAGTACCTGGCACAGTTCATGTGTTAGAGGTTACTGAAAGTTGCTTCTAGAGCCATGATCTCAAACTATCTCCATTACAGGAAAAAATAGTCACAACCACCAACTAGCACCTACTGTTTAATACATTTTGTCTTAGAAACTTTGTGGGTGCCTCCATGACCTAGCTGATAGCATGGTTGGCCACAGATCTATAGTACCTGGGTTCAAACCCTGGCTGGGCTATGCCAAAATGGTGTTTCATCTTTCACTTCATCTTGCCTTTGGAGGTCAAGCGGCCATTTAGCCTACCTTGTGCACAAAAGTGGTTGTAAAACAACAACTTTATTAAAAACTTTGCTGATAAGATTTTTTATGACAACAGAATGTTCTTAAGTTAAACAGTTCAAAATGTGAACCATGTCCTATAAAAGACCAAACTCACCTCAGTCTATTGATGCAAGTCGGTGAGTAACTGATTTGTTTAGTCTTGGCACTCGACACAACTAAGAAACTTAGCTGAGGTGCGGCTCTCTGGGGAAACATCCCACAAAACAGCCATCACTAGGATTTGAACCCTGACCACCTGGACATTTACAGCACAGTTCATTACCACTGTCCTATGGGTGTTGTCTAGGATGTGTTTATTAATACAGCCATCATCGCAGAGCATACATCATCTTTGTAGCAGAGTTCATCTGTAGTTAGGATTTCCTAGATTTACCATTGTATGCATGCACTCGTCATTAATGTTTTATGGCATTCTGATAGCTTAATGGTGAGAGTACTGTGATGACTGTGCTGCAAACATCCAGATCAGGGTTTGAATCCCCGTTGTGACTGTGTTTTGGGGATGTTTCCTTTATATAATAGACAGTTACTTCTCAGCCACATAATCCGGCCGGGTGTGATCACCATCAAGTCTAAACACATCACTCACTCACTGACTGACTCACTTAAAATGACTAACAGTATTTGTAGATTGAATTGACATGCCTCATCCTTGATGTTTTAACATCTATAGGTTTGTGTTATTTTCCCTGAATTGTTCCTGAAACATGATATTGTTTAACATAATATGAAATAATTAAAATCACAGTTGAAGAATAATTGCGTCATACTGTGGGGTTCGTACTGATTGAATATGAGGTGTTATAGAAGACATATATTATTATTATAAAAGTTCAAAAGTTAACCTGGATTCACAATGTTTATTAATATAGTCATGAGTTTTCCTAGACTTTATTTTAATTTTTGTTTATTATTAAGTAAACTGTATTTTTATCTTTCAGGACTGCTGCCTAATTTTATATCATCCATACAGACCATTGTTACAGTATGCTCAGGATTTGAACCAATCAGAGAACAGTTCAGATTCACTGCTCCAGTTATCATGGTAATGTATCCATTTCATACTGTATTATAATTTGTTGATCACACGGGGGGGTCACTAACATCGTTGGCTCTCAGTTCCGTTTTTATAGTTATGCGTATACTTATAAAACGAATAACAATTTACCTTAAATCCTCTAAAAGGGATACCGATATATAAAATGACGAACGAATATATATTTCCAATTTGCGTGTATATGCATAACAGTAAATATAACAAAATAATAATAAAATGCCAAGAGAATGTAAATTGTGGGATCCCGCTGGCTCCGAATGATGACGGACAGCTCAGTGTACGTGACAGTCGGAAATGATCATAATAATGAGAAAGAGGCTGAACTGAGAAATTTATCGCAATGAAAACAATCATAGGTATCAGTTAGAGTTCACAAAAACAAAACCTTAATAGAAGAATTATCGTTAATATCAAACATTTATATTATCAAACATTTACAGTATTAGAAACCAGGTAGAAATAGTGATCTTGACTATTTTGTGTTAACATGATTGATATGGTATGTCCGTGTTAGATGTTTGTCAATGTGAATCCCAAACAATTCAGCAGATTTTTCTTCACAGTCATTACCTATTCTTTTTAACATTGTATTTTCAATGTTTATATTAAGTCCTGTTAAATCACAATGTCTATGATTAGGCCTTATAACAATAAATTTAGTTTTGTTTGCATTTAATGACAGTTTGTATATATATATATATATATATATATATATATATCCCTTTTAGACATAATATTAGAAAATGGTTCACTAAGGGCATTAAAAAAATTGCCTAAATAAGACAGGCTTGTTTTATTTATTGGAGAAATAATTCAGCTTTTGTAGGTCTGAGCATTCCTAAAAATATTCTTACTTATTATAAGCAAAGCTGTGTATTTCTTTGACGGACTGGGCTAGCATAACCCCCCCCCCTCCTCTTTTAAGCACCTTTATTATAAACAGACAACTGTAATAAACATTACTGAACCAACATTATATTATATGTTTAATGAAACATATGATTAAATGAACAAAAGTCACTTTCAGTACACTTTCAATACACTGTTTTAGCACTTCATATTATTTCTATTAATGTTGAAACATTGCAGGAAATACTCTGAAACTAATTCCAATAGACCGATTCAATTACCTCTGGCGCCACCATGTGATTGAATTTCCCACTATGGTCTTGGGTTAGAAGTTTAAGAATCACGGTGTTACATAGCGATTTACGTGTGTAGTCGCCGATAAATGTCTTACTGAAAAGCTGTATTTAGGCTATTTACCAGATATATTTAAATTTTTTTACAGTCCATTAAGAGTATGTAATCTCCAGATCATAGTTTTGCATTTAATAGGAATGGCTTAGACTCAATCCAATAGATATATGCCACTAAACTAAATAGCGTTCAGCGTGATTCGCATGGCTGTCATGGCGGGCCTGTCTAACTTATTTTTTTGTAAAACCTTTGCCATCTGACACGACGATATGAATGTATTAAATCAATGATCACACAGATTATAATTCAATGGGTAATTGCCATTACTGTAACATTGGTATTTATGCATGATATCGTGTATTGAAAGTGAACTGTTTTATTTTCTGAATCAGCTGTTCATGCAATGTTTACTACGTGTAAATGTCAATGGTCTTAATACATTAATGTAATAATAATTTTTTTTTAATAATATACATGTGATACATATATGATTGGTTCCCAGGTACAAGTAAAAATAATATTTCCAAAACTTGCAAATTGCCCTTTATATCTATATTAAAAAATCTTCATTAAAATCAGTTTACATTCAACTAAAATTTTAAACCATTTATTTATTCCATTGAAACGCATGCTAAAAATCCCCTACGAGTCAACACGAATAACTAAGGCTTAGCTATGTCATTCATCTGGAAAGATTGGTCTGCTCAATCATTGGGTTATATCCTGATAAGTATTGTGTTAAGTCATTTGGAAATAGTGGTAAAACTCAGCGGATTTTGATATTTTTAGATACCTATCGTATATATTTACAATAATTCACAATTTTATATATAAAATTCACCACCATACCATCAGAATAACTGGGTGTTGTTGTTGATCAGTGTTTTTATTTTGATAAGTGCCTGTCTATAAATATATATATATATATATATATATATAATTTCTTTCCACATCATTTTATTTTAAATATTTGAGCTATTTTCTGTGCCACATCAGTTACTTGTAAGGAATATTTGTTGTCTATGATGAACTGTCTTTGAACTTATGGTGTGATACTAAATTATTTTTGATTTCATGATTTATATACATAGTTTTGTGTGTGTGTGTGTTTTAGCTGTGTATAATAAGGCACAGGCACAGATAATCTCGAACCGTGAATTCACTCTGAACGTTTCTTCAGGGGACTAAATCCAGAGTGGCGACTTTTCTTGCTGAGACATGTGTAATGTCTCACCAGTTCCTTGTTATTATCATAAGTTTATAGTATATACTTTTCTAGGTATAGCTTGGTAGCAAGGGGGGTTTCGTAGGAAAACATTTGCACGGTGTTATACTATCATAACGTCTTCTTTTGTCATAATGTTTTGTTCTGTAATAAGGTTACGTAACATCGTGTTAATAATAATAAAATGTATGCTTCATAACCCTAGAATGTTTGGATCTTTTACGGTCACTTTCGCACAAGGTAAGTTAAATGTGCATAGCGAGATGAAAGATGAAATATCCTGCAGACATGCCGATGCCGAAATTTGAACTTAGGTTATTGAGGTATGTGGCCTAATACGCTACTTGTTAAACCATGGAAGGGTACCCTCATACAGTCAGTAATCAAAGAGTTCCACTTAAAACTTGGGTTTCATATGATATATCTTTGTATGGAAATCCTGAAATGTTTTGATGGCTTACATAGAATATCAACAGATGAAATTAATACCGTTTGATGAAAATGCTTGAAAAACTTAATGACTTACTTCTGACTTTTGTGAAACAAGGTAAAAACATTTTTAGGTAAAGTCACAATTCAGGGAACTGTTCCCTGATGAATAAATGAAATATTGTAATCATAAGGTGTGATTTTGCAGGGTTACCTCAGTCATGGAAAATGCTTGAAAAACTTAATGACTTACCTCTGACTTTTGTGACAAGTAACACATATTTAGGTGTAATTATACATGACAAATATCAGGATGATGATGATGATGATATCATGAGATATGTTAAATCACTTTATTCAAGAGGGAATATGCTTATCAGTCGCTTCAAAACATGTTCCTCCAGTATTAAAGTAAAATTATTTAGAGCATTCCTTTGCAATGCCTATGGCTGTCATTTGTGGTCAACGTATAAACAATATACATGTAAGCGTGTTGTAGTGACCTTTAATAATATATACAGAAAACTATTTGGTATTTTAAAGGGGTAGAGTATGTCTGCAATTTATGTCAATAATAATATTGATTCATTTGGGATGTTGGTTCGCAAAAACATTTATAGTTTTAAAACACGTTTAGGTGCTACTAGCAATTTACTAGTACAATGTATTGTTTCTAGTTTGTTTTATTATCATTCTAGCTCTTGTGCTAGATGGACGAAAATACTTAATTTTAATTTTTTTAATTTGTTATGTGTATTACATATTTCACTGTATCATAATTCATATGTATATGGAATTTTATATTCTGAAATAAATTGATTGTATTGAATTAGGGAAAATCATTGAAAAGTATTGAAAATGATATGTTTTTCATAATAGAGTCATGGAAAATTGCCAAAATGTTGTAAAAATTCACGAAATTTAGCTCAAGTGGCAAAATATCAATATCAGAATGACAATTTGCAAACCAAAGTGTTAATTAAACATGTCATACACTTAAATGTATAGTTTATTTTTAGATAATATGACTTAAAAGTTAAATGTGTAAAGCTTATAAAAGTAACCCAAGGTCCGCCATTAATACCCACAAACAATACCTGATATCATAGATATAAGGATATAATCCAAATTACTGAAGGATAGCCATCACAGCTTACTCCAATAATAGATTGTACGGCTGAAAGAAATAAAGTCACGTGCTCAGACATCAACAGTGATCATGTAGCCATCTCCATCCAGATCAAGTCAGGTGACAGATGATCCTTGCCCTTGTACTCAACCGCCGCCGACGGCTTATTTACATAAATTTTACAGCTCAGTAGAAGCTGCTTGCTACAAAAGTACAAAATCTTCCTCTTAAAAAATTTAAATATATAGTTTTCTTTAGCCATTTCAGTAACACACGAAGCTGTTTGGACCAACTATACTGTAATATTTGTAAATACGTCTTTGTTCCGAAATTATTTGATTGGCTCATACTTGTTTACATTGTTGTAACTGGGTCATACACACCGCTTGTGTAAAGTGACGTCAGACTCGAGGAGCATCCGATTTCTGCGTGGCTTCAAAATGGCGGCGCCCACAAACGAGTTATAGTCGATTCACCAGCACTTTGAACTGGATTATTTAATATGTTTTTGATCTTCTTAAAATTTTATAATTTATGTATATAACATATTTGTATTAGTTCTTAAAATTTGAAAATTAACGTGAACTGTTCCAGACATATTTAATGCGTGTTGTCTTATATTGTCATAACATCAATATCTTGATGAAACAATGACACTAGAAAATATCTACACAAGATTTACGGCGTGTCTCTCTAGACACTTATAATGGCAACTAAAAATGACACTAAATCACTTTGTTCAAGTTGTTTAATTAATCAAAGATTAATATTGTTTATATTTTTAGGAGAATTGTAAATGACAGTTTGAGAACAGATGTAGCTTTATTGTATCCTCCGTTTATGATAGCTCTAGGTACGTATATGATCTGTGTGCGTGCGTGCGTGCTTGTATGTGTGTGTGTATGTATGTGGTGCATGCCAAATATATTAAGTGGTGTGCAAGAACTTGGTTCATTTTATAATTATCCATTTAAACCCACTGCGAAAGCTGTATTGGGAATGAACAACAGAGTGCAATGTGTACAGTTGAAATTGGATGTACAGCTTCAGTCGTTAGTACTTTATGCTAAGATTCGGATAATAGAAATTGATATTTTCTCTACTGAAGGCATAGAGCAAACATATCTTTCATTTTTAATCAAGTACCTCGTGTTTTTTATCCAAATTTGTTTTAGCCACAATATCTTCTTTTCTTTTTGGGTTGTTTGAGTTGTTATAAATGGCAGGTTGTTAATAATATTAACTAGTTAATATTAACTATTAATTAACCATTTAGCCGCTCTACACATGGCCAGCGTTATGCAGCAGAGAGACACCAAGACGTGGTTTGCCGAACTTGCTGTCGACTTGGACAAGGTAATTGTTTTTATCAACTCGCGATCATTCCTTTCACTCTTATGCTATACTGATAGCGTATTGTGTTTCTCTTCGTACTATAATCACGTCTGTGACCAGGTGACTAAATGCCAAGGTCATGTTTTATCTATAATTTTAATATGCCAAGCTGTTTTAGCAATTTCCTGTCCTTCTGCTCTAAGGATCTCTCTTGAGCTGCCATATTTCTGCTTATCCGATGTTCCATCTGTTGGGCGTTTTTTTAAAGCAGCCATATCCAGTGGACTATAAAACATGCAGCGTGTTAAATGTTTGACGACCAAATGCTTTTGAACTTTTCATAATGGAAGCGTGTGTATATATATATATATATATATATATATATATGGTACGTGTGTTGCACATAATCGATGTAATGTGCTTCGAAATGAATAATTTTACTGACATTTGAAAAGTAGTTTACTGTTAAATGATTTTCGGGAGTTATTTAGTAATTATAAACGATAAGATCAAACAAACGGTGTCCAAGCATTGCATTTGGCTTATATTCGTGTAAAAATCTGGTGTCCAAGTATTGCCCTTGGGTTATATTGGTGTATAAAACGGCGTCCAAACATTCCCTTTGGCTTATATTGGTGTAAAAAACGGTGTCGAAACTTTCACTTTGGCATATATTGATGTAAACGGTTCCCTTTGGCTTATATTGGCATAAAAAAGTGTCCAAACATTCTATTTGGCTTATATTGATGTAAAAAGATTCCCTTTGGCTTATATTGATTTACAAAATGGTGTCTAAACATTCCCTTTTGTTTATATTGGTTTTAAAACGGTGTCTTATCATTCCAATTGGCTTATATTTATGTAAAAAACGTGTCTTATATTGGTATAAGAAATCTCCTTCCCGCCTTCGAATTTGACTTCCGGTGCAGCTGTAATAGCTGTAATTTGGATTATTTCCCTATATCTATGATATCAGGTATATTTCGGGATTATTATTCTGGAATTTTTGGCTAATGTTCTAAGCATTACATAATTTAAGATATTTATGAGGGTGGACTGCCCCTTTAATGATTCCATTTGGCCCAAATTTGATGTAAAAAAACGTGTCCAAAAATGTTCTTTGGCTATTATTGGTGTAAAAAAACGCTGTTCAAACATTCCTTTTTGGCTTATACTGGTGTAAAAAAAATGGTGTTCAAACATTCTCTTTGGCTTATATTGGTGTAAAAAGTGTCTAAACATTCCATTTAGCTTAAATTGGTGTAAAAACGTGTCCATTCCCTTTGGATTATATTGGTGTAAAAACGTGTCCATTCCATTTGGCTTATATTGGTATAAAAGAACGGTCTCTAAACATTCCTTTGCAAAGTACAGGTTCAGGCTTATATTGCAGGGATGAGAGTTTTCCGGATTTTACCAGATTTTCCAGAGCCTAAAATACCATTTTTGGAAATGGGGAGTGGTGGTTTGAAAAACAGTTCCCTAACAAAAGAGATGTTTTTCTCCCACTCAAGTAGTCTCACGCATCCCTAGCAACTTTTCAGGGTTTTTTTGTTTTCAAAGGCCACTGTCATGCCTGATATTGGTCTAAAAATTGAACTGATATTTATTGGTAATGTTATAAGAACAGTCAGTGCTCTGTTGGTTTCTTGTCCGCTTTGTTGATGATGATTGGTGTTTTATGGCCCCTTTTGTACACGTGGTAGACTAAATGGGCCGAGCGACCTCCAAAGGTAAAGAGCCAAAGTCAAAGATGAAACATCCTTCAGATATGCCCACGCCGAGATTCGAACTGTAGTGGTTAGAACATTGGGCTAGTTATGAGTTGAAATTCAGCCGATAGCCGTATTTGTGGGGTGTTTCTGTACGAAGTGACCCGTCAGCTTTACGTCCCAGACGTGGCCAGCACCAAAGATTTGAAGAAAAAAACACCGATTCACTCCATCGATTAGATTGAGCTTTTATTGGCATTTGTCGAAGTTTAAACCCCTCAGATCTATACCCAGTAATTTATTGGCATTTGTCGAAGTTTAAACCCGTCAGATCTGTACCCAGTAATCCCGATGACGGAAACAGCGACCTCGTTTTGGGCGTTTAGTCTGTCTTGTTTTCTTCTAAACATTCTGATGGCTCTCTCGTAAACGGAACTAATTCCAGGTTCTGGAAGTGACGAAACACATTCTGGGCCTCTACGAGCTGTGGAAGAACTACGACGAGAAGAAGGAGATCGGCTCCCTGCTGAATAAAATGCCGAAACCGAAAACCGCTCCATCCAGGTAAGTGCCAACAATCAGAGAATTACTAATTAAATAGCTCTCGGTGTGAAATATTCATATTGTGAAACGTTATTTTGGCTTTAACGGGACGTCATTCTCGTCTAGTGAATGGAATTCGTTCTCATTCGTGTCGGCTGCTGTACCGATTGCATTGCAAAATTTCTGAAAAGTAATGCCTCACACTTTATGGTGAAATATTCGTTTTTACTTATTTCTCGCTGAGAGTACATTATGCTTTTTTGTTAATTTTTTTCCTTGTTTTTTTCACTGATGTAGTAATTTGACGATTCCTGTGTTTATTCCTGTGTTCCTCTCTCTCTTTCTCTCTCGCTCGCTCGCTCTCACTTTCTCTGCATGTTGAATGAGTCAGCAATTCTCAACAAGAGGTGTGAATATTATGTGTAAAACCGTGGCATCCTAGCATGCTATCCTGTCATCTATTTATCCGTGTTTGAATATATAGCACTTTCATCCGTTCGTAGTATTTGCTCGCTTTACGTCATAAACAATATCGCGATATCGTCGCTCAGTACAGTGCCGCTTCCGGCATCTGGAGTTTTAATGTTACATTTCTGTGTAAAGGCCTAATGTCGTTCATCTCGTCGTGGTTTGTGAGATAATGTTGATGTGACTGTCTCTCTCAGACCTAACAGTGCCATGTCGTCGAGTCAGAATTCTGTACCAGCTTCCATGTAGATGTAATGTATGTAGGAAAGCCGCCCGCGAAACGCTGAAACTAATACGACGTAAACCTTCCTCCGAACTAAGCCCCGTCCTCTGTACTTCCTAATCCTTCAGCTAACTGTAAACAGTAAACTCAGTCCAAAGCCAAAAGGAAATTGAGTTTCTGTTCCAGTAACCTATACCAACAGTACTCCTTACTGGTGTAACCTTGACCCTTGTTACTCTTCACTAACCTTGATCGGTTCAGTTTTCAAATCAGTATCATATATTGTTTACGGTTCATTTCGATGTTGCGTTCGTTATTAAGTGAGTGTTCTGTTTGTCGTTGGTTGTTGTGTACTCACTTATCCTTGCTGTGATTCGTTTGTTGTTGTTGTTTTTTGTTGTTGCGTTTTTTTTAATATCTCTCTTACTTAACAGTCTCCTCCTAACTTGTGTTAAATTCGTGTTCTAGTTAAGGTCATAGTTAAGTGGGTATATTCTGCTTCGGTCGTGAACGCGGCAGGGCATCTCCGTGGTCTAATCGGTAGCGCGTTGGGTCACAGATCAATACCACCCGAATTCGAATGTCGGCGTGGGCATATCTGAAAGGTGTTTCATCTTTGACTTCGCTTCATTACCCTCGGAGGTCGCTCGGCCCAATCGGCCTACCGTGTCCACAAAAGTGGCCGGGTGATAATAGGTGTACAAAGTCGCAAACGTGTTCGTCACGGTTCAACGGGGTGCCTCCTTCGAGACGGATTTGTTTTGTTGTTGGGGTGTTTAAACTCTATCATTAAATATTTCAGCTGTAATATAATCAGCGATCTTTAATGATTTAGGTGTGGTATTTACGAATAGACAAAAATATCAAATGATGAACAAATCCGGGTCGTCGCTAATTGGTGGTCATTTTGACGCGGAATGATATAATACGAGGCTACCGTGTTTGTTAAGTTTATGCTTTAGTTTTCGTGTTCATCTCTAGAACATCATTATCTGTTAATATTATTATATTAATTAAATTCTACTAATATAATGCTTATTCTGGTAATTTTACTGTGTGATGAGTGGTGGGATAATTTACTAAGTAGAAAAGACTATATTATTTCTATCATTCTCTTTGCATCATTCACTAATTATAAACATGTTTCAAAAATAGATAATAATCTTTTAATAAATATCCGTTTTTCGTGATAATGTTACTTTTGTATTGATGTGCTGTTTTAAACTTAAACTACCTAGCTCTATGTAAAAGAACAGCTGATTGTGTATTCTGTCTGTTTCTAAAGAAGATTTGAACAAACGTACCACTGTTGTCGTATTTCCAGTAGATTCTGGTCGAATATGTTAATTTAGTTATTAGCTGTTCCGGTAATATTTAATAGTTTGTGCGATCTACATTGAAGCTAACCTATATTTATTTTTTCCTCGATAGGCCGCCTTCTCAGGGGCCCAGTGCACAAGACCTTCCTCAGCAAGGAGGTTCCCAGTCGTCCCAGCCTACACAACAAGATACCTAGATACTGCTGACACCTGGTGAACAAACATGACAACTGACTTCTTCTGTCGCCTGCCTAATCCAGTCAGCAATTTACTTTTCACCGTCTTATCCTCGGTTAAGATAATAGGCTAAATTCTGGCAGTAAATCCATCCAATAATGTCTCTCACAAAATTTTATATTATTCAGTTTTCTAACCTTTGTGAATTAAACTATTATTATTTTAAGATAATTATGCTATTAGTCAAATATACTGGACAATTTTTAGCAGGTTAATAATATATATATATATATTGTGTGTGTGTGTGTGTAAAATATTAACCTGCTCATATATATATATATATATATATATATATACACATACATATATATATATCCTTCAGCAATTACTTTTTTTACCCAGTATTTAATTTATATTAATTTCTAAATCATCTACCATTAATTGATGAATGTAAATCACAATAATTAGTTACCAGTAATGTGATGTCACAGTTTGTAATGTTTCATATACAAGTCTGGTATTTTTTACTGTTAAAAGTTAAATCAGACAATTAAGTCAGATTATCTTTTTATTTAAATACTTTCAAATAACAAGCTCTGTAGTATTGTTTAGACTAATTATTGTTTGGTAAATTGTGTGAAAAAAGCTTTACAGTATTTTTTAATTTTATTTAAATAACAATACAATAATTTTAATAATAATAATAACATGTGTCATTTATAGAGGGCATTATTCAGCTGAGATTGTTATCCTAGAACATTTAACATCATGTTTACTACAACAACATTTAACATCATGTTTACTACAACAACAACAACATTTAACATCATGTTTACTAGAGCAACAAATGTGCGACACACTCTGTCATTATAGAGTGTTCTAATGGCATGGTTAATTAGAACACTGAGCTGCAAACCTCTAGCTTCTGGGTTTGAATCCGGCCTTAAGCTGCGTTCGTAAGATGTGATTCCTTCTATGGTTGCCTCTCAGCCACCTGTCGCAGGTGTGACCAACCGAGAGGCTAAACAAGTAAATAATCTATATGATCTTCTTCATACCAGACATTGTCATATTTTATCTTCCTATTTTTCCTCCGATTCCTCTTTATCAGTAAATGATCCGCCATTAATTAGGTTTTGGTTATAAATTATATTTTATGTGATATTTATTATCTCTGAATAATCTCCAAATTATTATTGCTGCTTATCCTCTGTTAAGATAATATTATTCGTGGGTCATAGTCCAGGTATATTGTGTCTGGCAGTGTTGTTCAAGCACAGACACACACACACAGACGGGGGCAGAAAGGGATGCTTGTGTATGGTATGACCTAGTGATGATGTGTTTACTAATTGAAGATTTTACCTTTTTTGTTAGTCGTATAATTCAGGTATATTTCGGCTACAAACAAGAAGTTCAATCGTATCCATTTTGGCTTAATCCACCAATATTACAGGTTTTCATTTCGACTTCACAGGTCGTGGATTTACCTGAGTTTGAAGAAAAAAATTGAAGTATTTTTTTTGGGGGGGGCACCAGAAAATTATATGCAGAAGTAAGGATGTATTTTCTGAAATTAGTTTACCTGTAAAATATATTTCAGAACATTTGCTTGCATTATTTCCTGTGGTACGGCTAATGGTTATGTGATGTGAAAATAAAGAAATTTAAATTGAGAAATGTTTAAATAAAATGTCTCTTTACACTCAACACACTTGTTCCTTCTGTATTGTGTAACAGGTTTGTTTTGTTTAATTTATTGTGTATAGAAGTCTGTATATTTGATTAATTGGTATTAAAATGTTAACCGAAAGACAACCTTAGCTTCATAAATAAGAAACTGTAATTGTGAAAAGTAAAATCTAATTGTGAAAGTAGAACTTTTATGGAGTCTCAGATAATGTAAACTGTGTGCAGTTTTAAAAAGATATACAATTTTTAATGGTTTTATTGTGACTGCCTTCTGTGTTCAGCCACATTTAAATAATTAGTTTTCTCTGTGATGTGTGAACTATTAATCAACAGTCAAACCATATAACTTAACCGGATATCTCTATATTAATTAACCAGGTTTTACATAAGCTTGAAAAGTTGTAAAAATATAATAGTCAGAGAATTATATTTTGATGGGGATGCTTTTTGTCAATGGTGATTATTAATTTAATTTTAAAATGTTGCATTAATCACTTCATTATAATTAAAGCTTAAAAATACCATGAAAGCTATTTCATTACATACAATTTTATTTTAAATGATTGAGATGCTCCATATAAAATGACACTTAATAAACTGGTCACTTTATAATTAAACAAATATGTATTCATTAAATGAATATTTTATGTATATTTGAGTAAACTGCTTTAGTTAGTACTTTTGTGATTAAATATTTCACTAACCTGAAATGCTTCTAAATATGAACGCATTTATTTATATGTAGTTTGTGTGTATTTATTATACACACGGACTTAGTACAGATATTCACTGGTCGTCTTGTTAGACAAACATAGGCACGAACATGTTGTCATGGTAATTTCTGTTTTGTATCAAGAATACTTCAGTGTCGCGATAGACGTCGGAAACATGATTTGTATTTGATATATATATATATATCCTGCAAGCATCTCCTAACTGTTAAGAAAATAAATCGTGACCATAACGATAACTGTAACACGATTCTGTATTGTTTATCCATAGCAAATATTGGAAAAATAAAACCCTGAAAACAACGAAGGAAAGATAAACCAGAAAAAAAAATCCTTTCGTATAAATCATTTATTATTAATATGTCATATGGCATCCGGACATTTTAAACAAATATTTTTACCCAAAACATCTCCCTATCTATTTTTTTCTTCAAGTGTGTAGAAATCTATTACGACAGACTTAGAAATACCGACGGATCAAAGATTTCACATTACCTACGCGCGGTATAGTGAGTGAAATACGTAGTGGGACTGGCAATTCTTCCCAAGCCTCGCCCAGACAAGATTACGCGGCTCCGCCTCAAAGGTGAACGATTTTCCAATATTTCCTCGCCATAAAATCGCCATTTCTCGGCCCGAAGATGACAAATAAATATGCGACGCCATCGGGCAGCGTACGACGGGTCACATGATCACGAGCGCCATCTTGCGGACAGGTGGGCGAGGCGCGTTGATTTCGGCGTGAAATCGCCTTCTCGTAACGCGTTGAGTGATGGCCCGCCCGATATCCCGAGCTTTATCCGCCATATAACCGACCGGGAACGTCACGGCTTCCCGTAGCTCGGGATTCTCGGTGCCAGGAGCAGTGAGCCGAGGAATGCGGCCGACCCCGTGATTAATGACGAGCCGGCCCGCAGGAGGGCGCGCCAGTCGGACATCACCTCCGCAAACAGGATCGCCCTCTGTCGTATTAACAGCTATATAATACACATCTTGTGGAAAATTGCCAATCATCGGAGCAGACCTACGCGGCGGGGCGGCTCATACTTAATTACCCCCGAGGCATAGATCACGCTAATGCTTAATTTTATCATATTATTTGTGCCCGACTTACGTCCACCCCCCGCCCTCCCGTTAACTCGACCAGGCTCGGCAACCATCCTGGACAATCCGTCACCTGTTTGGCAGAAATCTAAGCAGAAATGTGTCGGAAATCTGACAGCTACACCTCGCAGATGTCAGGACTTGTGTAACCGAGGCAAAATGTCTACATCATTACCGCTTAAGTCAAGCCATTACAGGCCATTATACACTCGACGAAATTCGCCCCCATTACGACAGGTTTAATGTACACACCTGTGTGCCATATGTTGGAAGTTTTTCCCGGACGATTTATAGCCCATTGTGAAACTGTTTAAATATCACCCGAAACAACATTATGCGTTTCGGCTCATTTTTTAGCAATCTGTGCTCTAAAAGTATATTGTTCTTATTTTTCATGCATTTATTTACATATAATCACTAGACATTGTTGTATTTATGTTTAAATCATTTTGTAGATAAGGAAAATTTATGAGGTTATTCGGTATTCCTTGAAACTGTAAGTACGCCGTAGTATAGTGCTGCCACCTAGTGTAGACCTGGTAACCTAGGAGCCAGATATTGTGGCTGATTTACTTATTACCACAAAAAGAAATGTTAATTATTAATATACAGATTTTTCATACTCAAGTGGGGTGTTAGTACTGTGATTAAAGAAAGATTATTTCGACTCAAACCAGTTTTTCTATGTGCGCTGAGTTTATTATCTGTCTTTTCCACTGCCGCTTATATATATATATATATATAGAGAGAGAGAGAGGGGGGGGGACAGAGAGGGAGAGTGTGTGTGTGTGTGTGTGTGTGCTATCTTATATATAATGATGATAATAATAATATTGTAGGTTCAGAAAGGGCTGTTGCTGTTTAAAGCCGCGATGCTCCAAATAAGCTCACCCACCCCCAGTTAATGTTTCGCATTTTTTCGCCAAAATGCAACACATACTAATATTTTCGACGTATGACAACAGGAATTTTGTAAAATCAAGATGGGCTTTGTAATCCCTTATAGTAAACTGAATAGATTTTATAGCTAACATGAAATATTATATTATATTAGGTTAAACCTCTTATTTGAGCTTCTGGATGTAAGTAAACAGGAACATATTTCTCGGACTTGTTCGGATAATTATTGCTTGGTGAAAAATCAGCAAGACTCATTAACACCCTGAAGACTTATGTCCCTGCTGATAGACAATACGATAGACAATTTTGGGTAAACGTAAGTTGAACTTATGATTTATATGTCAATCGTATCATCACTTCAATAAGAAGATGGGGGGCGCCTCCGTGGTCTAGCGGTAGCGTGTTGGATCACAGATCACTACCACCCGTGTTCGAATCCCGGCGTGGGCATATCTGAAGGTTGTTTCGTCTTTCACTTCGTCTCATTACCTTTGGAGGTCGCTCGGCCCATTTAGCCTACCTTGTGCACAAAAGTGGCCGTAAAACATCAATCATCATCAATCATCATCAATAAGAAGATGGTATATGTTTAATGTTTCCTATTTTGGTGCTGTTTTTGTCAATCGCCAACATTCAAACCTCCATTGGGGGGGTGAAGGTAGTATAAACAAGTGCTGGTGGAATATTCCCATTCCCCCCGCCCTACCCCCCCCCCCCACACACACACACAACTTAGTAGTTTCGGATACTGCTTTAAACATGAACTCTACATGTTATGTTTATATCCACAAAAAGGAGGGAGCCGGGAGTGGGGGGTGGTAGGGTGAGGTAACACTAGTCAGTTTTCATAAATCTTAATTCTACGTTTTTTTAATATTTTATGTAAGACGTCTGAGAACAGACTGTTATTATGGAAATACATAAATCTACTTTGTTTATTATTAGAAGTATTAAATTAATAAAAATTAATGTCAGTATTTCCCGTCAAAATCCGTCTCTCTTACGACCCCCCCCATCTCTCTCTCTCTCTGTCTGTCTGTCTGTCCGTCCGTCCGTCCTCCGTCTCTCTGTCTGTCTCTTTGTGTGTGTGTGTGTGTGTGTGTGTGGTGTTTTTCTCCGTGTTCCAGTTAACTTCACTGACAGTTGGAAGTCCCAGTCAATTTGTACGGATCAATTATAAGTATCACTCCGACCGGGATCGTGGTATCCGGAATGGCGGGGACAACCAAGTGAGAAGAACTTCTAGAATGGGGAGACCAGGGGCGATCTGGAATAGTGCCCCACGGGCGATATTAACGGTGTAACTGTGTAATCCCGAGATATATGATGTAGTTGTCGTGTGTGATTTGTACGGATCTAGACGCCTACGGCGTAAATCCCGACGGCTAACCGAAGCTTTAATCATCATGGCATCAGATCCTGAACTAGTGGAAACAGGTGAGTGGGCGAAGATATCCAGGTGAGTGGAACACGAGGGGCAAGTTACAAAGGCTATAATCCTTGTCCTGGGTACCCCATGGATGCCCCACAGTTACCTTCCGGATACCCATGGATACCCCATCGTTTCGCAAAAATGACAGGCGTGCCGCGGAGAAGTTCCCCAAACCCTCTTATCTACCAAAACATCTGACGATTGTATTCGCTATGGGGAGCCACTGGAGCTAACCGACTGCCATTTTGATTCATTGTTCGTCCACGTAGCTCATGTATCATTGATTTATTGTGACATATTTGTAATATATTGCTCTTATTATTATTATTCATATATTATATATATATATATATATATATATATATATATATATATATATATATATATATATAAATATATATATATATATATATATATATGATGGGTGGATGGATGGATGGATAGGGGGAGGTTTTTTTAATAATTAATATAATATATGAATTAGGCGCTCTGTGAAAGAGTATGAATGAAGTTTAACGACATGTTGGCACAAATTTATTAATTTAGTATCCTTCTTCTTGTAAAACAATAAAACAAAAATGTAAACAATATAATATTAGAAATGACAAATTATTTTAGAATTATTTCGTTGTGTATGTTATAAGTAGAATCTTTTTATCTTTTTCTATTGGTGTTTATAGAGGAGTGGGCGATATTACACTGCATACAAATAACAGTAATAATAATAATAATAATAATAATAATATAGTAGTTCTGCGATGTTTTATTATCTTTAATATTATCACAAAGTATTAGATACCTAGACGCATACTGTAAACATTGTGTTTGTGTGTGGGGGGTCCGTTCTATTTGAGGATGTTAGTCATTATATGAGGCAGCTTATCCAGATCGTACCTTTAGCCGTCACTGGTAATCGTCGGCTATACAGTGTTTAGGATCCAGAGATTTATGTCTTCTGGTCATTCGCCTTCTGGATTGCCGGACGTTAGAACTATTTAATGATAAAGCTGCTTCACCTCTGACTTTGTTAGCCCTGTTCCGGAGCGTTCTGGATCATCCGGATAACTGTAGTCCGTCTCGGACAGGGCCGTAACCACAAATCTCGACATCAAATCTGCGCGCGCAGCAGGATAAGAAAAATGTATCCCGAAGGGCGGTTGACTGTAAATAACCACTAGGGGGCGTTGCTGATAGGCGATAATATAGTTACCTAGAGAAAAATTGGATCATAAAGGGTTCGGTTCTGGATTATTACATTTTCTAGTAGATGTTCAGAAATTGGGATATGAGTCAGTCATTGGGCCAGTCAGTTAGTCAGTCAGTCAGTCAGTCAGTCAGTCAGTCAGTCAGTCAGTCAGTCAGTCAGTCAGTCTGTCTGTCTGTATGTATGTCTCTCCCTCTCTCTCTCTCTCTCTCTCTCTCTGCCTGTCAGTTAGTCAGTCTGTCAGTTACTCAGTCAGCCAGTCAGTCAGTCAGTCTGTCAGTTACTCAGTCCGTCCGTCCGTCCGTCCGTCCGTCCGTCTCTTTCTCTCTCAGTCAGTCAGTCAGTCAGTCTGTCTGTCTGTCGTTTTCTCCCTCTTTCTCTCTCTGTCAGTCAGTCAGTCAGTCAGTCAGTCAGTCAGTCAGTCAGTCATCTCCAAAACATATATCTACAAACAAAAAGTATGACAACTTTTTACACTTATCAGCTTCACATCCTCCCGGACTTCCTTCCGGATCTCAAGTCCATATTCCAGATTCACTTAAATGATCAAAGTACCGTACTCAGTGATGACTAATGCCAACACTGTACTCATCAGCAATTTGTACAAACATTATACTCCTCAGTAGCTTGCACAAACTTCGTACTTGTCAATAACTTGTACAAACGTCATACTCATCGCGCCGATTTGTACAAACATATTGTAGTCATCAACAACTTTTGAATAACCATTGTACTCAGCAATTTGTACAAACATTGTACTCATCAGCAACTTGCATAAACATTGTGCTCATCACACTGACTCTTAAGCTATAGTCGTACTGAGACAACTCGTCCGGTATAGTACTGACGACCAACGTTCCGGATCTGTAGATCTTTCTTGGTGTTTTCTCAAACTTGATAAGGGAGATAAACCCATCTCGCTCCTATCTTCTCCTATCTGCTCTTATCTGCTCCTATCTGCTCTTATCATACTCGATTTCCACTTAGCGCCATCGTTGTCCGGATCACGTTAATGCTGAGTGTTTTCCTAACAGAAGCAGAATATTTACGTATGTGAGATTTCGAACTTACGGCAGATCCGGAAGAGATTCGATCCAGGATTTAGACACGGCCGACAATCTCTGGATACGCGCTATTTTCACCTTTTGGTTGAAGGTGGTCTTTGATAAGATACGACGTGAAAAGTGTTTATAATTATAGCCGACAGCCTGTACTGGATATATACTAGATCATGGTGTCAAGGTCACTGTGACAAAAGTTCGTCGGCCCCATCACAAGTTTGTTCAGATGGAGCTGTAAGGTGTCGCCACCTACCGGTCGCTTTCATAAATTGTATTTCGCTTCACCACTTTTGGATTGGAAGATTTGCTGATTTTTTTGTATGTGTGGGTGGGTGTGTGTGTGTTTTTATTATTTTTATTTATATAATGGCACTGGTTCAGAGTATCAAACATCCGTAATAACTTACTTATAAATGACAGATAGGTCATCACTGTCACCAAATGAGACTAAATTAAATGTTTTAACGCAATATAAAACAGTCATAAAATGTAAAATATAAGATATTTAATAATCTATCAAATAAACATTAATTAATACACATGCGACGATTTCAGAGGCTGATAATATTATTGGTCATCATCATCATCATCATCATCATCATCGATACTAAAAAATTCTTCTTTAGACAGTAACACAGTCATTATTATGTCAGTATAATTAACCTGTCCAATATTTCCAATTTCTGGAGAACTTTCCCACGCCCAATACGATCAATGAATAATAATAATAATAATTAATAATAATAATAATAATAATAATAATAATAATAATAATAGACAATATAATAGACTTTAGACAATATTACAGAGCTGGAGAGATCGATATCTGATTGGTTATGTAACAATCACCATGGTTACGTATAGACAACTAGATCGCTACCTGTCACATTAGAAGCGGTTCTCTCTATCCGGATATCCCTGTTTATATAAACAACACTCGTCTAGGGAGTAAATAATCCCGAACAGGTAACACGTGTTCCTATTTCTGATCGCGTGATTTTGTTATGCGTAATAGACAATAACATGGGATTATATAACAGGGATGTATCGTCTGGATCAACCTTGATCTGATATTTTTACAGATAGCAGGAAGTTTGCGTGCGTATTTGTGTGTGTGTGTGTGTGTGTGTGTGTGTGTGCGCGCGCGCGCGTGTATACTTGACTGTGTCAGTGGGTGTGTGTGTACAGAGAGAAAGCGGGAAGTACTGGCTAATTATATTAAGACGTATGAATTCATAAAAACTTATACTTCCATAAATATATTTCTCCGTAAATCTATATACCCATAAATCTATATATTCATAAATCTATATATCAAGAAAACTGAACATTCTAAGTACGTCTGGGTGAGTCATCAGTTCGTCGGGTTCAGATATTCAGTTTTAGTGGTTAATAAAAACTAAACCAGCATTGCCAACTTCAGGAAGATTCATCAGGATAGATACCCTGGCGAAACTGGATTTCATCCCGAGACTTGTAATTGTACTTATGTGTGTAGACTGATTAACGTAAGGGTATCCTAGTTTATATTGTGTATGGGCGTCTGTGTTCCCGCTCGCGCGCGCGCACCTACACGTCAATGTGTCGATGACATCCAGGGACAATTATTGACTGACACGATAAGAGCAGACATGCTGAGTCAGCAATTATCGTGCGGGCGCCATTTTTTTTTCTCCAGAAAATAAAACTAACCACCATATATTGATCCCGAACGCTTGATTCTTAGTGTGCATTTCTAGCTCGTCAAATCGGACAACTAAAACAACAACGTACAATAACAGGGCAGAACAACGGTGACAACAAGAAAAATAACAACACCAGAATATTGGCAGCCATTTCTACAAACAACCGAGTATAATTGTTCTTTTATTCGCTGTTTCGAGATGGTGTTTTTACTGTGAGAAACAACGGCTCACTTTTTTTATCTCTAGTGCGCAGAAACAAACACGCACGCGTGCACATACCCACAGACTTATTCACACACACACAAACGCACGCACACAAACGCACATGCGCGCGCACGCACACACACACAAACGCACATGCGCGCACTAACGCACTTTCCCATAAATATACCCAAAAAATCCCATTTCATTACCGGGATAAAAAGTAACGATGAGTTTCCGCTCTCCGAGCCAGTACCTTTTTTGCTGGTCAATTATTTACGAGTATCCCTGATGAATCGTTCAGACATTCTAGACAGAGTAATAGGCCGTGATACTCTGTGCTAGATTATGATGATGATGATGATGATGATGATGATGATGATATTCATGATCGTGATAACGATCATGATAGTGTTGATGATAAACATTATCGCGATGATCATGAAAATGATCATGTTGACCATGAAACAGTAGACGACGCTGACGATGGATGATGATGATGATGATGATGATGATGATGATGAGAGCGGGGATGATGGCGTCGTCTGAGGTAAACCAATAAACGATAAACACGTCAGAAGTTCTGTGATAAATGAGTTATCCGGTATAGTTGGAAGATGTCACTTTATCAGATAGGGATCCAGATCTTGGCAGGATTCATCTCAACAAATATTAATATATTATAGCCGTCCTGGATCACAACATCACATCATAAATCACAGATCACAGACCAACAATCCAGAACGCCCCCTCTCCCTATAGATCTCAGCGGCCCGATCCAGGACGCATCGGGTCTGGTAAACGTATCCGGCGTGTCAGCTAATTATTTCACATCATCAGGACAAGACGATCCTGAAAGATTCCAGGATTAGTTTTCCAGGCGCTCGCGATGCGTCCTGGATGGCGTGTATCCGTATACAATAACACGTCTCTGGATCACTTCTAGGAGGGCAGGTCCAGTTATTATAACGCTGACAGATTATGGAGATTAGATCCGGGATATGTATATCATATTCAGCCATTTTTTGCTGTTTCGGTTTGAGTTAAGACATTAATTGATTAAGAAACAGGGGCTCCGGTTGGTATATCTCGGCGTGTCGGTGGGTATATATTTATATACATGTTTATATGAGTTTATGCGTGTATATGATAGGTGACATTAGTTATGACACACCGATCGTGTCATAAGATAGCTGACACCATTTCGCATGAGACACCCCGCCAACGTCGTAAATGCCACTTTTGGCGGGAAACTCTTACTGATCGAATTTCCTCTAAGATTTCACCAAGGACCCAGTGTGTGTGTGTATGTGTGTGTGCGTGTATGTGTGTGTGAGGGGGGTTGTGTTACATATAATAAAGCCATGTTTATGACCTACTAAAAGAATTATATATATATAATAATATATATATACTATATATAATATATATATATATATATATATATATATATATATATATAAAATTTTATATACAACATATATATTTATATTAAAAAAGTTTGTAAATTGAATACAAAGCATATATATTTTCATATTAAATACATCTTGTATAATAAGACTGGAACTTTACACAGTATAGCAAGAATGTCGCCACACGATCAGTCCCTTTGAAGAAACGTTTCAGAGTTTGAATTCACGGTTCGAGATTCTCTGTGCCTGTGCCTTATTATACACAGCTAAAACACACACAAACACACACAAACACACAGACATGCATAAACACACACACACACACACACGCACATTTATCTTTTACAGCATTGATTATTTACATGCCATAACCTTCCAGTTTGTTGATACCATTTTTTTTACATCCGGTATCTCTTTTCCCCGATGATACAATAAAAGATGGATGCACCTTGTTTAAGGACACGTTGGAACAATTTAGATCATTCAACGTCCTAGAACTTATCATATAATGATGTTGTTTATTTTCACAACAGGTACAACATCGACAGAAGATTATCACGCAAGTTTATATCATATTTATATTTCAGATAAGCGACACCTTTTCCATTCTGTAAAACAGATCATCATTGAGCGATATACATCATAAATAAAACACTCAACCGTAAACTGAGTATTGGAGTGTATATAAATATGATTATTAGAATTTTGTTATTTATTTTATTTTTTAACTCCACAATCAAAATAACATAAAACTTTAGTGCAGCATGACGTGCAAGAAGATTAATTACATTTATATATATATATATATATATATATATATATATATATATATATATATATATATGTGTGATTGTTAATTGTTTTCCTACAATATTTCTACCAGGTTCTGTCTATAAACCTACAACGTGATTCTTTAAAAAAGCACGGATTTCTAATCCCGGAATCCAGAAGACGGACAAGAAAAACGTGTTTATGTTTCATATAAAATATCCGTTTATGTATTGAGATAATTTCCTTAGAGTTCAATGACTGAAATTTACTCGATCTGAAATCACATACATCAACGTATCGTTGAAATCCGCTCTAAAACTTTGACTAATATATTATAAGTAATATTGATCGTTCAGATATATTTATTTGGTTTTTACATACATTTTATTTAGTGTATCAATATACAGAGCCTTTGTATACGTTGAGTGACTCCTACTAGTAATAGTATTAGACCAAATATACATAGTTCTTATTAGTAATAATAATAATAATAGTAATATTTAGTTGGGTGAGTGAGTGATTGAGTGATTGATGGATTGAGTGAGTGAGTGAGTGAGTGAGTGAGTGAGTGAGTGAGTGAGTTTCAGCACAAAAAGGACATTTAGTCTGGATACCTTTTAGTTGACCTTTACGACACAGAGACGGAGACATTCGGCTAGCTATAAATCCCGAACACAAGATAGATGTGTCTGTATGTGTGTGTGTGTGTGTGTCTCTCTC
>JAODUP010000271.1:75000-110000 GCA_025642065.1 Paralvinella palmiformis
CAAGAACAACAAGAACATCACGAACAACAAGAACATCCAGAACAACTAGAGCATCAAGAACAACAAGAACAACAAGAACATCAAGAACATCAAGAACATCAAGAACATCAAGAACAACAAGAACAACAAGAACAAAAAGAACATCACGAACAACAAGAACATCAAGAACATCAAGAACAACTAGAGCATCAAGAACAACAAGAACAACAAGAACATCAAGAACAATAACAACTAGAACATCAAGAACATCAATAACATCAAAAAATAATAATAATAATAATAATAATAATAATAATAATAATAATAATAATAATGTAGACTTAATAAAAGTACCTTTACTAGCAGGAGTCATATAAAGATGTTCTACAGTGATATAGAGAATAAGAACGATCTAAAACCCAAATCTAAATTTGAGCCACATACATTATTCATCGGTTAAAGTCGCAAGTT
The DNA here is from genome assembly GCA_025642065.1 of Paralvinella palmiformis. Classification (NCBI taxonomy): domain Eukaryota; kingdom Metazoa; phylum Annelida; class Polychaeta; order Terebellida; family Alvinellidae; genus Paralvinella; species Paralvinella palmiformis. The sequence continues at coordinate 75,451 of JAODUP010000271.1, forward strand.
TTTAGAGCAGATTTAAACTAATCAAGAGACGACACGTGTCTAAGCTCTACCGACCGACAACCTCCTCCACAAAATGGCGACTGACTGCTGCTATACTAAATATATACAAGGACCCCATCACTTGAGCCGAGACACGGGTACCTGCATTAATATCGGAGTTTTCGGGATGACTTTCTAATGGATACGAATTCACATGCACAGATATATTCAGGTGCCATACCATTGATGGAATTATAAGCTGTCTTTAAAATTTTGATAGGGATGGTCTGTCTAACAGGTTGCCAATAAAGGTATTAAAGAATTATGATGATGTGGCGATATTTTCGCATATTTATCACGATACGAACTGTACCTTGCTGAATTCCTTCAACGCACTTTATATTTTAATTCATTGACCTGAAAGAAAACTAGACCGTCGATTTGATGGCAAACAGGTCCCAACTTCCGGTCGGGGCAAAAAGGAACGCATACTGCTAAAAACATGGTAAATTCTCGTTGGGTCGTTGGTTCCATAAGCCGTGGAAGTAATACAAAAGGAATATCTTTCCACCAGTAAGGAACACATTTAAAATAGCTGTTCAAGCGTTTTCTTGACGGAAATTAAACTTAATTATTATTATATTTAGCCTATTCGACAACCCGACTCGAAGCGCAGCCACTTCAACGTTGCTTTTTGCCCTTACCGGAAGTCAGAGTTGTTTGGTCATGGCGGCCCAATCAAACACCACTGACTGCTCTAATTCTGATACAGAGCTATTTGACCTGGTACGCCTGTCTTTGTTTCGTATATTTAATTATTCTTCATATTTATTTATTTTCCCCCTATTTATTCAAAAATGCATTTGTATTCAAGTTCAGGTCGACACTCCGTCCGTTAAATCTTAAACTCGCCGCCATATTGGATGACGTAAATCACCCGGATGTGTTATTAATTTCTCCCGGAAGTTATACATCAGCCATAATCGGGTATCGATCAGCGAGCCGCCATTACGACAAACAACAACAATTTGTCTCGGGGACGAGCCAATAAAACATCATTTATCGTCCGACACCCGGATCAAGTTAGTCTGTTCCGCGGCATCAATTCCAATTCCGGATTCCGGTCCCGGACGGACAAAGGATAGATCGGCATCAAAACGAGGCCCGGCTTCGATCAGCCGACTGGCGGAAGCGATCGTCGGAAATCATCGGCGACGATCGGCGACGAAGCCGAAAATATTACTTCCGGTCTACGGCCATCGCTCAAAATTTTGACGGCGCCCCGACGCGGTAGCTGTCGAGTTCCGGTTATTAGTCGGTCAAATCGTGATAAAAGCATCATCTTCGACAGCATTTATATTTTATCAAACCCACCCCCCATCGATATGCCTCCGAGCGCCTCCTACGGTCCCTCTTTGTGCCCGGAATAAAAAATCCCGGCGCAACAACAAATAAATAGCCAAGAAACATAATTGTAAACAAACCGCGTCGGTCATGAATAATTCATGAGCTCGCCGACGAAAGCCGCTGACCCCCAGCGGCGTGAGTAGGAACTAAACCGTGCGAGCGTTGGCTCTGATTTGGCGGCAGACATTTGATTTGATAAATCGAGGAGAAGTGTTTCATTTTGGCGGCCGACCGAAGACTTCATGAATACTAAATAAAGGCCATTAGCCGATCTTTGGATGATAAATCTCGGCCGGAACTCGGGCGGCGGCGGCGGCGGTGTGTGTGTGTATGTGTGTGTGTGTGTCTCTCTCTCGTCGTGCACCGCCGTGACCGCTCGCTCGAGCTCTCTGTCGTGGCGGAGAGATTATGTAAACCTGTCACCAAGGACGCCGTAAGCCAATAAACATGACAACGAGTTTTATTAACGATGATACCCGATGCCGTTCGCCTAATATCGCCCTGGCCGACAGCTCGTCATTAATTTGCGGCCATCTTTTTTTCTCTCCCGGTATGAAAATATTCGTCTTCGTTTTTGTACGCCGGCCCGGATCGCTTTATTTAAGCCGATTCCGTTCACACCTCTCACCGCCAGGAGGCCTTTGTATTGGGGGCGCGCGCGCGCAGTACGTGAAGACATCTCGGCAAGAAAGATCGCCCCCTCGAATGATATATATACCGAACCACGATTAAAAGCAACTCCACAGCCCATGATGTATGATAGTTACTCGGCTACGGGTGAAGGTGATTAGTTGGGTCCCCGAAAATGGAGCGGATCTCGTGGTTAGATCATAAAAGGTTAGATCTAGATGCCGCCAGATAGCGAGTTATAGATATATATAATGCAGATCGAGATGTGATGATTCATCTCCGTTTTATGTCAGCAGACGAGTCGCGTTTACTGTCGCCGCCTCCGAGCCGCCCTCGGGCCGACGTTCTGTGACGTAGCTAATTCTGGATGAAGTCGTAAACATGTCAAAGAGTTGTTATATAGTCTGGGCTGAGGTATGGGGCAGGTTAGGTGCGCGAATAGTGTGTGTTTGTGTGTGTGTGTGTGGGGGGGGGGGTTAAAATAAGAAAGTATACTGCAGGTATGTATGATATAGGTATAGGGAGGGGCATTGTAGGTAAAATAAAGCATTGATATATACTGTATTTAGGTATATACTGTATTTAGGTATATACCGTATTTAGGTATATACTGTATTTAGGTATATACTGTATTTAGGTATATGCTGTATGTAACAGCACTGTAGGTGGGAAAAATGTAGGCAAGTATATACTGTAAGTAGGTATATTCTGTAAGTAGGTATATACTGTAATTAGGTATATACTTTAGGTAGATATATACTGTAGATAGATATGCTGCATGTATATATTGTAGGTAGATGTACTTTACTTAGGTATATACTGTATACGTAATTGTATTGTAAGTGGGTGTATATCGTAAGTAGGTATATACCGTATAGGTAGACGTAGGCATATACTGTCGGAAGATATACGCTATAGTAAGGGATGTACTGTCATACTGTAGGTAGGCACAGCGTAGGTAAATATACTGTATCTAAATATTCCGTAGACAAGTATACGTGTCATACTTGTCAACAGTATACTTCCCTACAGAATCTGTAGGTAAGTATACTGTTGACAAGTATACTGTTGACAAGTATACTGTTGACAGGTATACTATAGGCAAGTATATTCTGTAAGTAGATATACACTGGGTAGGTCATGCTGTAGGTCAAAGTACGAGAGACAGTGCACCGTAGCCAGGTGTGCATTACTTTCTGTGATTGATTATAGTGTCATTGTGATTGATGACAGTAACAATACATTTAAATAACGAAATACGACAAATTATACACTGGTCATTATTGCGTCAGTTGTGGCCGAGTCGGTACGGTGCTGGCCTGCGAAGCGAGTTCGAAGCCATAAACCAAAACGAAAAAAGTATCCCGACGGAAAGGCGCGAAACTTAGTTCGTATATAGGCATCTAGGGCGGTTGAGTTGTTGGTGGAAGGTTGCCTGTAGGACGTGGAAATCTGAATTCAGCATATCACATCTTATGTGAATATACCAATTGCAGATTTACACGTTCAACAACAACCTTCCGCCACCAACTCAACCGCCCTAGATGAATACGAGCAAAGTTTAGCGCTACACAATGACACTAACAGCAGTCAAATATAATGTTAACGAGGAAGGGAGAGCTATGACATCATAGAAACGTGTACAATATGGCGGAATGTTTATTGGTGGAATCTAGAAAACAACAAGATAATAATTATCAAAATATGTATAAAGATACGAAATAAACAGCTCAGGTAGTAATTCTCTCCGAGCTTTCCTAAACCACGAGTTGTCGCTTCTCAGTATAGGGGGCGCTGCCGTGATAAAAAAAAAGATCAACGCGCTACACGTAGCCCTGTGAGATGTTTCATCCATCATGTACTTTACCATAATTTAGTCAACTTCACCAACATTTACTCGTTTTTGACAACAATAACAACAACAACAATAACAACAATAACAACAATAACAACAAACTGAGGTGTTAACAAACACTGATGCCGACTATTTTCGATATAATCTTCCAGATTGGACGGATATCATTTTAACCCCCGATGATAACACAACACACGTTCATCAAATCAGCGAAATTCAATAAAATTAGATAAAATAAACAAATTATTAATGTCATATGTACACGATCGATTTATTTTACTATTTATTATATATTAATATATGCTGAACTTTATCGAAACACTTCATGTTTTAATAAACTATTATTTCATGCCTTAGATGAACCATTATTTTCTGTTTGCTTGAGAGGCATTGGGACATGTATATTATTATTATTATTATTATTATTATTATTATTATTATTATTATTATTATTATTATTATTATTATTATTATTATTATTGACCAAAAATAAGCCGTATGCCGCACAAAAAAATACATTTCCACAAACATTTGAACCAATCGTCATAATGTTTACATAAAGTTAGAAAAATGGAGTCAAATCAATGATTTAAAGAACATCTCTCTTGTAAAAGACTTGTTTTATCATTGGTTGAGAGAGTCTGACAGTTTCATAAACTGGATCACAAAACCCTGATTTTTTACGCGGGGGGGTTAAAGGGCTGCAGATGGCTCACTTCGCATGTGTTTCCTTTACTGTATTTCAAATTTGTTCTTTAAAAAATCATTGTGTCCTGATTGATATATATATATATATATATATATATATATATATATATATATATATATATATATATATATATATATATATACATTTCCCCTCAAACACCCACGCGCGCGTACTCACGCATGAGTCTAATAGAGGGTGACGTATCCATATAAACATCACAAATAGAACAACTCTCAGCGGAAATGGTAATAACTAAATGTGACAAAATAAGATATTTTCTAAAAATAAATAACAAGTTAATGTTATTAGAATTGTGACATAAACTGATCATGTTTATCTCAGATCGTGTTCAGTTCTAAATCGTTTATTTGGCTCCATATCTAATGATATCTTACAGGTGTTGATGATAAATGGAATCTTGTAATGTGATATTCGTTATCTGTGTGCGTGTGCGTGTGTGTGTGTGTGTGTGTGTGTGTGTGTGTGTGTGTATGAGTCGATTTTACGCCAATTATCGCCAAAATCCCATCCGTTTAGGCATACAAATGTAGCTCTTCGTATCATCCATTCTGGATCGGGTCGCGTTTAATACAGAGATAATGGCCCAGAACTCCGGATGGCGTGGGCGTCAGGATCGGTACGGTCCCGATTATTGCCGGCCCAGTCTGGATCAGTACTTGTCAAACAAATTATGACAGCCAGTCAGCTGGCGTAAACGTATCCAGATAGCAAGCGATCGGCCATATTTCTCTGTTTTATTTTTATTAATGGCTGCCTCGCCTCAGATCTGGGCGTATTTTCGCCGGGCTCGCAGCAATCCAATATGGCGGCCCCGAACGCAAATTGAAATCGAATCTCCACTCTCGACGTGTTTGTTTATTCTCCTCTCGAAGGCTTGCTGGGCTCATGACAAAATTTTGTTTTAAAACCGAGAAAAGGAGACCTTGATTGACACCAGACAGACTAACAAGGATCAGGGATAGTCGGGCTAGACAGGATATTTGGACAAACATCCGTAAACAGAGCGCATCCAAATCCCACCTTCATCTGGTCACGTGATCGCCTGATGAATCAATTCGTAATTAGTCCTTTTTTATTAAAGCCTGATGTCGTTAAGGATAGCATTTCGTCAATCGGGAAATGTGATCCAGTTGAAAATATTCGTAAGTAAATTTTTATAAGGATTTCCTTTACATTAACATAATATATATATATATATATATATATATATATATATACTGTAATTTGTTACAGTTGTATTTGTACAAACTCTCGCCGTCGACGAGATTTCTGGCGAGATTCGCTTTCTTCCATTGATGTCTGTAGTGTGTGTGTGTGTTATTCCGAGTTACGGGGAACTGGAAAAGGTTTTAATTATCAGCTTCAATGGCTGTTACCCACAGAGCGGAATCTGCTACTGTAATGCCATCCACACACACACACACACACACACACACACTGACACAGAGAGGGGGGGAGAGAGAAAGAGCCTCCAAGATCCAGAAAGTTGGCAAACATTATCGGCGAGCAGACTCGTAATGTTCTCACGTGCTAAAACAGATTATCGTTTGGCAAAACCGGTTAAAATCGCAACAACGCCAAGCGGGAAACACATGTCCGACACGTTTCTCGCTCTGTGGCGCTTTCAGTCTACGACCGGGCTGCCATCTTGACCCGGGAAGGGGTATCACGCTGGGTACGACATCATTACCCGCCGCGTAGGACTCTTTACTCGGTTCTGGTCGGCCAAAACCGAGCAAGGCTGACGTAACACAATCCCGACAAAGCCCCAAAAGCTCCACAATATGGCGGAAGGCGAATGACAGCAGATGAAAAGGTCAAAGGTAACAAGCCTCAACACGGCCAGTCACCGGCCTGGGGAAACACCTCCAGAACAAGATCACTCCGCGGGGAATCCCCGGGAATCCCCGCCGCTAACCGCATCACTACCACCGCTAAATGGTATCACTGCGTCTTTTACTCAGCGCAACTCGATCCTAGCAAGTTGGTTAGGGACTTAGCTGACATACTGCGGCGCACAAGTACGATATATTGCTATGGTAGATGCTGGAAAAAGTAATTTGTAAGCAACCGCGACACATAAAAGGCTTCTGGAGCGAGCAAAATGGCACAAATATTGCGCTGACCTTAACTAGGGAAAGGCTACAGGCCGGGAACAAAAACGCTCCACGGTTTGTGGCACTGGTGCAGAGATGAGGCCAATATGTGCTAATAGAGTTATCATATCTAATAAAATCCGATTCCCACCTGGTATCTGTCTCTGTCCTATTTTGAAGTGCTAGACTCAGCTGTTCAATATTGATTTGTTCGTATGAACAATGTTAAAAGTTCGATGGCTTATGTTAGAAATTTGAGTGGATCTTGCCAACGAGAACGCTTTATTAAATCTATTTTTTGCTGTTGTTGATGTTGTTGCTATATTATTATTATTATTATTATTATTATTATTGTTGTTGTTGTTGATGTTGTTGTTGTTAAATTGTTTGACGTATCTTACACCGACATATCCAGGATTTGTTCATGTTTATCCAGAACCAGGTTTATGGTGGGATCATGCCCGACAGTTTCACGCGTTCCCGACAAGTCAGAATCCTGCTTACGGAGTAAAATTAGCTAATTAATCCGAACCATTCAAACGGAAACAAAAAAAAACGTGATCCCGAACCAGTTCAGACGGGCAGTTCCGCGATCGATTAAAATCCGCTTCGTTGTACATTCCAGAAAGGCGTGCATATCTTAAAACGACCAATCCACGAACTCTACCAATACAAGATGATCCTCGAACCCGGACACCCCGGCTAAATGACCACCGAACTATCGCGCTCAGCCCCCTAGAGCACCACGACAGCTTCAGCAGAGTTCGTTTAGTTTACGTTGTCGGAGTTCTCGGGTTTCTAACGAATTATTTCATTCAGTTTGATGTATAGAGGGAGCCAGGTGTCAGGTGACCCTCGACCGCTTGTTGTTCTAACCGGGGTTTCCCGTTTATCAGAGGTCAGAGCGCCTTGTTATCACTGGACGTCGGTTCAACGTTTATACAACGTTAATGCTAACATTCGTGGTCAGGTGTCCGCCGAGTGATTCCCGTTTGGTGGCGAGGGTCGTTTGTGGGGACTGTTTGTGGATCTGTTTGTGGGTCTGTTTGTGGGGTCTGTTTGTGCGGTTTGTTTGTGGGGTATGTTTGTTGGGTTCTGTTTGTGGGGACTGTTTGTGGGGTCTGTTTGTGCGGTCTGTTTGTGGGGACTGTTTGTGGGGTCTGTTTGTGGGGTCTGTTTGTGCGGTCTGTTTGTGGGGTATGTTTGTTGGGGTCTGTTTGTGGGGTGTGATTGTTGGGGTCTGTTTGTGGGCATTGTTTGTGGGATCTGTTTGTGCGGTTTGTTTGTGGGGACTGTTTGTGGGGTCTGTTTGTGGGGTCTGTTTGTGGGGTCTGTTTGTGGGGTCTGTTTGTGGGGTATGTTTGTTGGTGTCTGTTTGTGGGGTCTGTTTGTGTTTTGGAGGGCTAAAATTGAATTGTTAAACATTGCGATGAGGCCGTTATTTCTGATAGACGGTGGTGAGGAGGGGGGGGAGTCTTCATGGGAAGTGAGATAATTGACAAAATGCCATATGAACGGTAACCCTAGCTGATGAAGATGATGACGACGATGATGATTACGATGATGATGATGATGATAGCGATGGTGTTGATGCTGTTGCCGATAACTGTTGTGAGATATGCTGATATTAAACCAAATAAATGTCAGTCACGTTGACCCATTTAACAGGCCATATTGGATGATAATGTCAAGGTCATGATGATTCCGAGCACTTCGTGTACACTTTGATGTCCTGTTTGTACTTTATTTACGGTCTAAAAACAAACCAGTTATCTATAGGAGAGTATTCTACGTACTGATCTATGACAAGATAGATTCTTTCTTCTCTAAAGTTGCACGCACGTTTCGCCTCATTCTCCTCTTGGAAGTCACTCATCGGCAAAACGAAGCACTCACTCATTCACTAACTCACTCACTTTGAGAATTTTTACCGGGTGTGTCATCTTGTAGTTGCTAATAATTGTATACATGTGTATGTAATTTTAAATGCAGCTCATTTGCATATATTTAAATGCTAATGTATTTCGTACACATAGTCGCTTCCCATTAATCCTAGTGCTTTTTCGGTTAACCGTAACCCTCTTTCAATTAGCTTTAAGCCGTACACCATTAATCCTAGCCCATTACAACCCCTTTCCATTCGTCTTCTCGTTTTCCATTCGCCTTTTCCTCGCTAAATCCCGCCTCTAAACCTGTAATCACAATCTTCCCCATTAACCCCATCCTTTGCCCCCCCCCCCATATCCCTAGCCCTTAAAATTTGGCCATTCATATTTCCCATTTGCAGTCCCATTACCCAGCCCTCAACCTCCCCCCCCACATACCCCCCCCTCCCACACACATACATACAATACTAACTCAGCAGTTTCTGTGTTACAGTCAGATCAATGAACGAACTTAGACACCTCGTGAAATAATATCTACACGAAACGGGCGATTAAACAAAATGTATAACAAACAATAAAACAAACAATAAAACAAACAATAAAACAAACAATAAAACAAACAATAAAACAAATAATAAAACAAACAATAAAACAAACAGCAAAACAAACAGCAAAACAAACAGCAAAACAAACAATAAAACAAACAGCAAAACAAACAGCAAAACAAACAGCAAAACAAACAATAAAACAAACAATAGAACAAACAGCAAAACAAACAATAAAACAAATAATAAAACAAACAATAAAACAAACAGCAAAACAAACAGCAAAACAAACAATAAAACAAACAATAAAACAAACAGCAAAACAAACAGCAAAACAAACAATAAAACAAACAATAGAACAAACAATAAAACAAACAGCAAAACAAACAGCAAAACAAACAATAAAACAAACAATAGAACAAACAACAAAACAAACAATAAAACAAACAATAAAGACAAACAACAAAACAAACAATAAGACAAACAGAAAACAAAAACAACAAAACAAATAATTAAACAAACAATAAACCAACAAACAATAAGATAAACGACCGCTAGGTGGAGTGATAGAGTGCAATGTTAGGTCATGACATAAGGCCAAATGTTTACATACACCGACAGGCTGTTACACACACGCCCTCGCGCGCGCGCACACACAACTACACACACATCCATAGTTAGGCCCGCAGAATCGTTAACTTTTCTTTATTCGTGATTTGTTTTTAATTCTCCGTGCCAGTGCCTTTTCGCACACTGCTAAAACGAATTTAGGTCCAATTTAAGGTAATCACACCTACACACACACACACACACACACACCGGGATCACCCCGAACCCCCCCAAATTCGACCATTATAACCTAGCTGTCAATACTTTCATACCTAGACAATATTTGTTCAGCGAAGTGAAACAATTTTTGTTTATTTGCCTCGCCTGACAACAAGCTCTATGTGGCGATAATGCCGAGCCTGAAAGACGCAACACGTTGTCTGAGTGCGACGTAGTGGCCGCCATTGTTCCTCGCCCCAGTCACCACATAGACGGAGCCACCGTGTACAAAAATGTCACCATTCGGCACCAAACACGTCAGCACTCGGTGAACCTTCGGGGCACCCCCCGGCTGTGGTCGGTGAATAGTACGTGCTAGGTCAGAAACAAAAATGGCGACGGATTACACAAATAACGGTAGGTCGCGTCTAAATCTGGACTGGTGGCGCCGCCATACGGCGACGACGTTATTATTATTATTATAAGTTGACCGGCAGGCTAAAGTGCACCGCATCTGTTTCGTTGCAGGATTAGAGGTCAGAGGTCACGCACGGATGACGTCCGTAGGATCATCGGGCGCGGTGGAATCGATGGCCATCGATGAGGGACCGCCTCGTTCTGGATATACCCGCTGAGGTGGTTCGTCGAGTAAGGTCACGTGCGAACGTACCCGGTGACCCCCCACTTTTAGGTCACGTGACACTCCTCTGGTTAAGTATCCGGTACAAGTAAGCAATCGACGTGAAGATGACGACTTGACATCAATTATACTGCCAATGGTGTGGGGGGATGGTCTTAACATGGTCTGTTGGCTAAACATGGTCGGACATGGTCTGTTGGCTAAATGTGGTCTGGCCGAGTCCCCTAACTAAACCTGGTTGGTCTGCCAGATTAACATGATCCGACGGGGTCTGCCAAATTAACATAATCCTGCGGGGTCTACCAGATTAACATGATCCGACGGGGTCTGCCAGATTAAAATAACCCGATAGGGTGAGCCAAGTTAACATAGTCCTGCGGGGTCTGCTAGATCAACATGGTCCGACGCGGTCCGCTAGCTAAGTGTATAGTCTGACGTAGTCGATTCGCCATGACCAGATCATGGTAGTAGACCATGTCAACCCATAACGAGTAGACCATGTCAACCCTTAATGAGTAGTCCATGTCAACCCATGAGTGGACCATGTCAACCCGTAACGAGTAGACCATTGCAACCCATAATGAGTAGACCATGTCAATCCATAATCTCGATAATGAGTAGACCATGTCAATCCATAATCTCGATAATGAGTAGACCATGTCAATCCATAATCTCGATAATGAGTAGACCCTGTCAATCCATAATGAGTAAATCATGTCAACCCATAATCAGCAGACCATGTCAATCCATACGGATCGGGCCATGTTAGACCTATTCACCATGATTTGATACGAGACCACGTTTATGTCAATAAGCATTATGTGTACCCTGTATGTACCTTGCCATGTTTTATTAAAAATCATTTCTGGTCATGATTGTTATACTATAAAGTATCTTTGATTGTGTTATAATAATGGTCAGGTGTTAGGTGCTGGAGAGGAAAGGCGTGTTTACTTAAGGCCAATAGATCAACAGTTTGGTTTATCAGTCATATATTAGAATATATCTATCAATCTACACATTTGTCTATCTATCTATCTATATATCTATCTATTATCTCTCTCTCCCTCCCTATCTCCCTCCTATATATCTATCTATCTATCTATCTACATATTTGTCTATCTATCTATATATTTGTCTATCTATCTATCCATCTATATATATATATATATATATATATATATATATATATATATATATATATATATATATATATATATATTATAGGCAATATGAACGCTTGTAGTCGTGTATGAATATGTGTATTATGTGGGCGTGCGTGACTGACTGATCAAACGTGTATGTTTATTCGTTACACACACACACACCAGGGCGCACGCGCGCGCGCATTATGTATATCCAGAGAAGGACAAACATCCGGGCCATAATACGTGCTCCGACGTGCAAACGCACTGCATTGGCCTTTCGTCGTATATAGCCATCAAATGACAACACCTACTGTGACGTCACCCAACTTTACACCCAACAAACAAACAAGCAAACAATCAAACAAACAGTTCCCTCTAGCTCGGCCTCGCCGATATCCCCCCAACATCCCCCCCCCCCACCGTCAGGTCCCACACGGAGTACACCTTTGTAATATTGATTTGATTAAAGAGTTTCTCCAACAATCAGCATTTTATCGGTGCGAATACCTTAACCTATGAGTAGCCATTGTAACAGGACGGGGTTAACCGGTACACGTTTATTTCTTTAACCTATTCAATAAATGGCGGACACAGAAGGTAATTGTTTTGCTAACTGGCCACTTGACATTCCGATATTAGATCGACCCCGCAGTTCCAGTCGGTGCCCACACCTCGGCCCCACGGTGCCCACACCTCGGCCCCACGGTGCGCGGTGGGCTGTTTTTTTTTTTGGAGGGGGGAGGGGGGATGAGCGGTCGATGTCATCAAAATTATCTCCCGTAACGCATCCTATCCGCTTAACCCCCGATCGACGAGGACGTACCCGGCCACCCGGTCACGTACCGCGGGCGCACCGCGATCTCGAACCCGGCGCTCTGTTTATTTGGCATTTTATTTCACTGTACTTTATTTGTATATATTTTATTTCTTCTGCTAAACATTCCGTGTTTATTTAGGATAGTTTATTAGATAGAAGCCGTTTAAGCGCGGCTGTGATAATATTTAATTTTATTTTCTTCGTGTCAAGTGCCCCTTTGTTTACATGGTCGAGTGGCTGTGAACCAGTGGCGCAATCTGGGCAGTCGTATAGGCTCGGTGAGTAGTCCCGAGCAGCCAGCGAGTACCTACGAGTACTCGACGAGCTAGGGCTTTGGGTGCGGTGCGGCTACGGGGTGTGATCCCGCGGGTATTGGTCTATCCGCGGGTAGTCCCCTGTGAACATAATAAGTTAGCTATGGCTGATGTTTTAGGTATTATATATATATATATATATATATATATATATATATATATATATATATATATATATATATATATATATATATATATATACTCACTTACTGTGAATTGGCGGGTAATGGGTGTGTTTATTTCGGGCACGCGGGAACGATTTTGGTGCCGGTAAATCCAGAATTTGCATCGCGCCCTACTACTTCCAATATGATGATTGGTTTACGGCCACTTCTGTGCACAAGGCAGGCTAAATGGGCCGAGCGACCTCCAAAGGTAATCAAGCGCAGTGAAGAATGAAACAGCCTTCAGGTATGCCAAGCCGAGATTCAAACTCAGGTGGTAGTGATCTGTGGTCCAACGCGCTACCAGTTAGATCACGGAGGCGCCCCTACGTTCTAGACAATATTATGAGCAATTACTATGTTTGTTTGTTTTTAATTGCGATACCAAACATATGAGAGAATACACAAACCAATTAAATGGAAGTGTATTTTCTATGTATGTCTTAACTCGACCTTTAAACTATTACAAATGAACTGAGGTCACATGATAATCTGTTGAGTCGTGATGGCGCAGTTAGTTAGAGCGTAGGACTCGTAGCCGACGGGTCGCGGGTTCGAAGCTCCTGGAGCTGCAATACTGTCGTGTGGCGACTGGTTCACTCATCCACAAAGACGAGAACCTGACAGGACGCGATGGCTACGTGTTCGAGTAACGCTTTGGGCCTTTAATGGCGGCCTGTGGTGTATGCCCCATCGGGAGTTGAGGTGAGTGCTGGATTGAAGCAGGTCCGAGTCAGGGATGGCAATATTGTAGAGCGTCTCGTAACAGGGTTACCTGGTTCTGGCGTTATATAAACGAGCATTATTATATCATCTGACACCACTAAAGATCCGGAAGACGTGCAGACTTAAATCATACACGGATGTGCTAATTTTAGTGTCGCTGGACCAAATCCATTGAATCAACTCCCAAAACGCGCACCATCTATTTGGACCATAAGACCTTAAAAATCCAAATTTTAAACCTATCTATTTGATCTTGTATTTGATGTCATTTACTGATAATATTGATAGTTTAGACACTTTAGTAAGTTTGTTTCGTCTCTGTACGTCATTGTCTATGTCCTTCCCGTTTTAGCGCAGATGGGACAGGATTATTAAATACGTCGTTATTTTTAAATGGGAAAATACCCTCGGTAATGACGTCACTCCTGGGAGTTCCCTGGTCCGCTTCGTATGCGGCTGCGTTTTGAAGACCTGAATGAAGTAATTGGTTTTGATGTATCCGCATTGGAACGACAACACGTGCCACATACACCCTACTGCATGCTGCGTACCGTATACCGGATGTTTCATCCGGCACACCACACCCCGCAAACGTCCGTGTAATATATGCTGGCTTAAAACCATTCTTTGATAGCCAGTACCCATTGCGAACGATTGTAATAACAACTACTTTAAATACCAATATTTATCTGAAAACCTTAAAACTTTATGATAAATTTATGCTTGTAACAAGCGCATTGTGCTAACCGTCTTGTGTATGATTAATAATACATCAGGATGTGCGCGCATGCTCAGTATTGGCAGTTTGATGACGTCAGTGCACCATTCCGTTCAGCCATAACAGAACGTAAATAGCCGAATGAATACGGAGAGAACCGAATATTAATAAGGACAATTACTAGAACGTCTTCTGATTGGTGCCAAGGGCTTGAATTTGTGTCTGCGTGGATTTACGATATTCACGTATTATAATGTTATTAATGTTTAATAATGTCACAGTTCTGATAAATTGAAAATTTAAAAACATTGGAATTAGTCTTGTCTACAATTTTAAGAGTGGGATTAAAATAGCTAACGAAATCACTTTAGTTATGTAGTCTGACGCTAGATGGCGGTCCTATCGGCCCTGGCATCGAGGGAGGGAATCTGTGCTAAGTTTTCAAGCTAAAATTGTAAACGTTGCTTTAACAGTTACCGTAGCCGTTAGTGTCACAGTGCCTGTTAATGCGGTTCTGTAGTGTGTTACGGCAGATTTCAGTGTGTCACAAAATCTTTCAATTACGACAAACGGCCATTACCCCCAAAAGTACCTCAAAATCACAAGAAAGTAATTCAATTATAGCGTAAATTTCCCCTCCCCCCGAAGTGGCCGCCCTGTACGGTTCACGCATCCCATCCGCGCACCCCACCCTACGTCACTGATGGGGGGGGGACATAGTTTAGCATCTCTCGGGCTTTTGTAAGTTTTTATTTAGACTTTATTCTACAAAGATACTACTACAACAACAACTAATAATAATAATAATAATAATAATAATAATAATAATAATAATAATAATAATAATAACAGTAATAATAATAATAATAATAGAATTTACTATTTTTCTGTGAGCTGTTTAAATGCGCTAAAGAAGGCGCCTCATTGCAATGTGTTTACTTGTGGCTTTGTCTGTTTAGATTTCACGGATGCTTAAAGGATGTTGCTATGATGCTTGGTGAGTGTCTCGGGATGTTGTGCGGATGTTCGTGGGACGCTCCGTTCCGGCCATTTGCTCTTCTCGCTACACCGGAACATCATCAACAACACATGTAACAACACGGGAGTCAAATACACGGCCCCGGCAACGCGAACAAATACCGCGCACCGGCGCTTCAAAGCTGACCCAAGTGACACCTAGCGGCAGTCGGCTGAGCCGGCTCGTTCAGCGCGCAGGCGCCGAGAAGATGGCGTCTTCAAACGTGGCGAGGCGGCTTTGGGAAAATATCGCGAAATGTGGCTTTTATTCGGCCGGGGTTTTGTCGAAAATTGGCAACAGGCGGATTGTGTGCCGTAGGAAAATATTGGACGCGGATTTCGGCCGGCGAGCAACAGGTGTTGACCGGCGATGGTTACGCCGCCTGGCGGCAGAAGGCGAACAAACCGGAACCACGTGTTTAGCACCGATATCAGGTGTACGCTGATATGTATCAGACACGACGATATAACAATCCGATAGGCCGTTTGATCTGCTCAGGACGCAAGGATGGTTAAAATCGGACACAGATAAGAAAACAGAACATCAGGCGGCAGATCCAGAATTGGATACGTAATAGTTAACTGGGATGTCCTTTTTTTCTGGTAAAAGAAGAAGAAAAAAGAAATAGCGCCTCTGTTTTCCATCTTCTTTAACTCCCACTCCAATCTCCCCACTCACTCAGATCCATTCCTCATATTTACCCCCAATCCCGAAGGCTCCCGCCTGGCGATGTATTAATTATAAAACAGAACCAACGGCCTGTATCAAACTTAGAGTTAGCGATTAGAGCGCCTCTAGTGACTGTTATTGTAACGATAGTGATGGGTCAACGGCGTGATTAGTGTCAAAATATCTAATGTCGGCCACATATCATGATCCACTTTAGAACAATAAACGAATCAACGGGGTGGTTTCTGTAATCTAATCTGCCTCAAATGATCCGGCCGCATAAATACGCGCGTGCACGCACACACATGCGACATGTACACACACGTACGTAGGCACATATACACGCACGCACGCGAACAAACGGATGCACACACATAAACACACAAGCGCGGGCACACAAATACAGACACAAACATAAGAGTAACCTTTTGGGAATAGATGTATATTAGTATACTGATGACTTGCCATACCTAATAAATATGCGCGCTTCCTGTTTCCTGGCGTATCACCATTACTGATCCGGAATGATCCGGAAACGGATCAAATACTACCGATGATCTGACGCCATCTTACGTAGCTCTCCCGATCGGCAGTGACCTCTAACATCACCTATTATCACCTTTGGTAGTTGATTCACGGCGGCGTGTAATGTGAATCTCACATGCCTCTCGTTCGAATGCCTCCTGGGATGTCCGAGTAGTCGCCCAGTGGTGATGATAGTGGCTCCGGATACCGGTAAAGTCCTGCTAGTGTTGCTTGGCCCGGAGGGAGATTATTTCCGGAAGGTGTATATTTGTGTACCACCGTGCACATGCGCTTGCATATTCGCGCGGACGTGTGTGCATATATCTCTGGATGGTGTGTGTGTTTGTCGGTGTTTGTTGGTGCGTGTGTGTTTGTCGGTGTTTGTTGGTGTGTGTGTTTGTCGGTGTGCGTGCGTGCGTGCGTGTGTGTGTGTGTTCGTGTGTGTGTGTGTTCGTGTGTGTGTGTGCGCGCGCGCGTGTGTGTGTATGTGTGCGCGTATGTGTGTTTCGATGTGGCTAATATTATAAGGAATCTATTTATTAATTTCATCAATTATTATTCTTTCTGACAACATGCATCTCTCCCTTCAAGAACAATGTATACAAACCTTTCTCTTCGATCATACACATAGGTACTACTACTACTACTACTACTTGCGCGCGCCCGCGTACACACACACACACACGTAAGCACACACGCGCCCATATACACACGCACGCACACAGAGAGGTTTACAAAATATTTACAATAGTTTATCTTCAGGCTTCCATCTCATAGCCGCAGAGAACTCAAATATTAAGCCTCAATTATCCCTCAACGTGCTAAGCTTTCGAATCGTTCACTTTTTAAAATAAAACAGAAAGAGTTTACGCAAAATGGCCGAAATCCTCTCCACGTCTCGCCTATTTATCCACTAAACAGCCCTAACGTCCCTAAACGTCAACCATTTTACCACCCAGTTAGCATCACCTTTACTCGGCTACAAACCGACATTTACAGACACAAAAGAAGAAGTGTCTCCGTAGTTTAATTAAACAAACATCAAATTAAACATGGCGTAAGCGGCCTCCCCTCTCACGGCTAAAGAATCCCCCCCTGGGCCGGCCATGCGCGTCACGTGATCATCGGGCCGCCATATTTGCGCGCTTTCCTTCTAATGATCGTCTGCTAATCAGAGGAGCGCGGCCATTGTTCACCGAAGCGCGACCGCTTTGATGTGATCGAGAACAAACACGATCCCGTGGCCGGAATTTCTCTCGTCGTTTCTAATAAACGCCGAGAATTGTTCGGAAATTAGCCCCGCATCGGCCAGGCAGCGCCGCCATGAGAGAAAAGCCGAACAGCGTGAGGTCTTGTCAGCAATTTGGGCCGCCATTATTAGCGACGATTCGCTATATTAAACAACGTCTGTAAGCTTACATAAGGACCCCGCCGAGAAGGGGGAGGGGCAATATTTTGTTATATAACAGTAAATACCTGGTCTGGTTATTGTCTAAAATGTTGGCCCACTTCTAAAGAGATCTGAGCACATACCAGAAATGTGAAAATTGATCTTATATATATATATATATATATATATATATATATAGAGAGAGAGAGAGAGAGAGAGAGAGAGAGAGAGAGGAGGGAGGGGGGAGAGACGGGGAGATGTGTGTTCGTGCGTGCGTGCATGTGTGCGTGCGTGCGTGCGTGCGCTTTGGCCATATCATATACGTTCACAATGGGCCAATGGAAGTTTCTACATTTAAAATCATGATAAACCTAGATTATCTTTTTGAGAAAAATAGCCGCTAAAATAAACACCAAATATACTGACAAAAACACATTTTGGTAGGACAAAGACCCCACGGGGTTAATACAGACGACATCGGGTCTTATACTGTTAGTAAATAAATAATTTATTTATCACCTTCTATCACTTTACCACTACAATATATGTTCTACAACGTGCTCGGTACATAAATAGTCTCAAATAGGGAAGATATTTGTGAACAAGATGGGTGTATTAATTGGGATTTTTTTAGGTGGGCGTTTTCCCGACGGGCCTATAAGAAACTTTACAGCCAAACTAGTCTTTATTTAAAAAATAGACAGACAGACAGACGGACGGACGGACGGACGGACGGACGGACGGACGGACGGACGGACAGACAGACATATAGGCAGACAGACAAGGTTTTTAGTACTACGTATACTGCTGTTAAACAGCTGGATATGATTCCCAGGAATAACAGTCCCATATTTACAGATAAGTGTTATACTTTCTAAGAAGATTGGTAATAAATTATGCTTATATTGGGGTTTAACAATATACAATATATTGGCGTAACAATATACAAATTAAACCTGCAGTATTGTTATTATTATTATTATTATTAGTAGTAGTAGTAGTAGTAGTAGTGGTAGTTATTGTTGTTGTTGTCATTGTTGCTGTATTTTTAAATTTCATCATTTTCCGATGTGATTAAGTATAGAGACTCTCACCTACTGATGGTAATAGTAGATGTTTTAGGGCCCCAATCAGCACCAAGATGAAGTGATTATATCATAACCAAGGTGTCTAACAGTTAACTAACACTTCAGTAGAGTAGAGACATATTTCAGTTGATTGTCGAGTGATTTAGCACAAAAACATAAATCACAACAGGTGTCAGACGGGTCTGTCTTAATATAAACACCCCGAACAGAGTACGGGCACATAGAGCATGGCTATGTAAATACGATTCGCGTCTCAGCCGATGGGATGTCATTAGTGCGCAGACTCGGCCGCCGTGCCAGCGGGTGGGCGGTCTTACCGTGTCAAGGCCGCCCGTCCGGCGGTGACGTCACCGTGACATCAGAGCGGCGTTGGCAGCCCGGTTACGGCACGCCGTCGTCGCCGGTGCGTTTTCGCGTCGATAGGTGGCGTTCTACGATCGGCCGCCATATTGGTCTGACGGGGGGAGGAGTGATGACGGTCTATGACGTCAGCTATGACGTCATGCGGCCGACACTTGCGCCAAATTAACGGCGTTTCATGCCAAGTTGATGATGATGGCAGGGGGGAGTGTATTTGGGTGTTATGGCCTGATTAAATTAACGCTTATCTCGCTCTAGATGGCGCTAGTGTCGGCCAACTCAGAGATAAACATAATAAATTATTTATCGATTTCGCTCTAACGATAACAGTTATTACAAACTGACATATTTATATACAAATATTAAGCTCAGCTTCGGGTATATCAATTAGAGATGGATTTAGAATGTCACGAGGAAGGAAGTAGAATATGTATTCAGTTGTTGGCTGTTGATTTATTTATTTATTTACCGTAGATTAATCGAATATTATTAAATATTTAAGAGCAAAGCGTGGATATTGGAAGAAGGGTCGAAATATATGATGAACTATTTAATGGTACTCTACAGTCTAGAAGTTCGGGCGGCGGGTTCGTAACCACCCGTTTCCGTCGTCCGCGGGATGTTTCAGCCCGAACAGCTCAGTGCTCCTTGATCAATCCCTCGATTAGACGTGTACCCCTGGCGTAATCAGAGTCAAGGCAAACAAAGTAATTATTAACTAAACCGAAAATAGCAGAACACCTGAATTTGTTTAATAAACTGATTGAAAAATTAAATTCTAAATTAATAAATGCGCCTAAAATTAATACATATTTAACCGTGTCGTTCTATGTAGTTCATTCCATTCACCCCTCACCTCACCAACTCCCCCCCCCCATACACACACACACACACACACACACACACACACACACACACACACAAACCCGTAGTTTTGCCGTAAGCGCGTCAATATACACTGCTGTTATTTAAAAATGAATATTTAATTAATGGGAGGGCAAATGAGTGCATATCACCTCCATTTTGTTTGTTTAAGGCTTCAATCAGCGTGAGCCACGATACACTGATAGTGATCTTCTTCAATATTTAAACACCACTAGCTGTCTGATTGATTACGCGTATACGACATGTGCCAATCAAACAGCGCAGTCTCCGCCCACTTTCTAGTGTGCCTGGCGTTGGAGATTACAGCGGCCGCTACACGAGGCCGGGCCCCGTAATTAATGATAAATATGTAAATGTATGCACATAATGGGGGGGGGGGTGTTTGTGTGTGGTAATTGTGATGAAGTCCATCCAAGAAGGAAAGCTAATTGAACAAAATTTAGCACACAAGACAGGACAAAAACAATGTCCCGTCTTTTAGCCGTTTCATGAATAATGTAAACAAATCACTGTCTGTTGCTTAAGAGAAATGCTAAGATGAATCTAGCTAGAACTTCAATGCCTCGGATAAACCTTTTAAATGTTCGTTTTAAAAATGTTGTTTTTATTGGGTTTTTATTATTTCCAGGGTCGCAACATCACTGCATTATCGGCATTATCTATAACTAATAGAGTAATTATAGCCCGAAAGATGTACACAGTCGGTAATTTAGATATTAATTATAAACTTTGATATTTCGTTGACCTAATGGAAGATGACCTTGATTATAGTGACGAGGTCGGCAAACTAACCCCGACGTCTCCCATATACCATAATCGTTGGAGAGTAATGTCTGGATCTAATTTTCTGGATCGCATCAACAAAGCGTTGAAGTTTGTCTTTTGGTAAACAGCCAAGAAAACGGCTGATCCACGGAGAGTCGATTCGTGAGACGAATGGAGACAAACTAGCTATTTATTATATCAGGAGACAATATGTTATAATAATTGTCATATTGTATTGTCGGGATATAATAGATGAGAGAGAGAGAAAGAGAGAGAGAGAGAGAGAGAGAGAGAGAGAGAGAGAAAGAGAGAGAGAGAGAGAGAGAGAGAGAGAGAGCGGGGGTGGGATGGGGTGTCTGTTCATGCTCCCTCACTCTTTCTCTTTCTCTCTCTCTCTCTGAGCGTGCGTGTGTGTGTGTGTGTTTGTTTGTTGGCATGCGTATATGCGTCCGTCCGTCCGTCTGGCTGTCCGTCTGTCTGTTAAGACATCACCAGACCTATATTTCTCTCAGTATCCGCCCAGTGATATTCCTGTTACATCTTTCCGCCAGTCCTCCAGTCTCGTTATCTATATATCTGTCTAATATATTGATGTTATCTTATCCGCAATTTGTATATTCCAACTGTACAATCGACTCATGTACTGGGACGATCAAAGATCGAAGCAATTATTATGACCTATTTGACCTTGTATTGTCCGACCTCTCGCCATAGACACCTCGGTGTTTGTTAGAGCTACCTAGCTACATCCAATATCCTATAAGTGAGATAACAGATCCTTATCTGGCCGATACCTTTATTGAAATGTGTGATGATGTAGAAATTGGTTGACTTCTAGTCGATTTCTGACAATTGTTCATCCTTCTTTGATCAATTAGATTTGAGGTGATCTGCTCGTCCTTCCGTGTTACACCTTCATGAACAGATCAGACAATAGATGACAGAGGATAATTGTGATGACTTTGATCTCTGTTTTCGGGAGGTTGATGTAGGGAGATCATTTATTACAGTTTAATTATTGCACAGAGTTAATTAGTTTTGTTTCTCAGGTGACTGATGTAGACATGATATGTGGTCATGTGACCTCAATGATGAATGGTTCACCTGATCAATGAAATAAATTAATATATATATATATATATATATATGTGTGTGTGTGTGTGTGTGTGTGTGTGTGTGTGTGTGTGTGTGTGTGTGTGTGTGTGTGTGTGTGTGTGTATTGAAGACATATTACACACACAGAGACACACACAACACACACACAGACCTGCACGTACCAGCACATTAATTAAACTAGATTATTCCGTCAACGAGTCAATTAATCGGATCATTTTCAGGACGTTAATCATGACGAATGTAAACAATCCAGAACTCTGTTGACTGAGTCTGCCAACAGAGAGATCCGGATCTATGATCAGTATCCCGAGACACCCGGGCGATAATAGACGATGATTGAAAGCAATTACGTGAACACGTGATTAATGTAGCCAGTTTACCAGACGAATGACTCGTAGAATTCCTATATCAGAATAAAGTCAAGAAAAATATAGTATATGATTATAGGGAATAGAGAGACAAAAAAAGCTATCTAAATAATTACTTTATGTTAATTAGCACAAACAAAACCCTCTTTCAATGATATAATCATTCATATAACCCCCACCCCTCATCATGCGCCCCATATATATATATATATATATATATATATATATATATATATATATATATATATATATATATATATATATATCCTGTCATGGGGTATGTTAGTATGAGGCTGTCCCTTATTTATAATTAAACCATTTACATAACGATTCTCGATTATGACAATTAGTTCAACTTTATTTCACTAAATATCAAGTGACATAATTAGGCAGTGTCAATGAGTTCGGCAATGATGGGACAGACAGATAGACAGACAAACGATCATCTTCGTGTCCTAATTAGGTCGGCCACTAATTAAAGTTCATCATACCATATTGATTATTTAAGGATATATATTTGTATTTAGCTATAAGTATACCTGAACTGTTTCATTTATTTTTATATCAATTTTATAGATATTATATTCATAATGTTATAACCATAAATATCATAACCGATCATAATTGAACCCACGTGATAACAATATAGAAAATCTCTCTCCAGATGATAATGATACAGAACCCCCCCCCCCCCCACCTAGAAACTATTTAGGATCACAATCATCCATCAAAGCCTTCGGTTGCATTGATGACACCACCACCACCACCAACAACAACAACAACAACAAGATGCCATCAGCTTAAAATAGTTTGTAATTTGGGGTCAAATTTTGATCGAGAACTTATAATATTGAAGCTTATAAGCTGTAATGTGGCTTAGCTGAATCCATGTAGCACTGATGACGACACAACATGATTATAATCATGACAGCTAATATATATATATGTCATTATCGTACAAATTCTCAATAAACTAATTTGTGAAGCCACACAGACCTATACATCTACAAATTATTACTGCTGTGACTTTAATATTTGGTGATATTAGTAATCGAGCAGAAGGGGACAGTTTTATGGCGGTACACCTGGCAAAAGATGTCAAATAGTGTCTTCCCCGGTGTCATAACAAAATCCCAAACCATCACGATGTATCTGTCCCGCAGAACAATAAAACAAATATATAATTTGTGTGTGTGTGTGTGCGTGTGCGCGCGCGCGCGCATGTGTGTGTGTGTGTGTGTGTGTGTTTGGAGCCATATTTTCTAAGCCATTACGGTATATAAAGACAAGCGATGTACCGTAAATGATACAAGTTGACAACAGGCTGAATATCAACAGGGATGCTTCATTATCTAACACATAACAAATGCTTTTATCTAAATACTTTAAAGCATAACCTCCATCTGTTACCGAAGTGTTATTATCTTTGTTATTGTCTAAGTTATTACTGATGTTATTCAGTTTGCTCTTCATACGCGGGTCGCGACATTTGACATAAGAGATACACAAAACACACAAAAACACACACAAAAACACACACACACACACAGACAGACACACACACACATATAACACACTCTCTTATTCCAGCATTTCACTCATTGACTCTCTCTCTCTCTCTCTCTCTCTCTCTGTATATATATATATATATATATATATATATATTAATATTTAGTTCATAGACATTTATATAGTAATATTGACGTGACATTTCGCTGTCACTCACTTGACGTCAAAAAGCTCACCAGGTGATCATAGTCATGTGTCAATCACGTGTCTTTATGTGTCGCTTTCCAATCACGTGACTCATTACGCTTAATGCGATGAGTACCCCGAGAGATAAACAACCGGAAGTAGCTAATTCGCCGGCTCTAACACGTCATAATGGCCGTTCCCGGAAGCCGGAAGAGCGGCGAGGCGGAGAGCGCAAGCGCAGAAGAGGTGCTTCGTTAGCGCATGCGTCGTTGATAAGTGGAACTCGTAAGTGGAAATTGTTCTGAGGATAATTCGTTATGTCTAGGACAATACAACTGTGTCGGAAACAGCTCGTTACGCAGCTGTGTCTGGGATAGGTCATTCATTATACAGCTGTTTCTATGACTGGTCATTTTACTACTGAGGCTATATATGATGGGTCAATACAGCTATGACTAGGACAGGTCATTACCCATCTCCGTCTACATAAGATATATATATCATTTATAGAACTATTTGTATCTAGGTCATGTGATGCGTCTATTATAACCACTTAGTATCTATATATCTAGGTCAGGTCACCTATATATATATCCAGGGCAGATCATGTCTAAATCGCCGCCTGTTTCAAACATAAATCATGACTGTCAGAGTAGCTATATGTTGCACAGGTCATCGTTATTCAACCATCAATATTTAGGTCATGTCACCAGATAAGATCCGGTATTAGACAGTGACCTATTTATCAACTGATCGTCTAACTAGAAACAACATTCTAGTCTTTATTAATAATTAATAATTAATTATGTAGGTTATCTGAGGTCAAACATCAGACAAATTAACGGATCAGGTGATTAGTAATTAATGTTTCTACCCACATGAAACCGACCCCTATGGACTACTTGTTCTGATGGTCACCTATATTAAGAAACTAATGTTCTGATTGTATTTTTTTCAGTTCCATCAATCGTCCAGATGTTGTGATTTGTTATTGCCTGAGCCAGTGCCACCTTGACCAGTAATACAGCTAACACCATCCTCCCCCCTCAACCCCCCCCCCCCCACACGCACGCACACACAGTGACACTAGACACTAGTCAATAAAATATTCATTTTATTCAATTTAGTTAAGCCCCAGTCTACAGGTAGCTGTGACCTTTGAACTATATTGACAGTGACCCCAGGAGGGCCAATCAGGACATTTTAATGCGCTTTCTATTTCCGGTTATGATCTGCTCATTATTAAACGGAAGTCATAACCTCGGCACGTGTCATATCGTGACAGTTAGTTAATGTCCGTCTGTCCACTGAGTTAGTGTTTATCGTGTCAGAATGTGTCAAACATGTTAGTGACCACTGTCTTAGTTTGTGCTCAACATGTTAGTGTTCACTCTGTTAGTTTGTGTCCAACATGTTAGTGTTGACTGTGTTAGTTTGTGTCCAACATGTTATAGTGTTGACTGCGTTAGTTTTAAGTCGAACATGTTAGTGCCCTCTGTATTAGCTTGTGTCGAACATGTTTGTGCTAATTGTGCTAAATTGTACCAAACAAATTAGTGGCCACTGTGTTGGTTTGTGTCCAACAGGTTAGCGTTATTTGTGTTAAATTTTGTCCAACTTGTTAGTGACCACTCTGCGGTTAATTTGTGTCAAATATGTTAGTGCCCACAATATTTTTCCCCAACGTGTTAGTGACCATTGGGTTGGTTTGTGTCCAAAATGTTAGTTTTCACTTTGCTAGTTTGTGTCCAACATGTTAGTTTTCACTGTGTTAGTTTGTGTCAAATATGTTCTGAATGGTAATTAGCGTCAGTCGTTTTTATTTTTGGCTGCCATGTTAGTTACAATTAATTACGTTAGTTAGTATTTACTATGTTAGTTAGTATCTAGCATGTTAGTTAGTATCTACCATGTTAGTTAGTATTAGTCGTGTTAGTTAGTATCCAACATGTTAGGTTAGTACCGACCATGTCACCGTGATGTCCGC
Source organism: Paralvinella palmiformis (assembly GCA_025642065.1). Classification (NCBI taxonomy): domain Eukaryota; kingdom Metazoa; phylum Annelida; class Polychaeta; order Terebellida; family Alvinellidae; genus Paralvinella; species Paralvinella palmiformis. Next base: position 101,740 of record JAODUP010000271.1, read on the forward strand.
CATATTAGCCTGACCTCTCGACAGACATCTTGACCTGACCTCAAAACACTCTCTCCGACGAAGAAAACAATCTCAAACAACCCTGACCCGGCCATCCTGACCTCTGACCCCGACGGCATACACTCTGACGGACATTGTGCGAACTAGCTCGACCGGAAGCACTCGATGAGCCGACTGGGCGACGTCATGCAGTCGGCCATCTTGTCCACGTGACTATCGCTTGCGAAGCCCCCCGCCCGTTAGCAGCTTGTACCGGTTTCATACCCGGTTTGGTAGACATCTGGGCCAGTTTTGTGTTTGGTTAAGGGAGCACAAAATTTGTGGTCACTAAATCTGGTCGCCATATCGTCTGCTAGGCTTCACCCTGGGCATTTGGGCCAAATTCTTGGCCCGGCGGTACCCCCCCCCCCCTCCCCTCTCCCCTCCCTCTCTCCGACCCCGGTAACTTCGTACTGCGCGGATATCCGCATCCACACAGGTGTTAATAAAGGTACTTTATCCCAACAGTCACCCAACACCCAGTTAAAAATCATACTAACAAACATCATGTTGACAAACCGAAACTCCCACCAATCGGTTGTCTAAACAATAACAACAACAACAACAACAATAATAATAATAATAATAATAATAATAATAATAATAATAATAATAATAATAATAATAATAATAATAATAATAATAATTTAATCTGTATAATTAGCTAATAAGTATATTACCTGAAATTTTCAGGTAATACGTATATTAAAGCTTAGTTAGCAATACACGTATTACCTGAATATTTCAGGTAATATATATATTAGCTGATTATATACAAATTAACTGTAACATATATAAAATAAAGCGCCCTTACTTACCTCTATAGATTGTCAACCAAAATAAAATATATGTAAGAAACCTACAAGATATATGAACAATAAACCTTATTTATTATTTAAAGCAGATTTAAACTTTTTAATGGATGCTGCGCTTCAACAAGCTGTTGGTGAGGGGGGGGCTCCCATGGTAAATATATAATTGTCGAGACACAAGGACATGGGATAGTATCTGATTGGATGATCGATCACCTGAGTTCTGGAGATGACTTTATTCTGGATGGACAGGAGTTCAGGTGGATATTGATCAATAGATTTATTAAATGGATACGTTATATCAGAGGCAGCCAATGTTGTCACCTATCCATTCATCCACACGGTGGGACACGCAGCCGCCCATCCACCCAATCACAAATCTCAACCACCACATACCTATGTACCACCTACACGCTAAGTCACCCAACCATCTATCCAACCACTCAGTTACAAAAACGCCCACTCGTACCCACCTACCCAAACACCCCTCAGCCACATAATTATCTAGCCTCACCCAGTCACCCCATCCAACTAACCAAACACCGGCCAACACAACTAACTATTCAACAACGCACCCAATTCACGAAATTAGCCACCCATCCGCCCATGTCAACAACCACCCATGGGACGGACTCCTGACATCTAATTCCCACCATATGTCCCAGAACTGACTCCTGTTGTGACGTCATGGCTAAACTACAGCGACTGAACGATGTTAGGGGTACTCGGCCTATCTAGTGTCGTTGTTTGGCCAACTGAGTACCTCTAGTGTACCTCAGAGGTGACACATTCTAACTAGAGGCCGGGCCAGGGGGATTATAATAGTTTGTTTGTAAATTGGTGAATATCTGACAAAAGATGGCGCTGTGAGAGGGGATCAGTCGGATATAATGATGCTTCCCCCCCCCCCCATCCTATGACGATTATATTGGGATGGGAGAGATGACGGGGGGGGGGTATATATTAATGTCGCCCTGATTAGGAGATAATTATTGTGATGATGACATTTGGCTGGAAATATCGTCACGATATCTATATAGAAACATCTGTGGCCGGGGGGAGGGGCGTCTTGTCCGTCTCTGTCTGTCTTTAGCTCTCACTTTGTCTGGCATATTTGTGTGTGTGTGTGTGTGTGTGTATATATGTATGTGTGTGTGTGTGTGTGTGTGTGTGTGTGTCGGCGCAGAAGTGATGATAAGAGTGATGTTAGATGATGATGTCGCCTATTTGTCATCTTGTCTGAGAGAAACTGTTGACAATAGAAACTGTCAGAAACACACATTGTACAACATGTGGCCTTATAACGATATATCACCAGGGAGCATCTCGGCGCTAACATACCTACGGTAGACTGTGAGTGTGTATTTTGGCGGTTGGGGGGGGGCGTTTGAGGGAGCGGCGACGGTGCCCTGTAGCAGTAGCTAATATAGGTGAGTAGATCGGTAGAAACCTAAGCAAGGTTGATGGATAAGTAGATATGTAGAATGGTAGACATATATAGGTAAGATAGGGCAGGTAGAAAATTGGCCTTATGATTGGGTAGATAGTTAAAAAGGTAGACTAGAATTAAGATACGCAAACGCGCTGGCGGTTAGGTAGGCAAATAAGCCTGTGGTTAGGTAGGCAAATAAGTATGTGGTTAGGTAGGCAAATAAGTCTGCGGTTAGGTAGGCAAATAAGCCTGCGATTAGGTAGGCAAATAAGCTTGTAGTTAGGTAGGCAGGTAGGCAAGTTGGCCTATGGTGAAGTAGGCAAATATATGAATAGGTTGATTTAAGTTGAGGTGTTTAGCCTCATTGGTTAGACCGTGGACATTTAGCCGAAGGGCGTCTTCCTAGGAAAATATATCCCACAAACACAGGTATGAGTGGGATTCGACCCCACAACCCGGAAGTTTGCAATACAGTGGTCTGTCTATCCACTGAGCAATCGGAACGCCCATAATTAAATAGGTATGTTGTTATACAGGCAAATAGGTAAATAGGCATCTGGTCAGATAGGCAGGTAAAGAAAAAAGCTTGTTCTTATGTAGGCAGATAGGTAAACATGTCTGTAAAGATATAGGCATGTAAATAGGCTTGTGGTTAGGTAGGCAGGTAGGTAAATAGGTTTGTGGTTAGGTAGGCAGATAGGTAAACATGTCTGTAAAGATATAGGCATGTCAATTAGCTTGTGGTTAGGTAGGCAGGTAGGTAAATAGGTTTGTGGTTAGGTAGGCAGATAGGTAAACATGTCTGTAAAGATATAGGCATGTAAATAGGCTTGTGGTTACGTAGGCAGGTAGGTAAATAGGTTTGTGGTTAGGTAGGCAATATATATATATATATATATATATATATATATATATATATATATATATATATATATATAATATATATATATATTATATTATAAAAAATAAATATATGTTCCCACAGGTAGCTAATTACAAGTATATTTACCGTACTAGCTGTTTGACATAAGCGGTACATAATGTAATAATTTTGAGCGGATATGACATGAGGTATATAGAGGTAGGATTAAGTAAGGTAAGTACCTCATTTATTGATAAATAGAAAGGTAGACTGATGTGAAAAGTCTACCAGAAATTATTGAACGTAAGAGACAATAAATAGCGCATGGGGTTGAAATATACAGGGTATAAATTATAATATGGTGTGTGAGTGTGTGTGTGCGCGCGCGTGTGAGTGTGTGCCCTGAATAGTCGCCCAGATTTAATAACACACACAAACACATGCACGCGCGCACGCACACACACGCACAGAGAGAGAGAGAGAGAGAGAGAGAGAGAGATTCATACTTAACCTGTCAACAACCTAACCATGTTATGTTTAAGACTATCCCGGGTGATATATTCTATGTTAATGGTTTCTATAGATACAATATAGACTAAACCTCTAACTGAATGGTGACAACTAATGGACGAGCTTTGTATGAAGTGACACATCTCTGCCGATCTAGACGACTTGACACCTTAGGAGGCTACAACAGTGTGGCTAACATTGGCTAGATGTGGCTAAATACAGCTAACATCGGCTAAATGTGGCTAACGTCGGATAAGTATGGCTGAGGTGGCTAAACATCGGCTAAATTCGACTTAATGTGGCTAACATCGACTAACTGTGGCTAACATAGTTAGCATCGACTAAACGCGGCTAACGTCGATTAAATGTGGCTAACATGGTTAACATCGGCTAAACGTGGTTAACATCGGCTAAACGTGGCTAACATCGGCTAAATGTGGTTATATTGGCTAGTTGTGGCTAAATGTTCTAGCTAACATGGCTCTTCCGTTCAGTGGATTTATTAAATATGCATTTGTTTCGATGCGTCAGCCTCGAGGCTATATTAACATGTCTGCATAATAAATTATATATTATTTATACAACGCATCGAGTTTAGATATAATAATAATAAATACCTGCGGTCTAGTTGATGTTTTTTAAACGTATATAAAACACGGTGATCGATTTGATATAACACTGTTTAACAGGATGTGGTATAACTCGGACAATAAATGAACCCCCCCCCCCACACTGTCCGTACTACCAACGACAGTTGTGTAACGCCGAGCTCCAACAGCCGTTTACTACACCAAGTCGCAGGCGTTCAACTAGCAATCACGGCCTAAACCTACACAGCTGTGTGATTGGCAGTTACAGGTGTGTAACAGTTGTGTAACTCCTTGTCGTAAGTACACGTATAACGCCAAGCTATACACGTATAACGCCAAGCTATACACGTATAACGCTGGACGACAGGTGTGACTCATTAACAACAACAACAGCAAAACAACAGCAATAATAACAACATTTATATAACTGACAAGATATATTTAACTGACAATGATAGTTTTATAATTGATGACCTTGACGTGTTAATTGACGACATAAAACCCATTAACCAGGTACCAATCGGTTGCTCGATAAATCCATCGATATATCGATCAATCAGTTAAACAATATTCAGTCAATCAATTGACGGATTTTTCAACGGATCGATCATTCAATCAAATCAACAATAAAATACACTATTCAATCAGTAACCGACTGAATCAATCAGGAAAGCCAGCGAACAATCGAACGAACAATCAATCGATCGATCTTTGGATCGATGGCCTAGAGAATCAACCGAATGAGCAAGCATTAAAAAGAGCAACCATTCAATCATTCAGTCGATCGATCAATCAATCAATCAATCAATCGATCTGGATGCTCGTCGGCGTGTAAGAAGTGCCCGTGTCAAAGAAAGCATCCCCATGACCAAAGGATGGAGCGAGCAAAGATCAAAGAGTTACCGACCTGCCTCTGTGTCTATCTATACACAGATAATAAACCCATCTGTTCTTTCAGCGTCTGTCTGTTTGTCGACAGAGCACAAATCGACACGTCGGCATCAATCTCTTCTATTGATACACTTCCGCCGGAAGCTTTGTCACTTTGTTTACGGCGAGCTGGTCACGTGGTTTAGCGAGCCGGATCGATGTGGGCGATATTATGCGAGAACAATCGGCGCTTAGTGACACTAGACAATAAGTGGTGAGAGAGAGAGGGAGAGAGCGGGAGAGTGGGAGAGGAGAGAGAGCCGAGTACTGAATGACCTCTAATTGTTAGCGGCCATTGGTCGGCGGCTTGGACCACGTGACAGCGGAGTAAAACAAACAGCGGCCATTGTTAAATAGGAGCGACCTCTATCGATCTGGATAGAGACGACAGGAATGTGGTAGAGAGGACGTCAGGTGTGTCTAGGTAGCTCCATGTGTCAGAGTTGAGATATTTCTCTAGGTAGCTCGGCGTTCCCCGGTATACAGACGACTAGGTAGTCGGTTTTCTAGACGGCTAGATGTCTAAGTAGTTAATCCGAGTTATTTATAAATTTATTGTTATTATGCTGGATATGGATCTAGATAGATAACTGTTTCGACAGGAACATCTCTAGTTATCATATATAGAGATGGATGGATGGATGGATGGATGGATGGATGGATGGATGGATGGATGGATGGATGGATCGGACGGACGGACGGACGGACGGACGGACGGACGGACGGAGCTTAATAACGCATTGACACAAAATTAGCAGTTTGATGTCGCAGTATTTAGGGTTAGCTACTCTACATGAACTACCTAGTTGTCTTGATAGCTAATTAACCTCCAATTATATATATATATATATATATATATATATATATATATATATATATATATATATATATATATATATATATAACCCGTAGCTAAGCACCCATGCAGTGAAGCATGCATCTAAGATGATATCTTTCCACTGATCCAGGTATCCAGATAAAATATTTTGATGTTCAGTTAGCTAAGTATCCTGACATCATCTAAGTATTTAGATAATTAGATGTTCAGGTATCTAGTTATCTAGATATGTAATTATTATAAGAGTGATCTTATTAGATGTGTCTAGGTAGATAGATTTGAAGGCAAATAGTTATTCTGTTTGTTAAGCGTCTAGATGTCTAGTTATGTCTGTTTATGTCTAGATATCTAGGTGTCTAGATTTGTCTAGGTATATGTGCATGTTAAAGTTTCTAGATTTCTAGGGCTGTCTATTTATGTCGAGCTACCTAGATTTCCAGGTATATCGAGGTATCTTTGTGTGTCTATGTATGTCTAGCTGGCTATGTGTCTAGGTATGTCTAGGTGTCTAGGGTTAGCCACGTGTCCAGTACTCTCCAGTACTCATTATGTTGTACTCATACTCGCGATATACTCTTACACTAACATTTCCACAGTATCACATTGTACTTACACGTCTACTGATACCTCCGTAATATACGTCTACTGATACCTCCGTAATATACGTCTACTGATACCTCCGTAATATACGTCTACTGATACCTCCGTAATATACGTCTACTGATACCTCCGTAATATACGTCTACTGATACCTCCGTAATATACGTCTACTGATACCTCCGTAATATACGTCTACTGATACTCCGTAATATACGTCTACTGATACCTCCGTAATATACGTCTACTGATACCTCCGTAATATACGTCTACTGATACCTCCGTAATATACGTCTACTGATACCTCCGTAATATACGTCTACTGATACCTCCGTAATATACGTCTACTGATACCTCCGTAATATACGTCTACTTCTTGATAAAACCATGGTAGCTCAACCGTAAATGCTCGTCTAGAATCAACGAGCTTCTGGGTTCGAAGCCACCATCAAACTAGCGGTCTCACGAACTACCTAATTAAGACATAAATTATTATACGGATGATACTTCCGTAATATCACTGTATACTGATACAAATCACATATTATCGTCTATATACTATCACATAATTCAAAAAAAAAAAAAAAAAAAAAAAAAAAAAAAAAAAAAAAAAAAAAAAAAAAAGTTTATTTAAACCTATTTTTATGTACACCCACATACCATTGCATACTCCCCGCTATTGTATCCGTGTTTGTTATCATAGATCATGTTATTGTGTGTCGAGAGACAAGATAAGATAGTGAGAAGACACGCGATGATCCCAATAGACAATGGGAAAATAATAACAATTATCGACATGTCTATGACAATAGTCACCGTCAAGTGCCGCGATGTATGGTAACAGGTCGGGGACAAAATATCGAACGGCATGGGTAAACAGAAGGGACAAAATACTGAACAGTGTGAGTAATTAAGGCGAACATAAGTGAGACACTATGGATGGCCATAGGGGACAAATAGGGACGTTAATGGGGACAAAATAATTGACGTTACGGGCAGCCAAGTGGGATAATGGTGTAAGCAATAGCTGAGTGGTCAGTTGAGTAAACAAGAACAACTTCTGTTTGACAGTACAATTTGTAAAACGATCTGATATTTGTACAAAGCGTTCGCTTGTACCGTTTGTACACTGATAGCGTCGGTGCGGTTGTATAATCTGTACAGGGTGATGCGAGTTTTGAGGTTTCTCTTCGATTAGCCAGGGCTCGTGTCACACCTGGGACATATGGCCGCGAGGAAACAAGCTAATCAGGCCAAACGTTTTATCAACGGCTGAAACATCCCACAGACACATGGAGTACGGCAATATCAGACAATGCTGCTATCGTGTGTGTTATAAATAGTAAATACAATTAAGGTAAATAAGGTTACGACGTATACAATTATATATATTATATATACGTACAGTGTCACGGTAGGTGCAATGATATAGTAGATTTGGCGATATAATAAGTAATGATGTGTTTTATACAATAATATGTCATGTACAGATAATAATACACCATTAAAAATATAAATAAATAAATATATAAATCGATTTATTTTTTCTTCTTACAACAACGCATGGACGCACATACACATTAATTAAACCAGTTCATTCTGTAAACATACACGTACGCATCACATACATATATAGACACAGATGGCCAAA
>JAODUP010000271.1:112500-147500 GCA_025642065.1 Paralvinella palmiformis
GGAAACCCACATATATCCACGGAGACATCCACTCATATACAAACATGCACGTACGAATCTACCTGTTTAGTACTAGATATACTCTTTAATATATATTTAGGTACGCCACAAATTCATTCACAAACCATTCAAATCATATTCCTCGTTATTGTTATAATAATAATAACGGCTCCTTGATGTAGCACATCAATACTAACGAGGTCGGGTCACCACCATTCATGGCTGACAGGTAGCACATCTTAAACTATATAACATCGTTATTATAGAACTGGCTCAGGTAAGTAATTAGTTGCTTCGGCAAGCACTAAACACTAGCTGGTGTATAGCGCTAGTGTATAGGTTTGTATAGCGGTGTATAATTAGTGTAGTGAGGCCCCTTATTATTATTGTACTGCTCGTGTAACAGTACTAATTGCTCGGACAATGGACGCCTCTGGGAGATGCGCGTCGGACAATGGTGCGTGTGGAGGTATGCGTTGTTCTCCGTGTGGCGGTATGTGTCTAGTTGTCTTCGTTAACGGGTAGTCGTGAAAGTTTGTATATCACGGCCGCTTTGGCGGGAATATCTCAGACTCATCTATTCAAATATAGGCACACCTTCACAGATATTGTATTACTTCTAGATGGGCATACGCACGCGTGCACGCGCAGTGAAACGTGCATACAGAGACATGCCTATGGGAACCACTGTTAGCATGCAGGTGACCTCGTCATGTATGTAATGGAAATATACAGACAGACGGACAGACAGGGTGATTATTATATTATAAAATCAATTCACTTACCTTCATAATGTCAGCGACCTCGGGCATCTTTAAGGTCATATATCCATCTCCCAAAAGCGGCCTCACACATCATTTGCAAACTGTCAACAATAACACCTGATTTAGATTCGCAGCCCCCCCCCCCTCTGACACTCACAAGCACATACGCAATTACACACACACACACACACACAGAGAGAGAGAGAGCTATGAGACATTACGCTGTCGCTCGATGAAAATCCTTCGTTCGTGGATCCGACAACTCTGTGCCAGTGCCCCTTTGCGCCGACCCCACAAAATGCGCGCCACCAATCGCCCACGGATCCCCGTTAAGTTGTAATCGACGTACAGTAGTCCCTCGTCGTATGACCACCATCCGTGACCCCCGTTATAACGCCGGCCCTCCCCCAACGCCCAGTGGGTTGCTAACATTTCGCCATTTAAAAGCTTAACCCGCACTGGAGCCACTAATGGCTAGAGTCGGCTTACATTGTCGGCGCTCTTTTTCTAGTTTCTAACTTGTCGGCGGACGTTTTCTCACAATATCTACCTAGAGCACCCTCTGTCTGTCCGTCCGTCCGTCCGTCCGTATATTGTCAACGTGTTGTTATTAGGGGATATGTCAGCGTCTATTCAGGGCTAACCACACGACTTAAGGCTGTTCTACAGCGCGATACTTAAGGCTGTCAATTGTTTAGATTGTTAAATGTTCTGTGATACGAGTGTCTGTGACGTGTTCCGGGCACTGGCTCGTCGAGTGCGGTGGGAAGTGCGCGGGGCGGCGGGGGGGATTCTCAGAGGGTTGGGGAGGTATTATTGGGGATGTTAACAAGGGAAAATATTTAGGGGGGGGGTTTAGTGTTTATTTAAGGAAGATAATAGAGGGCTGCGCGTGACGGAAGGTATATATATATATATATATATATATATATATATGAGTGTGTGTTCTGTACTGACACAGACTCACACACTATACACCAGGCATAACAATTTCTTTCATATACTCGTGACTAATGGCTTTATAAAGACATTGAAGGTTATAAATATCCCAGATATGGCCATGATAGAATTTCTTTAGAAAAGAACTAACAATGTTTATAAATCGTGCGTAATATAGGCAGTATAGATAATGCACTGGCACAGCGAATAAATACAACATTCTGAAGGAATCGGGTCATATTGCTTGCGTGTATATGTGTATGTATGTACTTGCGCGCGTGTGTATGTCCATGTGTCCGCACATTTTTCCAAACGCAGAGATTGAAACACGGTGATTTTTTTTCTATCGACATTTTTCTCTTTATTTAAAGAACAATACCTATGGACGATATTTGGTCAGATTGGACATCGTACAAATCACCTATTATCGCTACCTCGTAGCGTATGCAAATCACCCCCGATACAGACTCGCCACCTACCGATGACTATTTACAGAATGTGGTCGGATACAGTAATTCCCGCCGCCGTCTCGGTGGAAGTTATCCGATAACTCACGAATTATAACACACTTCTGCAGCAGATAGCAAACGAAATATTACAGAATAAATTAGGAATATCAATAAAACAAATTCGGTACTTAACAAAAGGGCCGAAACCCTCTCCCGACCGCGAAATGGGTCGGGTTACAGTAATTAGGCGAGAGGTCAACAAAGATGGCTGCCTCCTTATATAGCAGATAGGTGAATGCTTGCTTTTGATTGGCTGGATTGGCTCCGAATTGTTCCCAGGCAGTTGAAATGTATAATTATGAATCATAATATAGAGAGTAATATTATGAAAGTTGTCTTAAGGTAGCACATAATTAATTATTTCGATACTTATATTCATTTTATTTTTGGTGTTAGGGGCCCGAAAACGAAACGAAAGCCAAACCGCATTTTGACAGAGTACACGATCGCCCTGTGTACCACCGATTATTTACCCAGTGTACTCACGAATAGGTTGTACAGTGTACTGACTGTACTCAGCAATGGCTCGTACAGTGACAGCTGCGCTCTGTAACGGGTCGTACAGTCGGTGTACAACTGAGTCGCACAACGCACCACCGTACTTTTGGCCAGGTCGTACAGCTAAGCCGACTAGTACAGCGTACACAAGGACAAGGTCGTACTCTGTATATATGAACGTGGTGGCACGTTGTACGCCTAGCGATGGTTGTACAGAGTACACCAGAATATTCGTCGTACATACGCATTCGAGAGTCCGTGAGAGGGGCGCCGTAGTGCAACGTCACGTGATCAGCATCGAAGAGCGGACCAATCAGAGAGGAGAAACACAGCGTCCCGGATGTTAATAATGAGCGACGGCGGCGTGATGTAATGTCGGGATATGATGATGATGATGACTTAGTGCACTAATTGATGAATGATGATCGTTACTAGGTGGCACTGGCATCCCCGACGCCGTCTGACAGACGTACCACTCGTTGAGGTTGTGCGCATGCGCGCTGGCCAAAGTTGGGTTGGGCGCCACCGGAAGTTGGACGTCGTTGGAGAGGAGGCCGCCAGAAACGGCACCAGCGCCGACGCGACTTACACAGGCACCGGAAGTGCCGCGCATCTGCTTGGCGACCGAGGCGTCACCTGGTGTCGACGTCATCGGCGTGTTGTTATTGTTAGTGTTGCTGCTGTTGCTGTTGGCGTTGCCGTTACCGGAAGTATTCCGATCACAAGATGGCGACCTGCTGTCGTCGTTATCAGATTCGTCGTAGCTGTTTGTGATATTGCCGCTAGGTGGCGGTGACTTACAGTGTACCTTCATGTGTTTCCTCAGCGAACTGGGGTGTGTATAGCTCTTGTCACAGCCGCGCACCTTACAATTGTACGGCTTGTCACTCGTGTGCACGTGACTGTGTTTCTTCCGGTCGGAACTGTTCGCGAACCTTCGGTCGCAGCCTTCGAACTCACACTTAAACGGCTTCTCACCTGGCGACGGGGTAAAAACAAACGATATAATTATTATCACATAATTAATATTATACGATAGATTGCAGGTTATAGGTGACATAATTTCGGCAGATCTAATTGGGTTTTTACTACCTAAAATATCGGAAAAGCGATAACGGGGGCTCTCAATTTCGTCCTCAATTTCGAAGGAACAATAACGGCATCACGTGATACGATGACCACTCCACTTTATGGGAAGCACCACCCTATGTGCAGGCATAGACAGATAGACAGACAGACAGATAGACAGACAGACAGATAGAGACAGACGGGGCTTACGGATAAAATCCTATCCGCTGAAAAAATAAACATCTTATCAAAACGATACCGTGTGTTAAAACTCGCCAAAATCTACACGACATCAGACAAAGTCAATAGAACAATTTGTTAGGAACACAAGCAAACAAAATGGCGCGTTCGAAAGATAAACAAGCGCGACTAACGCTCCCAGAATGCAGCGCGCTCGAGTGGCTTCCACGGCATCGTTATATCCTCGTTGTTAAAACCGAATAAAAAGAATAATAATGCGAGAAACTACCAAGCCACCCCCCTCTCCGTCTCTCTCTGACAGTAACCTCCCCGTACATTAGTCGGCTCAGTGAATACAGCCATAACTATAGTCAGGTAACACCCCCCCTCTAAAACCACCCACCCCCCTTAAGGAGGGAGTCGGCGGGTTCTCCAGCCTATTGTACCTAATTCGTTCGAACTGAGCCCTTCACACTCGAGTTATTCTGGTAAAATTACTCCACACACACACGACTCTCACCGCGCCAAACCTCAACACCACCACCCGCGACACCCACCCACAACCAAACACCCAGCCACCTATCCACCCAAGGGCTGCCAACGGCGAGCTAGACGGCACCCCCCCCCCAATACGAGCACCCGATACAATAATAGTGACAGCCCTATATAAAGTTAACTCCACTCCACGTTAAGCACATGTCGACACCCAATAGAGGGGCAGCTTTAGTGGAGAGGGGGGGGGGGTAATGGTCCCCCTCTCTCACGCACACGATATAGAAGGGAAATATGGCGACGGATAAAAGTTGATAAATATTCGATGTTTATAAATTGTGTTTGCTTTTGTTCGATTGATGTTCTCAGCCCAATTGAACGGAGTTAACCTCAATATACATACATCGGCCCTCTATATATATATATATATATATAACGTGTATATTAACTCAGTATTTTGGGTCACCTGACCAGGTGTTGTTAGGTCATTCGGTATAAACATGTCTTCTTTTATAGATCGGCGAGAGTTGTTTATTTTGTGACGAAAATTCGCAAAAAAGTAAACAACTTTATGGCTTGTAGTAAGTAGTTATAGTACCATATAGTGCTATATAGTAAGACTTTTAGTATATATATATATATATATATATATATATATATATATATATATGTAGTTAATATTAATAGGCTATTACCCAAATATAACTTTATATGGTATGGGGACTAGAGATACTAAGATAATAATGGCTGAATATTATAATGGTTCTTCGTAGTATAACCTCTCGCATCGATCACCTTCCTTTAGCGAACACCTGTATTAATCGGAACATGATCTGGATGCCGGCATTGAATATTAAAACCTGCATTAAATGACCATCGTGAATCCCGAGGTTAGTACTAATAATTTAGTACTCGTCGTCGAATACTATCAGCCCATTACGTCTGGGATCTAGTACTAATGTTGTATTGATAGCGTCAGCCAATCAACGGCCTTGTCTCACAGCGTCACTATCACGTGGTATATGTTTACCTAGATTTAGGGTTGTACTATCTACAGCTTGTACTCTAACTCTGTTACTATACAGAGTTACTCTAACCTGCTAGGTGTCTCCCGATGAACGACAGATGTGCTACTGATGTGGGGAACAGAGTTATGTACAGATGGTGGGAACAGCAACAGACTAAACACTTCAGTGGCCCTGTGGGGGTGGAACGATGTGGAAACTGGGAATTCTCGGCAAGTTTGTTGACTGGTAAAATAACAGAGCTGGCCAAGGGAGAGATGGGGGGGGGATAACGAGAGAGAAATGGGTAGAGATAGACAGAGATATAGATAGGGAACAGAGAGGGGGGGGGGTAATATCGTATGAAATCATAAAAACATACTTCCACAAATCTATTTCTCCGTAAATCTATATATTCATAAATCTATACATCCACGAAACAGAACATTCTAAGTACGTATGGGTGGATTATCAGTTCCTTGGTATCAGACACCCAGTTTTAGCGGTTAATAAATTGTAATACGGCATTGACGACTTCGAGAAGATTCATCAGGATAACGATTCTAGCAAAACTGTATTTTATCCAGGGACTTGTAATTGACGATTCATCAGTCTATATGCCGTATTATAATTTTTATCGTGGCTATGAATAAATATTTGAAAATATATATATCTCACAAGACGATATACCAAGTAATAATAATATTAATAATGTTATTATTATTATTTCTTGCACCTATTTCTCTTTCATCACAAAAGTTTAAAAAAATATTGTCGAATTATGAACAGAACAATAAAATTAATTACAACAATTATAATAATTTATGTCCCACAACTCGGAGAAGTTCATTCCCGTAGTGCCGCCCATATCCAAATACCCCCCCCCCCCCCCACAGGGACCCCCTGCCAGTAAATAAATACATTTTAACCATCCCAGAGAGTGAACAAGGGAAATTAATCGTCCGTTTGTAAATATAGTTCCTGGAATATCATAGTCGCTGATGTATTGTTCCCGTCTGTCCGCCTCCTGAACTTTACTATTTTCCACAGTAAACGCAACGAGGTGGTAACTAGTAGTACCGGCTATAGTAGCAGCAGCAGCGGTGGCAGTGGCAGTAGCGGCAGGTGTGTCGACCGAGCCTCCCACCACCCACCTCAACTCGACTCATTGAAAAGAGACAGTTTCGGACACATGCCACTCCATAAAAAAGTGTATTTCGTCCTATTAACCACCACATTCACTGACCCCGCCTCCCGGCGCCACCCCCCACCCCCCACAGGGGTAGGTAAAGAGGCTTTAGTTTAGGGGATAGAATGGGGGGTAAATAGAGGGGGCCGGGCCCACCGGTGGATGGGTGGTGACTGGGCCGAGCTAAGTGGGGGGTAAGTGGGAGGGGGTGGCTCCTGATTGTTTCCCGAGTGATTCGGCCATTCTCATCTTAAAACACAAAAGCTTAAATTAGAACACGTCGGTTTACAATTAGAGGATGTTATATTTATCAGAGGTAATTAAAATATAATTGTTCATCATTTTTAGTGTCAGTGTCAGGCCGATGGTATTTATTTAGGAGGAGAGAGATGGTAAACTTGTTTATCTGTGTCAAGATGATATGACAGTGTCAGGATACGAGTTAGATATAGTTTGTTACATTAGCGAATATATGCAAATTTTAAATTAAATATTTAAATTATTATTATTCTCTTTGTTCACATCAGTGTGTTTTGTATAGGATTCCGACCGCTTTTATCAACTACAGTTTGACTATCCATCCATATATATATATATATATATATATATATATATATATATATATATATATATATATATATATATATATATATATATATATATATATATGAAATCAGACATATTGTGACGACAGGACTAGAAGTACGGTGCACTCATTAACTAAGGTGAGCTAACACACACGCGCAGGCGCACTCTATAGGTGGGCGATAATACGTAGACTTTTTAATATAACAACTGGTGTTAATTACCTAATAATACATAACAATATCCTGGTATGTGGTAATACAGAATGTGGTACTTCAGTGGTATGTGTTAATAGAGGGCTTTAGTATTCGATTAGATGGTAGTGCGACAACATATTGGCAGCTTATACACCAAACATGACATCCACAAACAAGTCTATGACAGCCGAACATACGAAGGTATGACATCCAAACACCGAAAACGTTATATCAACGTCATAAATTATGACTCGCTCTACCTGGGAGCATCTTACGGCTAATGGGAACTCTTATTAATGGAATGCGACTCGTCGAGCTTAGGCAATAATGGGACAATGGGAGGAGGACAATAGTAGGACAATCATAATAATAATGGGACAATGTGAAATAAATGAATGACCTTCTATTGTGTGAGAGCTTCTCGTTCAGGTGTAATAAAAGTTATTATTATTGGAGGAGTGTGACCATGGTTCAGGCAATAAACACACACACACACACACACACACAGAGAGAGAGAGAGAGAGAATATATATATATATTATGTGTGTGTGTGTGTGTATGTTTTAGCTGTGTATAATAAGGCACAGGCACAGAGAATCTCGAACCGTGAATTCAAACTCTGGACGTTTCTTCAGGGGACTGAATCCAGAGTGGCGACTTTTCTTGCTGAGACATGTGTAATGTCCCAAGTGTGTGTGTGTGTGTGTGTGTGTGTGTGTGTGTGTGTGTGTGTGTGTGTGTGTGTGTGTGTGTGTGTGTGTGTGTGTGTGTGTGTGTGTGTGTGTGTGTGTGTGTGTGTGTGTGTGTCATGTCACAAATATGGTTCTGACAAATCACCATTTCAATTAGTTGAAGTCGTCATAAAACAGGACGTCATCAAAATATCATAAAAAAATTCATCCATCCATCCATCCATCACCTTCAGCAGCTGTTCGTCATTAATTCCAGATATCCAGGTATTATCAATTAACGAATATTTATCGTTAATTGTTAATTAAATTAAACAACGAGGCTGCCATGAGTGGTTAGAATGTGGAATATTGGCTCCTGGATGTTAGGGAATAAAAATTAGGAAATAACGTGTGGACGGGGAGAGAGTGGGAGAGGGGGGAAGGGGTAATTGTTTCCAGATTTCATGCCGATGTTGTCGTTCAGTTTACACCTCAGACAGGTGTATTTATTGATATCGTATCATATCATTTATTCACCTGGCTCGGTTAAACATCTGCTCCGGGTATCCGCAGACCGGGAACAGATATTGGATGCGGGATGTTTTCCAATCCCGTGTGATCCAGGTTAGATTTCGCCAGAGAAATACGCCCGTAACACACCGGACGAGAGGCAGGAGAGAGAGAGAGGAGAGAAAAACAGGCGGTAAAAAACAAAAGCCAGCCTATTTCCTTTGTGATTGATCCCGCTCTCCAGAATAAATATGGCGCGCCGCTGATTGGTCGTCGGGTCGATCCGTAAGTGACGCCATTGGCTGAATCGAGATGTACCGATTGCGCGCCGATAGAAAATAGACGTCAAATGAAAAATGTCCGAATGCACCGACATTTTATTTATTTTTCGTAAACAAACAAATATATGCGTATAATTATAAACATGACCCGACCTAGTTTTTCATCTGATGGCTACCCAAATGACGGAAGAAGCGTTGCTTATTTCCGAGCGTGCGCCGTAAGTACTATTTCCCACAACAATTCCGACCGAACGGGTTAACGCGCGAAAAACTATAAATAAATATAGATGAAATAGGTCGGTCAAAGGTCGCCAACGGACGTCAGTTCCGGATAGGGGACAGATGTGTGTCATTAAGGATAATATTTCGGCTATTAACGAAGCAGGTGGATTAACGCTGAAAAACTTTCTGGTTCGTCAATGTTCTCACACGTGACCCGCTGTCGCCGCCATCTAACATCGGCCATCCGGTCACGTGACATACACAAGTAGCGAACGGATAGGTGCGGTGTTTAGAACGACCGACAGTAAAGTTATAATTAAGATAAACGAATCAATTACTACGAGAACTCTCTCGGAGATGAAGATTAATATACGGTAATATCGCTCGCCAATCGGGATTTGTTACGGATTCTGGATACGTCGACGACCCGGATTATGGATATCTGGCGCCTGGATCGGGTCAGGTGACTCGCGTCGCGACGACATTTGTGAGGGATCGTTCGTTCAATCAATCACGTGAGGATACTGCTATTACTTACCTTCTGTTACCGACTGACTGATTGACTAACTCACTCACTCACTGTTTGGAGATTTGTTGACGGTAAACATCAACAACTATCTCTTATAATCGTTTGTAAACATGAGATCCGATTACAGGAAATATCTCGAGAAATGTTACCATTATCATTAATAACTAATATTTGACATCTGTCAAAGGTGTTGACACCAGTAGTTAAAGTATCGAAGACGCACGCGCACGCGTGAGTACACGCACACGTATACTAGTAACATGTGAATGGGACCAAATACACAGCTATAATTATATACACAACTACAAAATGGATATAAATTTATGCATGTACACTTGTTCGTAGCAACATACAAGTAAATACAGATACACAACATCCATACACAACATCCATAGATCAGATATCGCCGCTTATAACATCAATAATTAGGACAGTAGACAATAATTAGGTCAGTAGAGGGCAATTAGTGCAGAGGCCGATAATTAGGGCATTAGGCGATAATTGAGAAACGATTTTCCAAAGTGGAGACGCTTGGGAATTGTCATCATCGTTATTATAACATTCACTGATAAGATAGGAAGATTCACCCAATAGGTGTCATCGCATTGTCAGTGTTGCACCTGACACAAACTGTCCAGGATTATATTCCGTGAAAATGTTTCTGAGATTATCGGCAACATGTCAGCATATATTAGTCGTACATAGACAAGATGTGCGTGTGTACGCGCGTGCACACATCAGTCTTCCGTCTCTCTCCCTTGCTCTCATCCGGATAGACTAATCCGGACAGATCCAGGATAATGAAGCTAATTAAAACTGACAGAAATATGTGACAAGTTTACAATTAAGGATTGCCAACAGACAGACAGACACAGACACACACACACACACACCTTAGTCCGACTACCGGAAGATCCCGAACATTGCGCGATAAAACACGAGCTTTATCAGTCTCACACCAAGGTCAAATGAACGGGAACGCTTCAAAGAGACCAGATTGGTCAGTAAGTGCTTCATTGAATACATCGTCACAGACAGACAGACATGACAGACGGGAAGAATTGATTCTGATGAATCATACAGAATGTATATTTACGAGATGCGTTTCTCTATGTGTCCTTCAAAGCCTCCCCCCCCCCCCTCTCCGTCCCTCCTAAAACACACTTGGAGAATGATTATTTTAGCAAAGTTTTAAATACACAAACAATTGACGAAATGTAAAATGTTTGTTATTCGACATACCAAGAGATAAAGCCATATCTGTCATGTGACGAATGACCTCTAAACGGTGTGTCAAGTTACCGGTGTACTTTAGGTAAAGTATAAGGTGATGCTATAGTACCGAATCTATGGTACATGCATAATGATGAGTCCACATATATACCCCTTCCACTTTTCCCTATATATATATATATATATATATATATATATATATATATATATGATACACAAACATTGAACGACGGACATGATCATGTAACGCTAATTTATATATATATATATATATATATATATATATATATATATACATTGCACGACGACCGTATTCGTCTTTGCAACCCGATGTGGTTTATGTGGCTTCCGGTTTACAACTGGGATGTGTTTTTTGGGGAGTTTGGTAAACAGACGTCAACGGTTATATTTGCACGAGAAAGTGTAAACATAAATATCAGCCCGGCAAGCTGATATTGTGTATATCAGTCGTATAGGATATGTTTAGAATATATTAGCTCTAGGAGGCGATGTTGTTTACAAGTCCTATCCAATAAACATTAAAATTAAGTTGTCATAATATCGGCATGTTTACAAGATGGCGACATTTTTACCGTTAAACAAACTACAATGGCCCGGTGTAAACATAACTGCGGAGTTCACCAAAAGGTGGCGCTATACCAGCTGGTATTATGCCAGATGATGTTGGTATTAAACACGAGAACGAGGCTTATGCCATCTGGTACCGATTGGCGCCTCTGGATCACGGGATCTCGAAGCCGAAGCGAATCTGGATCCGTTTGAGGTGTTTACGACCGGCGAAATATTCGCAATCTTTATACAACTTTATACAAACCGCTAATACACTCGGCACCATATTATCGCCCACGACAAGAACGCCGCCTAGCGATAATTGAGAGAGAGCTGTGGATCGCACGCGCCCGGTAATTACTCAACTGCCAGTGATGTATTAACAAGAGCCGTGTTCGGGAGATGTGTTCCCCATTTGCTAATAGTTAGTTTGTAACTGTATCCGGGGTCGAGAAAGAAGCTATCCGGAAACCTTGCCCCATCTGGATCGCGTAAAACATCGTAAGTCGGCGGTCACGTGAACCGTGACGTGTTACACCACTTATAGCCACTTCCGGGCTGCGGAGAGATAGGATTCAGGATATGTTCTGGCGAAAGCCAGTATCCAGATAAGACGTTAATAGGAATTACTCATGGATCGGAGAAAAACTATTAGAATATCCGTAATTAATATTTGATGGGACTGCATCTGGTCAAGTAATTATAGTCACGTGAGATAAAATGTTTACCTGATACGGGGGGGGGGGGGCGAAAGTGAGAGGGTGTGATGAAAGTATGAAGGTATAGTTTATAACAGAGATGGTTGTCAGTCGTTGATAAAATGATGTTGTCAAGGTCACCTTGAATAGACGCCATTTACAATTATCGATCATACACACCCCTACGGAGAGGTCAACCCCCCCCCTCGTCAGTGACATATAAAACAATAAAACATGGTGACGCCTTACCTGTGTGAGTTCGTTTGTGAATTTTCAGGTTCTCGCTGCGCGCGAACACCTTCCCACATCCGGGAAACGGACAAGGGAATGGCTTCTCGCCGGTATGTACCCGGATATGGTTGACGAGTTTGTATTTGGCCTTGAAGGGCTTAAAATCTCGGGCACAATCCTGCCAATAACAGGTATGGTTACCTTGTTCTGGACCACCGACGTGCTCGACTGTTATGTGGGTCACGATCTCGTGCATCGACGAGAACGTTTTGCCGCATGTCTTCTTCGGATCCACCTGATCCGGGTCTATCCAGAGACACGTGTGCTCCTGTTTGATTGGCGGCCGCATGTACCGGAAGAAGGCCCCCGCACCGGGATGGCCCATATTCATGTGGTTCAACTGGTTCATCGGCGTCACGTGGGCGTGCGACATGTTGAAGTTCGAATGGAAGTGGTCGGTGCGCGGTGACGTCATCTGGTTGAATTGGTCACGCGAGTAGACGTCGGCGGCGCCCAGAGCCGATAGGCGCATCTGTCCGTTGAAGTGTGATCCGGGATGGTGAGCGGAAGTGGCGTCGAATCCGGAGAACAGCGAGTGGCCGGTCGTCTGATCCGGATAGTGTCCGTGAAGGCCGGCGGAAGTGGGCGCGAACATGCCGTGCGCATGCGTGCTCTGCTCGCCCAGGGACGACATCGGATCTCGGCGCAGAAGGAAGTCACGTGCCGCATAACTGCCGACGTGGTGATAGCCGTTAGACTGTCCGGAGAACTGATTAGACTGTGACACAGCCGCGTCGGCCATCGGATGGGGAGGGCTAAGTTTGAGCGCCCCGTGGGGCAGGTGAGCGCCCGTATCCATAAACGGATTCAACATCTTCTGGATTGTGGTTAGGACTGATGGTGTGTGGATGTGTCGTGATCCAGGACGAGTACAGATTGACGCTGTACGAATGTAAACATCGGCGTACCAGCGTACAAAGTTTGGGTACGACGTCCGGAATTATGGCGAGCAGTCTGGAGACATACTGTACTTGATCCTAAATGAGATATAATAAGTATTTTATATATATATATATATAGAAATAGTCCTGACAAATCACTGTTTATATATACTCTATAAATACCATTCTTAATATATCTTCCATATACCCACCGCTTAGAATATATATATATATATATATATATATATATATATAAAATATGCTTGGACATTACGAAATAGATCTAGATATGAGGATATATTTAAGATACAGAGACAAGGCATAAGTGTGTGGGGGTATCGGGGTAAATTAACTTTGTGTGGGGCAGCCCCGCTGTGGCCACCAAAACTTATTTAATTTACTCCACAGAATTAGACGCGGGGACTAGAGCGGCGACCCCGGCTTAACCGATCTACACAAGGAACACTTTGGGAATGCTTTCCGAAGTTTAACATCAGAAATAAGCATTTAATTTTATGGTTCAATTAATTCCGTATGGATGAGTAGATATTGCTTATTTCGATAAAAATATGGAAACGTTATCAGTTAAATGATAAAACGATAAAAAAATTGAATATAATCGATACTTGATGAAGTATAAACATCACGTGATTGATGACATGTAGATATAAACTAGCAGCCACATTGGTATTATTAACGTCCGGGATAGAGCTATCCCACGGTGAGTGTCAAGTTGTTAAGGGTTGGGAGGGGGTAGGGGGAATACTCCACTGGCCGTCGAGTTAGCTCGCTCGATCGACGGAGATGGTCCGATTCTGGATCTTAGAGCTGTACGAGGACGATTCATCTCCGAACATCGTGAACATCCACGTGACATCCGGTTTACTGCACGCGGCGTCTTCCCGACGGAGTAGAATATTAATAAACATTATAATAAATAATTAATTATTAACTCATACCTTTTGTTATTAAGCCTTCTAGGGGTCACTGCGGTGGCGTCGGCACGGGATCTTAATCCGAGTTAGTATCCAGATCTGAATGGAACAGAGAAAGTCTTATAACATCCCGAAACAGACGATATATCTGTCCGTCCGTCCGATTCTAACCGACACACGCCGGGAGACGACTTCCGGTGAGTGAGCGATGTTCGGCGTCCCAGAGTCAATATGGCTATACGGGGCCACTCCGTATGCTGTATAATGTTAATATATCAGAGATAGGTCTTGCTGTCCGTCTGACTGTGTGTGTGCCCTCTCACTCTCTCTCTCTCTGTCTATCTCTCTCCCTGAGGGTTACTCGCTGATCAGACTTGCTAATGGTGGCTGAAAAGACACACTGGTATCCAGTTGGGAGTCCAGCGGGGTTTTATTTTCTTCCAAATCACGGCTGGCCCTCTAGCCGACGGTGTACGCCGTTAATCGTGTCAGATCGGCTGCTGTTAGCGTCCGGCGGTAGGTGTCTCCCATCCCAGCATCGGCGCAGGTAACTCACACTTGCCAACACAGTTAACTGCTAACAGTCGATCGAAGTCGAGACTGGGCGGAGCTCGCCGAGCCCAACTACTCGACGCCATTGGTCCGCTCGCCGAACCCCCGGTGGGCGGAGCTTTTCGGTGGCGGACGGCGACGCCGTTGATTGGTCGAGCTTGCGGCCAATTCCGCGCCGTGATTCGTCGGCGGCCGGCAGACCACGCCCACCGGAGCATTCTTCGCTCGAACTTGATTATTGCGTTGTGGGGCGAGATGGGGAAAAAAGTGAAGAAATTGTTGTTTTTCGTGGTGCTAGATTTCACGTCTGTGGGAAGAGCTGGCTGGTTGTCTTATTGACAGAGTTACGGTGCCGACGAAGCCGAGCTAAGACAATCTTCTCATTTGTAAACATTTCCCGTCGAGTTCACAACACCGGACGCAATTCGTAGTCTTAACAGAAAGACAATTTCACGATTTTAAGAAAAAGGCACACACAACTATATTTCTCGCCACTTGGCAATATTTCGGACATCCCAGAATTCCGCGCGAACCATCCGCGTACTACGCTAACATATATTTATGCACGGTCATTCCACGTGACAAGTCAACATCACCGCTGTACACGTCATTACAGTTCGTTTAGAGGATGGGTTACCTAACAGTAAATAAAATACGGGATGTTGTTATTTTGTCTGGTTTTCGGCCCCGTAACCCGATCTCGGCTTAACTCGCTCTGACAAAGAACCTGGTGAGAAATTTAAAACATTAAATTGTGAGTTATAGCAACCCGGGAAGATGTATAGCAAACGGCTTGTTTGTGGGGTATCTGGCTCGGACGGGTTCCCCGGGGTGGGGCTTTCTCCAATTATTATATGTCTGTGTGAGTGTTCGAGTGCGTGCTTGTTTGCGTGCGTGTGGGTACTTGTGTGTTTATTTGAGTGTGTGGTGTACAAAAGTATATATATATATATATATATATATATATATATATATATATATATATATTTAATAAAAGAATTAAAAAAAAAGATAAAGATCACAGAAATGATAATAAAACATAACAAAGGTGACTCATGTTATAAGCACATCCCCACATATTATATCTAAACAAAACATCAAATTTAACGGTTATAAACAAAATTTAAAAATTAAATTATAAAAATATATATATATATATATATATATATATATTGTTATATAACACATGCCTGTTCTTTAAAACCATCCTATACCCACTGTTTACAAATATAACAATATATTATATATATATATATATATATATATATATATATATATATATATATATATATAAAAAGTTCTAGTGATAAAAGTTGTCTAGAATTTAACTTGTTAGAGAACTTAACATCAAACATGGTTCACAGATGTTATTATAATAGGCTATTGTGTTGTACTGTGCCGCATGTATGTGTCCGTGTGCGCGCGCTTGTGTGCGGGTATATGTACGTGCGTGTATATCTGTGTGTCTGCCTGTTTCTTCATTCAGCTATATAGATGTATGAGATAATGTTTGTTAATTATCTTGTCTAGATAAATTATGTAATATATTAAATGTATATTAATTTCTAGATGTAACCTGTATTTACATAATAATAATAATAATAATAATAATAATAATTATTATTATTGTTATTATTAGTAGTGTAGTAGTAGTTGATGTACGTATGTATGTATGTACGTATGTACGTATGTATGTATGTATGTATGTATGTATGTATGTATGTATGTATGTATGTATGTATGTATGTATGTATGTAGTATGTAAAAGTTTTTATTATTATTATTATTATTTTATATATATATATATATATATATATATATATATATATATATACCCTTTCCCGGAGCCACACACTAAGACAGGATGTGTGTCAGGTGTTCAATCTAAAGCGGAACCCGAAAACCTGACAGACACCAAGTGACTTTATTGACAGAGAAAATCCCTGTTTAATCAACTGGTTAGCGCGCCTATATAGAACAACAATAGCCATACACGGCCGCATACAGGGACCGCTGTAGTGTCGATCCCAAGAGGCCGGTCCTGCCTGTGGCCGACCATTTACCTGGCCCTATGTACTCTCTATTGGCCGAGGTGACACAGGACACAATGGAAGACACTTATACCTGTAGATATTTGAATCTGTGTAGATTTTCTCCAGTAATTAAGATATTAGGCGGCCAATAAATGACCCCGGGGCCCCGGCCGTCGTCAATTTCGCTGGTTACGGAGTAGCGGATTTCCGAGGGCCAAACGTGCGGATTGAAATGGACGCGAAATCTGCACGACATGCGCTCTGGTCTACACGACACAGGCTAAAGTCTTCGCGGTGGACTGTTATCAATTTTTACAGAATCACGCTCACATCGTACGCTGACGGAGCACTGGTATTTAATTTCAGGAAATAAACGCTGCAATATTATTTTCATTAATAATCTGATTTAATTTTTGCTCGTCGGTGTAAAGATCCGTCTGTCGATATTTTATGGCCACTTCCGGTTTATATACGTATCCATTGACGGTTTAGTGAATAGTCAATTCTGAACGATTTTAAACATCTGAACATCCATTTCTGTGACATTAAACACCTCGTTTATGGCATTTCACGCCTGAAAAGCTTCATCGATGCCGCTTAAGGCTGAAACATCCACCCGAGACTCCAAACACCTATCTCTATAGCCTTGAACACCCAAACACCCATTTCTTTAGCCTTGAACAGTCGAATGCCCCTGTCTGTGGCGTTGAGCACCCACACAAGCATCTCTATGCCATTTTCAGCACCCGAAAACCCAATTATATGACCTTGAAAACGTTGAAACCATATTTCTAAGGTCATGAGCAGTGACCCCATCAACCATATGGACACCTTGTACACCTGTACAACATCCAATCTAAATGACCTTGAATATTTAAACAACTCATTCTATGACCTTCTACGCCTAAACATCCATTCCCATCCTATTCAATCACTAAATAGCCATTTCTCAGCCAACTCACCACCCACACCCAGCCATGACCCACCCGCTCCATTTTATTCCTATATTTTAATTTCTATTCATAAAAAATCACACATTTTATCAATTAGAAATAATTTTGGCTGACGTCACGTATTTTGTAATTCCTAATTATCTTGCGGTTTTGGCTTGAATGAAGTTATAATGAACGAGTTTGATTGACAGGTGTGAGATGAGAGATAGCTATCTGCACATCTCGCCATTAACAAGATGTTTTGTGCGCGGGACAATATACAGGTGAGATATACAAGATGTTTAGCGCGCTGATGTGCCGGTAGGCGGCGCTGATGTGCCGATGATAACGTAATCGGGTGATCTGTCGTGACCGTTCGGTGTAACGGGCACTCGTCACGTGTATAACTGTGTATTGTCGATGGTCGCGTCACGTGTATAATTGCGTATTGTATGTCGTCTCGTCACGTGTATAACTACCTTACTGACTGTATAACTATGTTTTATCACGTATATTGCCATATCACGTAAAATATGTAACTATGCTATCGGGTGTATAACAGACTCTTTGAACTCATCCACACACCCATCCATTACCCCCCCCCCCCCATAACCATGAAACAAGACCTTTCACTCCTGATTACAGAAAGATAACTTCCGGTGAATGAGTGGTTTATTGAACTTTGACCTTGGTAATATTCAGGACATTATCGCCGAAGGATCACTCTCAAGGTTACTCGACTTCGAACCCAGAACCCAGAGATTTGCAACACACTACTGTAATAAATGGCCCATGGAAGAATCTTAAATAAAGATATATATCTTTAGCTTAAAGTCATCTTTTGATACACAATAAAATAATTCCAGTGATTCTAATAAAAGTAACTTTTATTGGCATAATTAATCTATGGGTAGACACGTTGTAATAAGTTTGCGTTTACACGTAGACACGTTGTAATAAGTTTGTGTTTACACGTAGACACGTTGTAATAAGTTTGAATATTTTCTTGTTATTTCTTATAAAATAAGTTTCCAAAAAAGGGGGATTTTGACTGAAGGGGGGGGGGGATTGCCTGAGGGGTGTTTTGACGGAGGGGGTTTTGACTGGAGGGGGTTTTAACCGGTTACCCAGTAACAGATAGGACATCTTTGTGTGAAGAATTGACTATATCTGTTACATCCTGGACTTGAGCATCAGTTAATGACAATCATATTAGATTAAGATGGGGACATTGCTAATTGCTCAGGTAATAAACGTGTCATCCGAATTATCTATCGCAATTACTACAGTTATAGCATCCTGATCAAAACAAGTTAAGAACAGATAGAATAATTACTGAAGTAAATTGATAATAATAATAGCATTAATAATATATGAATATTAATCAAATTAAACCTGTTTATTTAGGAGTTAATTGGCTATTTTTCTCCTATATGACTAGTCACGTGTATAACTGGCTAACTGTTGATAATAACGCCACACTTATCTCGATCTTGGACACCTATCTCTCACTATCTAACTATCTCATTATCTTTTATGTCAATCTGTTTCTCACACACCCATCTCACTAACTAATCATTCTCCTGGTCGTTAATATCAGAGATCAGTTATAATTAACTAATATTATAAAAGTGACACCTAATTAACTAGATTTTAAAATAAAATATCTCTCTCTCCCCCTCTTTCACTCGCTCTCTCTCTCTCTCTCTCACTCTCTCTCGTGCGCGCGCGCGCCCGCATATATACCAGTCAATCAATCTATCAATCTATCAATCTCTAATTCTATCTTTATCTCGTTCACTTACTGACTATCGCTATTTCCACAGACCACGTGACCCATTTCCTAAAATAAACCACCACCCAATCCAATTTAGTGACTTCCGGTTATAAACGGGAATCTGGTCACTTCCGGTTATAACTAGACCCCATTCGAGAAAGGTAAACAAACTTGAATTGTTAATGAATATAACATAGTACTTGCTAAAGAGTTTGTCTAATTAACGCCGGTTCACACCAGGGGGCGTATCATAAAGGCTTCAAAACTGACCATCAGATCCTGAATGGGAAGGGACATATTGGTCACGTGACATTTTTATTTCCCGTTGTTTTGTGGATGACCCGGTCTATATATGATAGAATAACATTAAGATAAGCCAGATGAGCGGTTTACGACGATCCAGACGCTATAATCCTGATGATGAGGTGATGTTTTTATATCCGGATCATATCCAATATCCGTCCCAAGACTTTCAGTTGGCCATAAATAGCCCAAATTTATGAAACATTTTAAATAACAACTTTTAATTTGATAAATCCTGAAGGAATTATGACCCATTATTGAAGATATAAAGATCCAGTGTACTTTGTCAAGGTTCATTTAATTTATTTATTTCCAACAACCTTCCCTCTCACAGTATGCGTATGCGTATGCCTGTGAGAACCTCCGTGACCGGTATCTACTCTCTAGTTATTCGAACGTTCCCGCTATTGTAATCCCTGTTAACTATCACTTTGTTGGTTCCTGTCTGTCGGGATCAGTTAAAGATCAGTTGAGGATCAGATACTGTACTGTTTGATATCATCAACAATATACGTGTTGTTTTATATATCAGTTAGAGATAACAGGGATATATATATTTGAATATAATAAGCCATATAAATGATACATTTGAGATCCGACGCCAGAACCCAGCAATAAATAGCTACCAGCTCAAAGAGCCAAGTTCTTCTATAACAATTGAATTGAGAAGAACAAAAAATCTTTTATGACAAATTATATAACATCACATCGTTTTATGGAAACAAAATTGGGTCATTGCGCAACTTGGCTTCCGTTTGATCCAGATAAACGTTGGAGAATCCCCAATGACAACGATCCAGAACGCCGGCTATGGAGCTACGAGATGTTGGGGGGAGAGTGTTCAAAATTAGACCACTTCGATTACGATTTCAGTTGATTCAAAACACAACAACAACTTTTCATGTCGTTTTTTAGAACAATGGTTGACAAACAATATTCCGTTCACAAACCTTCTATCAGCTAATTATAGCTATCGTCTGTCTAATTAACCAAATCGGTTCCCTGACTCAGACCCAGCCCCAGTCCACGGAGACGGTTATTTGGCGGTTATGTGGCGCCGTGGGTAGCCTTAAACACCCCCCCCCCTAACTGCCCACCATCAAATGACCGGAGCCAGTTCAATCTACCCGCAGCTGTCCGTGACAAAGGGATGTCGGGGATAATTTCGGGGACAAACAGAACGCATCAATTATGATTGAGACAGAGTGGACTATCAAAAGGGAACATCTTCCTGGGCGTTTTTCAGATAATTATGAATCAGTTATGTTCGAGCTAATCAAGGTTTATTTGACGGGCAGCCCCATTGTGGGCCAAGATTTTTTTCGATGTTTTCGTACGGCCAACCTAACCCCGACGGGAGGAGCGGGGGGGGGGCCTTGAGGACGCTGAGTGGGGCGCCGTTGGTATAGTAGAGCCATCGATCTTAAATTAGACGTGGACGTCAATGAAGCGTGACTAGAACAAACAAATAAACATTGGAGCTATTAATATTATTATTATTATGATTGATGTAGGTTTATTTTCGTATCTATATGTCGGGCCAGTTCTTCAGGAACTTATAGATTCTTGGGGTCGTCTGGTGCAATTTGTCGTGTGAGTTCCGAAGGTAGGTATGTTTGGGGAGGGGCTGTTTGTGTGTGGGTGCTTGTTCGTGTATGCATGTGTTTATGTATGCATGTACGTGCGTGCCTGTTTGTGTGGCTTTTGGTATATATATATATATATATATATATATATATATATATATATATATATATATATATATATTAAGAGAGAGAGAGAGAGAGAGAGAGAGAGAGAGAGAGTTACGTTTTATCTGTGTTTACGTAAAATTTAATTAACTTTGATAATAAAAACACGATAAGTTTAATAGTAAATATTAATATTCATATCGTGTTTATATTATATTAATATCATATTTATGTAACATTACCCGCGTTTTATTCGACACAAAACCATAACCGTCCTACCGCCAGCGTCCGTGACGTCACAGCTAGCGGGTAACACATGTTTTTTTCAGAAACACGTGTTGACCTTCACAGCGTTAACATGAAGGTTAAACGTTTTTGACGTGAATGTGTATCAGATGCTTTGATACTAAAACAAATAATACGGTATTAAGGTATTAAGGTATTATCAAGCCGTTATTGTTAGTACATACGGTACCTTCACGCCAATTATTGTCTCCTCAGGCTGTCACCAAAATACAAGTTGGCGGCAGTCTGTCACCTGGGACACTTGACGTCATTAGTGACGTCAGAAGTCGGAAAATGGCAACTAATGAAGCGGAAACCGTAAGAATAATGGAACAGACAGACACCCCCCCCCCCATACACAAAATGTCACAAAACTCCCAATGATCCATATTGGCCTGCCTGCCTGCCTGCCTGCCTGCCTGCCTGCCTGCCTGCCTGCCTGCCTGCCTGCCTGCCTGCCTGCCTGCCTGCCTGCCTGCCTGCCTGCCTGCCTGCCTGCCTGGCTGCCTGCCTGGTGGCTTTTTCGAAAAGATGAGCTGCTATTAACCAAAATATTTCCTCATTTCCTGTCCACTCTCAGAATCTAATTATCAATCATAACTCGCTATCAACTAATTATAATTAGATACGCCTCACAGCGCCATCTAGCGGAGTTCCAGGTCGTCATGGTAACCACTAGATCTAATGGCCAGTCTTATCTCAGCAGATTGACTTAATGGATCTCTCCTGGAGATAGGAAATTATAATTTTGATGAATAATCTTCATTACCTGTTCCACTCTTCATTTAAATATACTACGCACTGTCGATAAGACACTCGACTAGCGCACAAAGGTCACGTGACCAACTACGTCACTTCCGCTTTCTAGTAGGTTGGTTAACTTGCGTAAATTTTGCGTTTAATTATTTTTGTTTGTTTGGTTGGGTGTGTTTTTTTGGGTTGTTGCTGGGGTTGGTGTGTTTTCTGGGTTGTTATTTGGTTGTGTGTGTTTTCTGTGTTGTTAGTTGGTTGGGTGTGTTTTTCTGGGTTGTTGATTGGTTGGGTGTGTTTTCTGGGTTGTTGTTTGGGTGGGTGTGTTTTCCGAGTTATTGGTTGGTTGGGTGTGTTTTTCTGGGTTGTTGTTTGGGTGTGTTTTTCTGGGTTGTTTTTGGTTGGGTGTGTTTCTGTGTTGTTGCTTGGGTGGGTGTGTTTTTCTGGGTTGTTATTTCTGTAGGTGTGTTTTTCTGGGTTATTGGTTGGTTGGGTGTGTTTTCTGGGTTGTTGTTTGGGTGGGTGTGTTTTTCTGGGTTGTTGGTTGGGTGGGTGTGTTTTTCTGGGTTGTTGATTGGTTGGGTGTGTTTTTCTGGGTTGTTGGTTGGGTGGGTGTGTTTTTCTGGGTTGTTGATTGGTTGGGTGTTTTTTCTGGGTTGTTGTTTGGGTGGGTGTGTTTTCCGAGTTATTGGTTGATTGGGTGTGTTTTTCTGGGTTGTTGTTTGGGTGTGTTTTTCTGGGTTGTTTTTAGTTGGGTGTGTTTCTGGGTTGTTGCTTGGGTGGGTGTGTTTTTCTGGGTTGTTATTTCTGTAGGTGTGTTTTTCTGGGTTATTGGTTGGTTGGGTGTGTTTTCTGGGTTGTTGTTTGGGTGGGTGTGTTTTTCTGGGTTGTTGGTTGGGTGGGTGTGTTTTTCTGGGTTGTTGATTGGTTGGGTGTGTTTTTCTGGGTTGTTGGTTGGGTGGGTGTGTTTTTCTGGGTTGTTGATTGGTTGGGTGTTTTTTCTGGGTTGTTGTTTGGGTGGGTGTGTTTTCCGAGTTATTGGTTGATTGGGTGTGTTTTTCTGGGTTGTTGTTTGGGTGTGTTTTTCTGGGTTGTTTTTAGTTGGGTGTGTTTCTGGGTTGTTGCTTGGGTGGGTGTGTTTTTCTGGGTTGTTATTTCTGTAGGTGTGTTTTTCTGGGTTATTGGTTGGTTGAGTGTGTTTTCTGGGTTGTTGTTTGGGTGGGTGTGTTTTTCTGGGTTGTTGGTTGGGTGGGTGTGTTTTTCTGGGTTGTTGATTGGTTGGGTGTGTTTTTCTGGGTTGTTAGTTGGGTGGGTGTGTTTTTCTGGGTTGTTGATTGGTTGGGTGTGTTTTCTGGGTTGTTGGTTGGGTGGGTGTGTTTTTCTGGGTTGTTGGTTGGGTGGGTGGGTTTTTCTGGGTTGTTGGTTGGGTGGGTGGGTTTTTCTGAGTTGTTGGTTGGTTGGGTGATGATGGATTGATACGTAGGTGAGTCGATGTTATGGTGAGTGGTTGGCTGAGTGTGGCTCGGGGTGTAATGTGGCTGTGTGTTTGCCTCCAAAGGTAATGAGACGAAGTGAAAGACGAAACAGCCTTCAGATATGCCCACGTCGGGATTCGAACACGGGTGGTAGTGATCTGTGGTCCAGCACGCTACCGCTAGACCACGGAGGCGCCCGGGTGTGTGTGATGTGGGTGGGTTTTTTGGGGGGCTAATTGGCTGTTTGGCTGGCTGGCTGGCTGGCTGGCTAATAACCTATTGAGTATAGTATATATGTGGGAAATATCCCTCCCTCTCCCCATCTCACTCACTCACGAACGAACTCACGAAACAAACAAACACACACACACACAAACTCAATTTTTTAAATTCTTTATTTCAAATATTAATGATCGCTATATAACCAATTTCCGGTCACATGATAGGTAGCCCAGGTGTCTCGGACATCATGCTGAGGATGATCGATATCTGAACGGATGAAGATAAACAATAAACAATAAATATATGGATGTCAAAATAATGGCAGCTGTCACACGGAAATGATCTATTAACATATCAACGTCTTGATCTAAGCTGATCCAGACGTATCCTGACAAATCCGGACAAAAAACTGAAAATCTATGAAGATCCACACACACGCGCGCACACACACACACACACACACACACACACACACACACACCACACACACACACACACACACACACACACACACACACACACACATATATATATATATATATATATATATATATATACTCACACACATTCACATAAACACACACGCGCACACATTCACTGGCACAGTTCCAGTTTACAAACATTAACAACAGTAGATGATAGATGGCGTCATTGGAGCGAGTACAGAAGAGGAAATAGAACATCATGTGATACAAGGCATGCGGCTTTCATCACGTGAACAGGTGTAAATGGTTAACTGGCAGAGATTGCTATGTTGATGGCATCAAACCGCCAGGTGTCGCGACACTATATCAACTTATGACACATAACGTAGAAGAGTATCTAGCGGGAATCCCCACTGGGAAATCCCGCCGAGAAAGCGAAACATTTCGGTCGGCCGTCCCGCAGGTTACGGTATGTTTGGTAGAAGGTGTCCAGCAAAGGGAGCGCGTCTGTGGTTGAATAAGGGGGGTCAATGTGCCCCACCCCAGTAGAAAGGCCCCTTTGATACCCTGGGGTTTAGGTGGGAGGGGGGTGATTGATGTGGCCATATGTACGTGATTTGTTGTACCAGCAATAAAATTGTTTATATAAAGACAGGTTACCCCTAACTGGTGTCATAATCAAATATATATTTTTTTTGATTGACAGTAACAGGGGGAAACTGACGGGGGGCACACACAAAGCTACGCGCGCATACGCGCGCACACGCGCACACACGCATATTTGTCTAGATACATCATTTGACTTGCAGGTATAGATCACATGTCCAGATTTAGCATTTTTATTGTGTAGTACTTATGATTTAATAATAATAATAATAATAATAATAGCTCTAAAACCAACTTTAC
Source organism: Paralvinella palmiformis (assembly GCA_025642065.1). Taxonomy (NCBI): domain Eukaryota; kingdom Metazoa; phylum Annelida; class Polychaeta; order Terebellida; family Alvinellidae; genus Paralvinella; species Paralvinella palmiformis. Next base: position 138,098 of record JAODUP010000271.1, read on the forward strand.
TGAACAGAGGAGTGTTTTGATGTGCCTGCGTTCCTGCGTGATTGCGTGCCTGCGCCCGTTTTTATTTGACAAGAAAAACTACATCTTCATAATACTAGTAAAGGTAGCGGCAGTAGTAACAATACTGGTGGGATTAGTAGCTGTAACTATAATTGTAATAGTATAATTAGTATTATTAGTATTATTAGTATTATTAGTATTATTAGTATTATTAGTATTATTAGTATTAGAAGGATATTCATCAGCAAAACTAGTATTTGGTTTAATAAATTAATAATATCAAATATCAAATGTTGTTCTCACCTTGTGCCTATCATATGTTAAGTCTGATAAGTCGAACGACGGTAGTGAGGAAAATTGAAAGATGAAACACCCTTTAGACACAGCCAGATTTGAATCGAGGTGCTAGAGGTCCGTGCCCAACCGTACTACCAATTAGACCACGGAGAGCCCCTGCCCACCTACCTGCTCGCCTGCCTGCCCGCCTATCTCTTCGCCTGCCCGTCTAACTGCCTGCCTGCCGATGGCCAAATCTGCATTTTTCAAGTTTAATCACACATCGCATCACTTCCTATAATTATATTAATCAGGGTCAGCGTGACCTTGCCGCCATCACGTAAACACTGTTTAATCAACATTCCGATATATCGGCAAATAATGGACTATTAGAGATAAAACAGGACCTTTATCATATCTAACAGGGTCCATCATACGACTAAAAACTCATAATTAACATCCCTTTGATCTTGTTTTCTTTGTATCCGGTCTTCAATGGGCGTGGCCAGGTGGGTGGCTTTCTGTGGCGGGAGAGGGGGGAGGGATGTCCCTGCTACAATATGACAGGGGGCAGGTTGAGCGGGACCATATTTTCTGCGAGCGGCGACGGGTTCTATCCGGAACTGTTAGATCCATTTCAGAAGTGAGTCACCTGTGTGAGTCTCCAGCTGGGGGTATTACTTGAGTCATGTAGCACGGTTCATTACGGACGATAACTAGCCAGGTCCACTTTGTGCCCGATCCATGACTCGGGGCACCTGTTACGGAGGGGGAGCAGCCCCCCCGCGCTGTATAGGGCGCACACCCCACGGGGCCAACGCCAGGCTGGACCCTTCATCTGTATGCTTTGCCCCGAGGAGTCGACCCTGTGCCGCCCTGACAGGCTAAACACCGACCGTTTGACCTCGGCTTCGCCGTAAGGTGGCGTTAGCCGCCCCACTGATTACAAGTAACCATGACAACGGTTTTCGGTCGGAAGTCGACAGTCCAGTCTACGTCATCGATCAGGTGGAACCGGCCGCTTTGATGACGTCAGCGTTTAATGAACTCTCGTGATAGCTCGCCGTGTCTCGCTTGTCTGACATTGTGATGGGATCGAACGAATGGCGTCCCGCCATTTTGGAAATTCCCTAAAACATCTAAAACTTATGGGTAAATATTGGTCCGGGTGGTGTTTGAGTGGTGTGTGGGTGTCGGGTGACTGCGGGTGGTCGATACGGCTCGGTGTATGTGCTCAGCACGCACTCACGCATTCGTACCCATCGACCCCATACGGATATCCTTAACTGTATCCACATGGAAGCATTCGCGCGCGCATGCGCGCGTGCGAACTCGCATACACACGCGCACATTCCCATAGGTCTATAATGGGGGTCGAGGGGTGGGATAGATTTAAAACGAAGTGAGAGTGAGTGAGAATGAGGGAGAGAGAGAGGGGGGAGATCAGGGAAGGGGGAAAGAGAGAGGGGGTGGGGGAGAGGGAGAGAGAGGGGTGTGTGTGAGAGAGGGGGGAGTATGAGAGAGAGAATGGGGGAGGGTGTGTGTATGTATGTATGTATGTATGTATGTGTGTAGTTGTGTGTGTGTGTGTGTGTGTGTGTGTGTGTGTGTGTGTGTGTGTGTGTGTGTGTGTGTGTGTGTGTGTGTGTGTGTGTGTGTGTGTGTGTGTGTGAGCGCGCGTGTGCATTTTAGCTGTGTATAATAAGGCACATGCACAGAGAATCTCGAACCGTGAATTGAAACTCTGGACGTTTCTTCAGGGGACTTATTCCAGAATGGCAACTTTTCATGATTTTCATGTAACCTCACGAGGTTTCATTCTGTGTTCGTCTGGATCGTTCTGGACATTGTCAATAAAAAACGTCGAACAATTCATTAACATTAAATATTAAATATAACTTGATGAAGATGAGTTTTGATTGAGTCGTGTGTCAGCTTCCTGCTTCTATATCAACGTCAATAAGACTTCATATTAATATATGTTTATATTATATATTTATATGCTGTGTACTAATTTATTTCACCTTTATTTGTTGTAGAAGAGCCTCACTTTGAATTGATTAATGTTGATTTACCTGTGTTCCTATTATCTTTATATATTATAATATAACATCTTCATCTTGGTTTTTCACGCTTCAATTTTTTTCTCCATTATTAATATTATTTTAATAAGTTATATTAAACATTATTTACATTTTCAATTACAATATAACAGCTGAGTGCTAATATCTGATTTGTGTTATGTGTTATGTGTTATGTGTTATGTGTTATGTGTTATGTGTTATGTGTTATGTGTTATGTGTTATGTGTTATGTGTTATGTGTTATGTGTTATGTGTTATGTGTTATGTGTTATGTGTTATGTGTTATGTTACTGTCATAATTCGTTAATATTTATATATTTCTTTATTAAAAATAATACAAAACACACAAGAACGCGCATACACATACACGCAATCGCACGCACATACGCGCACGCACAGACATTCGAATATATATATATATATATATATATATATATATATATATATATATATATATATATATATATAGTCATGTACGTACATTGGCTCGCACACACACAGCTGTTTTCTCTCCATAACTAACAGCTGTGGTCACCAACTCAACAACCAGCTGCGTGTCACAGCCTATCAGCGCAGCCTCCTCTCAGTCACACCACGTGACAACTCATCAATGAATAGATCGATTATCGATCGGTAAACTTTTCGCCAATTAGTCAATAGTTACTGACCACAAAACATAACCAATAGGTCAACAAAATGACCTATCAGTTAATACCAATACTCAACAAATAATACCATGCACGCACGCACGCACGCCAAGATTCACGCACGCACGCACGCCAAGATGTACGGATTGATGTGACCCATACGTCTCGCAATGATAAGTCCGGTCTCTGGATTCACTCCTCTTTGCTCATCTTGTCTATATGTAATAGCAATAATTCTTGGTTATCTGTACCTGTTGCCCTTTTCGTCCATTCCTGATGCAGACACACGAGCTAGCTAGCACATAGGCATGCATGCACACAGGCATCCATGCACACAGGCATGCATGCACGCACACCTCCCACAGAGCTAAAATTAAACTAAATATGGTGAAGATAATAGAATACAAAGAAATTATATATATATATATATATATATATATATATATATATATATATATATATATATATATATATATATATATATATATATATAGAGAGATGAGAGAGAGAGAGTGTGTGTGTGTGTGTGTGTGTGTGTGTGTGTGTGTGTGTGCGCGCGGGCGCATGTGTGTGTGTAGCAGCAGCAGTGTGTGTTTACAGTTTTATTACACTTCCATATGTCTGTGGTAGATATTTCACGCTATAACTGGATGTTTTCGCCCACCTACAGATGTCTAAATGTCAGATAATGACACGTTAATTCTGTGGTTTTGTGTCGCCATCAATACCTGAAACGGTTTATTTACCATAATAATAATAATATCTTCTCTCTCTCTCACCACGCCTCACCTCCCCCTCTCTCAAAATTGCGTATTGGAGAAGCCATGGCATTCCCCAAAATTGATAACTGATATCGCCTGCTGTCCGCCAGGTTTCCCGCCTTTTCTGGAGATATTTAGCCGCAAATCGGCTCTTGTCACGACATCGGTAAAGTCATGTGACCAGACGTTGACAGTTCGTCGTACCTGGACGGAGTTTAATCCCAACTTGTAGGTTATCGTAATAACGTTACCACGTCACTGTATGACTAGCGGGTACTAGGCTATGGGGGAAGGGTCGGCTATTGTACAATGGACGACACGTGGCGGCTACGAGCTTTGATCTACTCCGTCAAATAGGGCAGTGACGTCATCAGGGGAAGCCATCACGTGACGAGAGGCCTCTATCGCTTTGTGGTCCTTCGAAATGGAGGACAAAAGCGAAATATGACAGTTATTGTTTGATTTAGCTGTTGTGTTAATTTACCTTTCTGCGATCGTGTGGTATTTAGAAGAGCCGAGGCTAATATTTAAACTGCGCCTTAGTGGACTAAATACCGAAATGAAATCGACCAAATTAATTGATTTATGAATATTAATGATATTAATAAAAGGCAATAGTGGAGCTGTTTCATCTTTCCTGATTCAATCGACATCCCAAGAAACAAGTTGTGATTTTTAAGCAATTTAATTAAACTATAATTTTATAATTTTCAGTGCGAAATGTATGGTATTTATATGATTCAGTGATTAAACGTTGAAATCGGGATAAAACTAAACACGGAGATAAGAATGATATGATGAAGAAAATTCGTCTTTTTTCCATTTTTAAATTTTCTCTCCGATTCCTGACGCTCTAATCCACGATCCAGCGGTGGTGGCGCCACTTGTTGCCGGTCCCGTATTTAGTGATACAGGCGGCTAGTGCTAGTCTTAAACATGTCTGATATCCTGAACATTAACAGCCGAAGTCGGTCTGGAGATTGCTTGCTAAATAGGAAAAATGTCGTCTGCTTAAATAATTTACAATAATCGAAGAGCTTCCACTTCCGGCCATTCGACCTCCGCCATATTGGATTTCACGGCAACGGCGCCCCCAAGCGGCGACACTTCGTCGACACTCTCCGAACGGGAAGCGTTGAGTGACGTCGGCAGTGACCTTTGACCTGGCACTAAAACGACACTAAAAGCCTCCATTTTGTTGATAAAATGCCATTCGGGATCGACAAAGATGGCGGCGGTCTAGGAAGCCGGCTGTCAGGCGGCCGTTGCTCTGGACTGGGGAGCGTTCATTATCTCATTATTCCTGTTCCGGTTTTCGGAGGGAGCGTTTCCGGAAGCCGGAACACGACGCCCGATCATAAGAGGTACGACGCGCTAATGATGCCGACTGCCGTAGAGTGACACGTCACTCGCGATGTGACATGTCACGGCGTGACGTCATCGGTGCATACGATACGACGACCGGACGAGCGATACGATCATCAGCGTGACGTCATAACTGAAAAAGGCGGACGAATTAAAGCGTTGTCTTTGGGGATAAATGGTCAAGTATTTCCGGCGATAAATGTTTTAAATTTCGTCGAATAAAAGATGAAAATTAATTGAGAACAAAGGTGATTTACTTATTTTTAATTTTCACATTTTGCTGCGAGTAAGACTTATTAAGTACACACAAAGTGTTGGGGGGGGGGGGGCTCTGGTCGTCCTCCACAGAACCGTGCGCTCGTATCACGCGACTGACATACAACTAGCAGCGGGCCGCCGTGAAAACGATGAGATTCCGCACGGGACAGATCCGTTCACGTGACAGATACCACATCGACTGCAAGTCACGTGGCTAAGACGCATGACCGATTATCACGAATTACCGACGCATGTTTTCGAGTAGCGCCTCACCGCGCATGCGCCGAATTCGACTGAACGCCTTCGACTAACCGTGAAAGCGCTACCTGGCGACCGAATAACGCCTCCAGCTCATCTTCCCTGGACGCTGACGACGTCAAGATGGCGATCACCGTACTTCCGGTGGATAAATGCTGTTAAATGGCGGGTTAACTCTCTCCAACGCGGAGTTCACTAATAATAATAATAACAACGTTTATACTGACCCTACCGTCCGCTTAACGAACTAACTCATTAAGGTGACACCGGTAAGGGGTCGAAGGTCGTTAAGCGTCAAACGGCCGAGGTCATTCTTGACCCCCTCCGGGCACGCCCCCTACCGGCCAACGTTTAGTTTAATGAGCCACAACAGGTAGATTCGGTTTCTCGGCCTAATTGTAATCACCGCCAGGTAGCGACACCAGACCGATTGGCAGCCTTAACGGAAATTTGTCAATTATTTCCCAATTTTTCAGTTTCGGTTTTTATTCAACTCTAAATATCCTGGTTTACGTTAGCGGCTCGTGATGGAGTGTGGGTTGGGCTATCTGTCAGATTTATAATGTCCTCGCGGTGGGTGGGGGTGATTCGGGGGAGTGGGGCTTACGGAGACACTCGGGGATGACACCGCCGAAATGACAGTGATCAATTGATGGGTTGCCAAACTAAAGACGATTTGATGCGGTTTTGGAGAGTTGTTGAGTCATCAGGTGTCGTCTTCTTGTCTATTATATAGACGACTTATTGGCTTAAAAACGGACTTTCTATAAAGGTCAACGTCGGGGTTCAATACCGAATTGTACCTGTCTTTTGTGGGATGTTTCACCAGCAAGTGGCTCATATGTCTCAAGGCTGATCAACACTAAAACTAAATAAAGCACTGACTGACTAACAAATTGTGTGATTAACTCACTCACTCACCAAGACACTCATTCGCTCTCACTCATTTTAAATCCATCTAGATTAGAGTAAGAATCGTTAAATCGACATTTCGTTAACCGAACATTATTTTTATTTAATTATTTTTTCTTGTCAAATTCGATGGCCGCACACACACACACACACACACACACACACACACACACACACACACACACACACACACACACACACACACACACACACACACACACACACACACACACACAAATATATATATATATATATATATATATATATATATGCACACACACACACACATGGCGCGCGGGCACTATAAGGATGGTTTTAGAACTCAGTTATGGCTCGAACATCCTCTAAGTAGGTACAATTCTAGCAGCCGACTGGATTCGAACGCAGAAGCTCCCAGTTTATAGTTAATTAATGAACGAATCCAGTTAATGTACAGTTAAGATATTGTTCCTCAGATGTGAAGTATACAGCCAGGTGGTTGAGAAAGCTCATCTAGAGTAAAGTTTTCCAGCCAACCTGACCTCCTTAGGAGGAACGCTGCTTACGGTTTGAGGGCTGCTGCGGGGGACGTTGAGTTGTCGGCTATTAAATTTAACCTCTTTCTCATCCCCATCGACCAGTGAGTACATTATGTCACGTGTACGGTGTCACGTGACGGGACTAGAGTTACAACGCCCCCCCCTGCCGGACAATCTCATTGATTCTCGCTCGTGACTCGATCACGAGGAGAGATCACGCGGCGCGGTGTCGTGGCGAAGTCACGACCTTTCTAGGTCATGTGGCACACTCCCATCTCACAATGTCACATCGCAATGACTCACAATAAGTCTACCTCCATATACCGAATCCTGTGACATGCTTGCCACTTCGATATATAGCGCATCGTATCATGGAAATATCCACTTTGATTCATCCGATTGTTCGATATAAGGGGGCCGGCCCACTTTGATATAAGGCACTCACTGACGTTCTTAGGGAGGTATTTCTTTACTGGATTAATTTATTATTGTCCCTTATAATCAAGTTGCGAGGTGGATAAGAAACATCTCTTTATTGCCACTTATTTGTAACAAATATCCCCTTATTGGCACTTATGTATAACAAATCTCCCTTTATTCTAATCCTAGTTAAGTGTATAACAGGATTTTCCTTATAACATTCGCCCCTTATTTATTAGAAGCTGACTATATTCCCCCTTCCATTATATATATATATATATATATATATATATATATATATATATATATATATATATATATATATTATATATAAATACTAAAGGTCATTCCCTTACCAAGTCTTCCATTACACTACAAACCCTTATCAACGCGATACGATCTATTTTGTTGGTAATGCTCGACACAAATCACACATTATCGCTCACATTACAGCCGCTTAGTCACGTGCCCGGAGATGAGATATTGTTTGGCCAGAGGTGAAGGTCATCTGCCTCTCTCGGTATCACCTGTTGATGACCGGTAATTAGCGACAGGTAAACAAACGAACTAATTATCGACGGTAGGTGGCGCCACGCGTACCACTTATGGTTAGCTTGCCACCAGGGGTCGCTGATAATTCTTTCGGATATCACGAAACTCCTCCATTATCGTCCATTATTCTCGCGGAAACAGTTCGCGCCGGTGACCGCTAGGTGGCACTGCGGGAGCGGAAGACCCGGATGCGGATATGGAAATGTGTTGTCATGGCGACGGCTATTAGCAGATGCCACGGGTACAGTGCTGACCTACGTCATCATAGAAAGCCAGATCACGGACCACATAATCTACGTCATCGGCGTTAGACTACGTCATCAGCGACGCGGCCACGTCATTATCGTCACTTCCGGCGTCGAATCGCGATCGCCGCCGACCGTCTGAAGATCGGTGGCCATTGTGCTCAAACAGCACGACACCTGGTGGCCGTACCGGACGCTGCAGACCACGTGATGTCCGCATTGATGACGTACGATCAGAGGCGTAGGTCGGCCATATTTACCAAGCTCGGACGGAAATTAGTGACAAGATCAAAGATGGCCGACAAAATGTGAAATGATGACTTATGATGATTCTCTATTGAGATGACTCGGTGGGAGGGGACGATATTGGAGGAAATTGTCAGCGACTAGATTACCTTGATCTGGTCGTCTGCTACGCTTTGATATGGCGGGAAATTAGTTATAGTTAATCTCTCTCTCTCTCTCTCCCTCTCTCTCTCTCTCTCCCTCTCTCTCTCTCCTCACTCCCCCCCCCCTCTCTATCTATCTATCTATCTATCTATCTATCTACCTATTCCCTTCTCTCTGAATCTATCTGTCTAACTATCTTTCAAAATACTGGGTTCTGGGATCGAATTCTAGTGCCATGTTTAACTGTGTGTGACATTTCCCTATTAAATAGCCCTTCAATCTGATGTGACTGGAGCTGTATATAAATAGGTCACTCACTCACGAACTCACGAACTATACGTGCACACACACACACACACACACACACACACACACACACACACACACACACACACACACACACACACACACACACACACACACATATAACTCTATATTACAATGTCTATAATCTACATCACTAAATATAACCTGACACTGTATCAGATGGGAGGTCACCCATCAGTGTCATTAAGTATATTTGTGGGGGGACATCTATTAGATAACCACCTTTACCTGGTCCTGTGGGGTAAATACCGACGGCCCGTGGGTAAAATGATGTGACCCCCCTGGCTCTGACATACATCAGCCACTGGGTGGCATCGAGCCCACAAACAGCAAAACTAGAAGACAGACACACAACCGGCTGTGTTCTGTAATAACAGTAATATATTGGACA
>JAODUP010000271.1:152500-162500 GCA_025642065.1 Paralvinella palmiformis
TATTACACATTTCATCCGTCGCTCAAGGAGAAGATATAAACTTTGAGATTTGTGTACATGCCCAAAATACACATTGTTGTAGTGTACTTATTAATTTGGACACACATTTAGCGCAACCTGGATTATCGGTTTCTACCCCTGCAGGGAACATCATGGAACACCAGGGAAAACCAGGGAACATCATGGAACACCAGGGAAAAACCAGGGAACATCATGGAACACCAAGATGTTATGTTAGTCTACACATTGGTTTTTAAAATTTTATAATTTTTACTTTATTTTCTTTGGTAAGATATGTTAATCAAGGAAGGATTCATTTTTTTAATTATATTTCCTACTAGTGATGCATAAAACAGGATTTTAATACTGATATTGAAGGATATCAGTAATATCAGTAAAGACAGTTTGGTAATTGATCAGAAGAAATTCGCTAGGCGTCCAGCAATATTCTCGACCTTTGTCCCCGTCCCCCCCAAAAAAAAAACCCTCCAACCCATACATACTATGCTATAGACGCGTCCAAAACCAGTAACCAGTTCGTGAACATTTCGGGTTTTCTTCTCTTTGTGGCAATTTCTTTTAATTTTTTTCAGATCGTAAAATTATTCGCTACTCGAAAGGAAAATGGCGGACCGTTTTTGGCTGAAGTCGCGAACAAAGAGCGCCGATTGGCCAAAAAACCGAACTGGAAGACGAAATTTGGGGAACAAAGCGAGAAGCAACCGCTAAAATGAATGATCGTCTGCCCGTTTGACGCTTCGTTTGTTCGCACATGTTGTGTCCATCGGCCAAAAGGAGGCCATTTTGGCCGCCGTTCGTCCGACCGACAGACAGACAGACTGACTCACCAAACGCCTCCCCACAATGGCGACCCGCTCAGGGCTGGAGTCTAAACTCTTTTTAAAACTTCATATATCTCGGCGCCCCGGGGTCAGCGCCCTGTCACCTCTCCGGGGATAATTTCAACCCTTCTTCGACACCCCCCACCTGAGTAATGATGATAGACCCAGCGTGAGGGGTCGAGGGGTGCTTCCCAACACCCCGGGTGGTATCTCTCTACCGGCCCCGGCCACCAGTCTATCAGGTTAGGTTTGGTAGATATGAGGAGAGCTTTCGACTCGTCTATTAATCATCGACTGATGTCAGGACCGAGAATGGTCCAGTGGACTTTGGCCACAGTCTATGTCTATCGTTTTGTCATTATCTGTCGCCCCATTGTGGCCGGCTTTGATATGTGCTATATTATCGCTCACTGTACTTACTTGACACGTACCGAAAGAGAGGACGCCGACCTAGGACATCGACAGATAGGACAGCGGGATAGGACACCGACATAGGACGCTAAGATAGGACAGCGAGATAAGACACTGACTGATAGAACAGCGAAATATAGGTCAGATAATGAGGACACCGATTTAGGTCAGTGAGGTAGGAGACAGATAGGACATTAACATAGAGATGATGATGATGATGAAGGTGATGATGAGAATCATGATAATGAGAATAATAATAATAATAATAATATCCAAAACAACAACAACAACAACATTAATAATAATAATAATAATAACGATTGTATATATTTCCAAATTCCTTATCTCTCTCCCTCCATTCCATCCCTTACCCTTCCTCACTTCCTCCTTCCCACCCTTCCCACCCTTCCCCCAACTCACTCACTCACTCACTCACTCACTCACTCACTCACTCACTCACTCACTCACTCACTCACTCATAGTTTCCTCTCTCTTTCTCTCTCTCTCTCTCTCTCTCTCTCTCTCTATATATATATATATATATATATATATATTATATATATATATATATATATATATATATATATATATAAAATATAACACATACAGTAGAATGTGTAAATAAGTCGCGTATGGTCGAGATATCAGATAGGTCAGGTATTTCTCCCACAGGCCGGACCTCTCCAATTGGCCCGGTATTTTCCACGCAGACAAGGTATTTTCCAGAGACAGCGGGTTTTCTAAATAGACTACTTGTGTTACAAACAGACAAGGTAATTATCATCTAGAGAACGTATTTTCTACATTAACCTGTAATATAAACAAGAGTTTGTTGTCTTTCTAATAATTCAAGTTTCAAATATTTTCTATCGAGACACAGCTAGTAGCAGTCTATGAGAATACATCGCGTATCTCATTTGTTTATAGTTGACTTCTGAAACAGAGATATAGTTAACAAATCTCTTGTCCTATCCGGTCAGACGTTTTCAAACTTCCCTGTAATACGGTCGACCGTTTCCTTGTTTCGTTTCAGTAGCTCTGCCGCTAATCATAATAATAATGACGGGCCGCGGGGGGTTAGTCAACATGTCACACCCTATCTATACTACCCCACGGGGTCAAATAGCCCCCTGGGAAACTCGGCCCACCGGAGGTTCATCCGGATCAATCCTGACACATTCCTATCTAATAGAGATAACAAACCGACGGATGCCGCCGCCGCTCTCCCGCTACTTCGGTTACGTCCAATATGGCCGCCTTCGGGATCGTTGTCCGGTCACGTGATATCCGGGATCGTCCAGTTTCACGGTGTCCGAGTCGTGTCACGGGTAGCATCGGATTATGTTATCTATGGTCTGTTAGTTCGGAGCGTTCTGGATCGATTACATCTCCAAACAACTCTCAGATATTGTTACACGGCCATCGTTAATGGATGACGAAATGAAAATTCTGACACTTCCGTCGCTCATCAACATAGCCGCCATATTGATAACCTTGACCCTAGTCATTGGTGACATGTGTATGAATATGTGTGTGCGCGCGTGCGTGCGTACATGTGTGCGTATGTGTATGTGTGTGTATATGTGTGTACGTGTGATGATGTGTGTGTAGGTGTGTGTATGTATAGGTGTATGTGTATGTGTGTGAGTGTATGTGTATTGATGTGTGTCTGTGTGAGTGCGTCCGCGCGCGCGCGCGCGTGTGTGTGTATGTATGTATGTATGTATGTGTGTGTGTGTGTGTGTGTGTGTGTGTGTGTGTGTTTTGGGTCGCGTGGTGCTCTGAACAAAGTCGCATCCAGACATTGTTACCAACGAAGCGTCTTCAACTTTGTTTTACCACAGTGGCGACATCTATACTGAAAAGGATTCATCATGTGACAAAAAATTCGACAAAGTTCTGTTTACATGACGACAATCTTCTGTATTCCAAGAAAAACGAACAACAAATATACATCAAGTTGTGGTGTGGATTTAAATAAAAACGAAATTCTCAGAAAATTCTTCAGTCCCGATATTTGATTATATAATAAACCGGAGATATCCAGACCTATGTAGACTTTGTGTGGATAATGATAATGATCCAGAATGATCCAGAAGTCGATTCCGTGGACTTGGCGTTAGGGATTTTTGTCGCCGGAGAAGTGTTTTCCAACAGGATGGCTACCGCTTTCTGCGTCATGTTGTTATAAGGACCCGACTGGTGTTTTATTGTGGTGAAGTGTGACGGTGATATGAACGCTCGCACGCACGCACGCACGCACGCATGTATGCATGCACGCGCATATATATATATACACACACACACACACATATATATATATATATATATATATATATATATATATACACACACACACACACACACCTGAGTATACTCGCCATAATAAATAACATTAACCTCACAATCTACATCAAAACACCGAGGTATCTTCGGTGAATAATTATCATGTTCCAGAAATGATGTGCAATTCTATTATCAGATCATATCATAATAAAAATATAGTTCCCCTGATATTACTAGCCATCTTAAAATAAACGTACAAATACATGTATATATATATATATATATATATATATATATATATATATATATATATATAATAATTTGGAATAAGAATATCGAAGATGTGTAGGTTATTATCTATAAATAGGCCAAGAATAACTACATAGTACGAAAGAAACAACAGATATTGACTAAATTATACCTGTAACTACTTCAATTAGACAGGTGTTAGACTTTAAATTGGATCGTGATGAGGTAAGGCAATATTCCGTGAAATTTCGTGTACAAAATATCGTACAAAATGGTACAATTCAACATATCGTATAAAATATGCACAACATATCTTATAAATGCCATTTATTGTCATGATCCATACCATCCGGGCATCGTCTGGAATATAACCATCTCACACTCTATATAGTAACGATATCGTATGCGTGTCAGATAGTCCTTATATAAAGTCCTACAAAGGATGCTGCAGACAATCCTGCAGAGGGTCACACAGAGAGCTCTACAGAGGGGGAGGGGGAGCCTGACAGACAGACAGACAGACAGACGAGCGAGAGAGAGAGAGAGAGAGAGAGAGAGAGAGAGAGAGAGAGAGAGAGAGAGACTTGTTATTATACAGTACCACAGCCCACTTATCTCGCTATCCCATCATCGTCTCTTAAATACACAATGACTTCTCCGGTACTTGACGTAAACTGTCATGGCGGGTCTAGCAGTGGGCGATAATAACTTGTTATTAACTCGTAATAACTTGATTAATGTTCAGTACGTCAATGACATACGACCTACGTCACCTGTAGCTGGCAGCCATGCTTAATGACGTCATATATATAACAGTCGGTCTAATTGTATCCGTCGTGATTTTAATGCGCGTGCGTGCGTACGTACATACGTACGTGCGTGCGTGCGTGTGTGTTCGTGCGTGCGTGCGTGCGTTCGTATTATGTGTGTTGTGTGTGTTCTCTCAATGACAGACTTAAATCAGCAGTATTGTTACTGGTATATGAATTGCTCTAACCTTGACATTGCCATTCATATCACGTGCTGACGATCTGGTCACGTGGTTGGACGTCTGGATCGCGCTCTAGCTAATGCTAACCCAATGGCAGCGCTCGCCTACATCCGGGCACCGTGAAGCGCGTAATTGGGGAACAAATGAGGTCACGGAGACCATATTGCCCGGATGCTATTCCCTCACTGACTTATGGAACACACACACTCACTCACACATACACACACGCGCGCGCACACACACGCACACACACACACACACACACAAGGCGATCATCCCCCCACCCATGACCCATGCCTATCCATCAATTTACATCCCATAAATATTTCATCGCCACTAGTCCGGATACGACGTCATCACGGGTCCGCCATTAGCCGGTCTTCCACTAAGCAGGATGTACGACACACCGAGGCTCCACTGTAATACGGGCCTCACTAAACACCGCCATCACTCGGCACGTTATTGCATCCCCTCGCCGTCACCGAAAACCAATATTTACTGTGAGGAGTGGCAATAGCCTGGGCCGGGGCTGGGCGATAATACGTGAGCTTTAATCACCGACCTCTGGCCACTTCTGGAAATCCGCCGCCTTTCTTCCGCCGCCTGATTTATGTCGGCACGCCACTTCCGGTCGGCTCGCCATTGAATATTTCGCCCAGTTAGCAACGGCGACTTAGCCTCATTTGGCGAGGCCCCCTGGTGGTAGACGCCAGCAATTGGCGAGTGCATTTCGGCCTGCTACATAACAATATCTGGAGCGAGAGAAACGGAGGAAATGATCGGGAATAGGATAAATATAGAGATCACGTGACCTGTTTGATTATATTTCTCGGATAATTAGCGGAAGTCTCACGACCATATTCGGAAAAGGGCGGAAATTCATTGATGATGATTTTCTAAAATAAACTTTTTGAAAATGGAGGCATATAAAATATTCTGGCATACCACAATGATGTATATTACCTGAAAATTTCAGGTAATGTACATATTACCTGATTAGACAGATTAACTATAATTAATATATATAGATATATATAGATATATATATATATATATATTTCCCAGAATTCGCACTTTCATTTACCAAATTAACCGCCGAATCGTTATATTGACATTATATTGAGTGGAAGATGTATATTCTGTGTTTTTTAGGAATTTTTTTTATGGAAGAATCCTTCCCCGTCTATCTCTTGCCGTCCTCTCTCTCATCCCTCTCTCACCGTCCCCTCTTCTCTCATCGCCTCCCCCCCCCCTCTCTCTCGTCATCCCACTGATATAACTTGTACTTACTGTTTAAGGGGCAGTAACCTGTTGCTATAGTAACAGGTAGTAAATAAGGATTAAGGTGGGAAGATGTGGAGATGAGATTGTTAACGTTAAGAATATAACGAGTAATAGACACTACCTTATGGATAGATGCAAACAAACAAACAAACATACAAACATATACACATATGCTTGCACGCACAGATACATACATACACATCATCACGCATCCACGCACTCTCGCACGCACGCACGCACCCACGCATGTACTCACACCTACACACATAGATACACACACCCGCACACAGACCCACGTGTGCACACGCGCTCGAACATACATACATACACGCACGGTTGCATGCATACAAACACGCACGCACGCATGCATACACACATACACGCACGCACACATATATACACACACACACGCACGCACACATACGCACACACACACACACACACTGATAACACACACACACACACACACACACACTGACATCATTATAAAGTTATCATAATATCGACATGATGTTGTCAGTTTTTTTCTCTCCCAGAAGTTACTTCTCATGTCGATGTCTCTTCCCTATTGTTTCTCTCACAGATAAGAGAGATTCCTTCTCGATTTCTGTCAGACTGATTTACATTTCTTTACCCTACTCCGTCCCATCCCACTTCCCCCTTCCAATCGTCCAACACCCACCCCCATCTCCTACCACCCATTACACTCTATCGTTGTCACAGAAGTCAATCAGAGCAGCTCTCAGATCGCGTCATGAATTTCAATTAGCGCCTCCTTCTGTCAACAAATCATTACTTCCTGCACCATGTCTAATCGTCATGGCACGTGGAGTAATGCGCTTGTCTCACACAGCTGCCTTCTTGGTTCGAAGTGGCTGCCGTTCGTGCGTATACGCGTGCGCGAACGTGCGAATGTTGGTTTGCGTGTGTGTGTGGTGACTGGAGTTCGCTGACCGAGGGGAGATCAAGGCGTAAATAAATTTGACACGTGACGCTCGTCGGAAATGCTTAGACACCATCGCCGTGACGTCAGTGCCCGGAGTGACGCCTATCGGCGAGAGGTGACGACACCTCGAACGGAAGTGAAACAATCAGACCTGGATACGAAGATGGACAGACAGACAGACAAGAAGACAGAGAGACACACAGACAGACAGACAGACACACGCACACACACACGCACACGCACGCACGCGCGCGCTCACATATACACACGGACACGGACACGTGTGTCTGTACTATCAGCCCGGAGGCTGACAAAAAACATTTGACCTTGTCATCACCTTCAGTCATTATCCCCGCTGCCATTGTTGGCGGGAACGATTTCAGCTTTCATGCGTCATTGTTCCACTTAAAAATGAAAGCTTCTCAGCAGAAATAGATAATTTTAGATAATCAAATTTGTCATCATCCAACAACTCCCCCCCCCCTCCCCCTTCCCAACCCCCACTCCACGGACTTATTCCAAATTCTGTTTGTTTGTTTACCATAATTCTAAGAAGTATGTATCGTTTGTAATTAGCTTATGTCCAAATGTTATATTCTGTTGTACGAAATGTGAAATGTAGGCAACAATGGGCCGAATGACCGGCAAAAGTATTGAAACGAAGTGAAAGATGAAACACCCTGTAGACATAGTCGTGCTGTGATTTGAACCCAGATGCTAAGAGGTCTGTGGGCTTCTCCAAAGCCGGAAGTTCGAAAAGAAATAAACAAATTAAATAATAATTTATTATTTTTAAGATTTATTATCAGTCAGTTCGAAAAATAAATCATCCCAAATTATTTACGCTAAAAAATTCAGTAATATTTAATCCTGTGAATAAATCAAATATTGTTGGTTGTCAGTACAGATGGCCAAGTGCTATGAGCGGCTGTTTAGACGCGAAGGGTCACGGGCTCGAAGCTGCCGATTGGTCGTCGAACGTTAATATGCTCGCCAGCTGGATAAGTGATAAATAGTTGGATTAGACCTAGATCGATTAATCTGGATCGGACGACTATAATATGACCTCTCCTAAAAATTCCGAAGAAATTTCATTTTCTAATATGGTATTAGGATCTTCTCTCAGCACTCAAATGTTAATATTCGTAATGAGACGAAGTATGGGATGAATCACCCTTCTGATATTACTAGACCTGGAATTGATCCCAGATTCTAGATGTCTTTGATCAAGCGCGCTATCGGACTTTGGGCACGCCCTATGACTTTGAATAGCGTAGTAAGGAATATTAAAACTATTATTATTATTGTTGTTGTTGTTTTTAATTTTTTATTGCCTCCTGGTGTCGGTAGGTGACACTATAATATTATAACTAAAGTTTCACCGATCGAGGCCAAATTGAAAGATACACATTTGACATCAATATGAAATCAGCACGGCACACAAACACACACACACACACACACACATATATATATATATATATATATATACACACACACAGAGAGAGAGAGAGAGAGAGAGAGAGAGAAATACACACATGCATAGGGAGAGAGAGAGAGAAAGAGAAAGAGAGAGACGAAACAGACAGAACACACACACACACACACACACAATACAGCCTATATCCAGGTGGCCAATCCTTTATATTATCAGGTAATAATCCCGGTTTGTGTGTCCGATCAAGTACCTCATATTTTAATGCCGCCATATTAAACACGTCACCGGCGGTCATCGCATCACGTGATCAGCGAAGCGAGCGCCGCCACTCGATTTCTCGCCTAAATCTCGCACTTCTATTATCGTCCAGCCACTTCCGGCCACTTCAGTTTTCAGGTGTTGTGGTCGTTAGGTGGCGTTCTGCGCCAACATGGCGGCGGCCGCCAAACACCTGGACGTTAGCTGGCAAGCCGAGGGCTTTGTTTGTGGCTGTAATTAGATTTGACGCCTTCTACACACACACACACACACACACACACACACACACACACACACGGACACGGACACACACGGATACGAACACACACGGACACGGACGCACACTTACAGAGAGAGGGGGGGACGCCTCGATGTCGTTAGTAACGGATCAGACGCCATATTGGATTTGGTCCTTTCTGTTAACTGGCCGCCATGACGTAATACAATATGGCGGCCACACGTTCGTCATAAATCGATCTATTTCAGAATAGTTTCATAATCTCCAAACGATCGAATGTCGGTAAATTGCCGACAGAGGTCGCTGAATACCATTATGGGCGATAAAGGAGGAAAAGCCGGTGAGAGGAAGCGGAAGAAGGGGCGTTAATGGGTTGAGGAGGGGGAGGGGAGAAGGAAAGGGAAAAGGGGGGGATAGAGAAAGAGACTGAGGTAGATAGAAATATAGACAGCTATAGGATAGTCAGAGAAATGGGGGGGGGTAGAGTAGATAGAAAAATATATATAGTTAGAGAAAGAAAATGAATCAGACAGATAGAGTTGGGGGGAGAAAGGGAAGATATTTAGAAACTAGAGATATTTTTAATATATAAATATTTAGAATATTAGAAATATCTAGAAGCTAGAAATATCAAGAAGATATAGATATCTAGAAGATAGAGATATCTAGAAGATAGAGATATATAGAAGATAGAGATATCTAGAAGCTAGAGATATCTAGAAGATAGAGATATATAGAAGATAGAGATATCTAGAAGATAGAGATTATATAGAAGAAAAAGAGATTTTTTCTAGAAGATAGAGATATCTAAAAATAAAAAAGAAATTTTTTCTAGAAGAAAAAAGAAAAAAATTTAAATTTCTAGAAGATAGAGATATATAGAATATAGAGATATCTAGAAGATAGAGATACATAGAATATAGAGATATCTAGAATATAGAGATATCTAGTAAATAGAGATATCTAGTAAATAGAGATATCTAGAAGATACAGAGGGAAAATATGAGAGTGATGGTAAAAAAAGAGAGGGGGGATAAGTTTTCTCCAGACCATACTA
>JAODUP010000271.1:170000-190000 GCA_025642065.1 Paralvinella palmiformis
ACAAAGTCCTCCGTCATATTTTGTCAAATGAAATACTTCAAAAAACTCTTCTCTACCCTCCATCATCATCATCATCATCATCATCATCATCATCATCATCATCATCATCATCACTATGTCGACCATTCGTAATGTCTATTTCGACGTTGAAGTCACCCTTTCAAAAAAATACTTTTGAATACCGATCTTCCGTGGGTCGTCTTTCGCGCATAACATCGTTACCGAAATGCTTATAATATGTGTGTCGAGTCTGTAATTATACACCGAGACCCCCCCCTACCCCAGAGACGAGGCAGCCCCCTAAACTGGCCGCATGCGAGCAAACACCCCCCCCCCACCCCCCAACAAACACACACCTCTACTACCCCACGGACAAGACTGCGAAACGTCATTAAACTGTTTTATACGCGAAGGAATTCATGTAGCAGCCTCTCTCTCTCTCTCTCTCTCTCTCTCTCTCTCTCTCTCTCTCTCTCTCCGACCTAAACGAAGACAAGTTCTATCTTTGTCTCGACTATTCTCGCTACATTTGACACGAATAATGACAAAATCTACATCTTCTGTCCCCATCCGATGACTGCTCGTTGCTAAGCCAACGACGACCGCTGCTCGTCAAAACTCGACGCGGGTCTACTGTAGTAAAGCCCGGCTGAGAGCATTCGACTCGGTGGGACTAGGGCTTCTTTATACGGCGTCGTCGAGTAGGAGAGAGTTGTTCGGTGTGGGCGAGTAACCTCCGGGGACAGTTCGCGTTACGTGACGTGAAATCATCGCCTTTGAAGTGGTGATTTCCCATTCGCGGATGATTCGCTTCTGAGTACCCTGATCTACGGTTAGGGGGCGCTGTTAACGAGCGACGACGGGCGAATCTGGTGGGAGAAGATGGGTTGAAGAGGGAACGGTTGTCCTTCGAATGTCTTACCTCATCACTGACTCGGGTTAACCGGTTAGCTGTAACACGGACCTACCGCAGGCAAAAAACAGGCTCAGTACAGCCTTAATCCAGCCCCAAAACAGTTCGAAATCAAGCAAAACACAGCCCGACTATAGGTAAACACAGCCCCAACACAACCCCAATACAGAAAAAAACACACAACCTTAGCATCTCTTATAATAGAAAAAATATTTAAATATATAATATTTAAATAATTTAATAAGTTGAGTTAAATGACGTCATTGTCTTTGTATGGTCTTCAGTTTTGTCTACTAAGTATATATATATATATATATATATATATATATATATATATATATATATATATATATATATATATATATATATTATATATATGAACAGCCTCACCACATCACAAATTCTGTATTCTGTAACACCACAGTAGAATCACACCACCACAGTACAAACATAATATCACAACAGTATAAAGACAGTTGTAGGACAATACAATCACACCTCCACAACAATACAATCACAGCTCCACGACAATACAATCACAGCTGCACCACAATACAATCACAGCTCCACGACAATACAATCACAGCTGCACTACAATACACTCACAGCTCCACTACAGAATAAATACACCCTCACCGCAATACAAACACGGTGCCGCTACAATACAAACACAGTTCCACCATAATAAAAACGCAGCTCCACCACAGTACAAATAACAGCCTCACTACAGTAAAAACACTGCCTCACCACAGTATAAACACAGCTTCGCCACAGTATAAACACAGCCACGCCACAGTACAAACATAGCTCCATCACAACACAAATAACAGTCTCACAACAGCACAAAAACAGCCGAACAGCAGCATAAACACAGCTCCACCACGAAATAAACACAGCTGCACCACAACACAAAGTTTCATCACCACAAAACAAACGCAGCTCGTGATTGTGTTTGAAATTTATTGGGTATCACTCCTGCTGTATTGATCGGTCCAACATAGTTTGAATAGATACCCAATATAGTGCCAACAAGCAGCCAATGCAGTTCCAGTACAGCGACGCAAAATATCCAACTAATGCACATCTCCAAATGCTCGCCCGACAAATGCCCGACACAATTTCAACAAATGCCCCCAAATAGAGCAATCCGTAAAACACAACATAAACATTTTCAACTGAAGCTTCAAGTCTGCTCCAAAAACTGCTCGAAATAAATACACTACACAATACGGACACAACGCCGGGACAACAACGACACAACACCGACACAACAACGATACAACACCGACACAACAACGACAGAACCCCAACACAACAACGACACAACGCCGACGCAACAAACAACACACCAACGATACAACAACAATACAACACCGACGCAACAACGACACCACACAGAAACAACGCCAACACAAAACCAACACAACATCAACATAACAACGACACAACAACATAATACCAGCACAACACGAACACAACTACGGCACAACACGGTCACAACACCAACACAATACCAACACAACAACCACATAACGCGGACGCAAAAGCGAAACAGCTGCAGCACGGTCTTAGCACAGACCACAGAACGGACCTTCACCAACATTAAATACCACAGAGAGAGAGAGAGAGATGGGGGGATTGTGTTTTCTGAAGACTGACAGCCAGTTAAAGTGAATTGTATCAGTGATGATAAATTACCTCTCCTTAGATTACAACTGTCTCTAGCTGAGAGTGGTAGAGCTTTGTAGGGTGAGTAATTAAACGAAAAGTCAAAGTACGCATCGGACTTCAACGGCGAGAACACGTGTTAAAAGTCGACGAAAGTCCAATCTGTTCTCCTCTCTCGTCCTAGAATGTGTGTGAGTGTGTGTGTGTGTGTGTGTGTGTGTGTGTGTGGTATAGTACGGGAGAATTTTGATTACCGTTATTTTGTCATATGGTGTGTGTATGTATGCGTGTGTGTGTGTGTGTGTGTGTGTGTGTGTGTGTAGAGAGGGGGGGGTTATTCCCTTGTGTTGCGGGTCTAGCGTGTCAAAAGCTCATATTTAGTGGAATGATTGTCACATGGACAAAGTTTCGTCCCGCCGAAACACGAGACCGACTATAAAACAGCCAGAAGGTGGTTGGGCCGAATTGTCCCCAATACGGCAGAACCATGCCACACACAAACATATACATACAGACGGACAGACGGACGGACAGACAGACGCACCTGTGGCCAGTTAATCATTTCTGATTGAAATTCGCCGCCGCCAACTTCTTTGAAGGGCGCCCAAACGCCATTTGCCGAGCCGTGTACGGTAAAAGCCGCGCGCGCGCACACACACACACAAACGGGTTCTCTCACACAGAAACCGGCGAAGCTTTTGCCCAACAAACACATAAACTACTATGGGAATATCAACGTCCCGAAGTCAAATTAAAACCAGCCTCCCACGATCGAGGTGTGAAGAGGTTTGTCGTAGTTCGGTGACGATATGTCAGTGGGCCGATATAGCCCCCGGCCCTAGGTATGTCGTCCCGTATCGGGTTTCGGCCATTTTGCTTTTGGACAACTTTACTGCGGCACTAAATTGGTCGAAAAGTGTCTGGGCTGAAAGTAATAAATAGTTGATGAGTATACGGTGATGGGGGTGTTGGTGGTAGTGATGATGGTAGTGGTGGTAGTGGTGGTGGTAATGATGATGGTAGTGGTGGTAGTGATGATGGTAGTGATGATGGTAGTGGTGGTAGTGGTGATGGTGGTGATGATGGTAGTGGTGGTAGTGATGATGGTGGTGATGATGGTAGTGGTGGTAGTGATGATGGTAGTGATGATGGTAGTGGTGGTAGTGATGATGGTAGTGGTAGTAGTGATGATGGTAGTGGTGGTAGTGGTGGTGGTAATGATGATGGTATTGGTGGTAGTGGTGGTGGTAATGATGATGGTAGTGATGGTAGTGGCGATGGTAATGGTCGTAGTGTTGATAGTAGAGATGATGTTAGTGATGGTAGTGGTGTTGGTAGTGGTGGAAGTGGTTATGGTAGCCGTGCACACATACCCACACACACACACACATATATATATATATATATATATATATATATATATATAAGCCAGCACCCATAATAATAGTAAATTAAATTCGGTATTTCAGTTTATTTCTCCCCAATCAACCCCCCCCCCCCCCACTCAATCTGGATATCAAGGTACCAATTTACCTAATATGAGGGAGATCCAGTAAACTTTGAGAATATGATCCCAGGTGAAGTATTGTTTGTGGCCCAACAAGACTTACTGGGATATAGATGAGATGAGAGGGGGAGGGGTGTATAAAACTATCTAGATGACAACAGATAGTAGATGGCGCTATCAAATTACATGTCGCTCTTCCCAACGCCCCCCCCGTTATATTCGAGTGTCGATTTCAACAATTTCTCAATTTCATTCACTTACAAATAGATGTCGTTGTTTCTTTGTCTGTCTGTCTGTCTGTCTGTCTATCTGTCTGTCTGTCTGTCTGTCTGTCTGTCTGTCTGTCTGTCTGTCTGTCTGTCTGTCTGTCTGTCTGTCTGTCTGTCTGTCTGTCTGTCTGTCTGTCTGTCTGTCTGTCTGTCTGTCTGTCTGTCTGTCTCTCTGAATGTATATTTGTGTATTTGTCTGTTTGTTTTTCTGCCTGTTTACCTCTATGTATGTCTGTCTGTTTGTCTCTCTATTTATCTATTTGTCATTCTGTCTGTCTTTCTGTCTGTCTGTCTGCCTGCAACTTATTTGTTTGCCTGTCTGTCTGTGCGTCTATCTGTCTGTATGTATGTCTGTCTGTTTGTTTGTTTGTTTGTTTGTCTGTCTGTCTGTTCGTCTGTCTATACGTCTGTCCGTCTGTCTGCCCGCCAGCCTGTTTGTCCGTCAAAATATTTATCCGCTTGTATCCCCACATGTCCATCGGTCAGTCCATGCATCTACCTGTCTTTTTGTCTTTTTGTCTTTTTGTCTTTTTGTCTGTCTGTCTGTCTGTCTGTCTGTCTGTCTGTCTGTCTGTCTGTCTGTCTGTCTGTTGTCGTCATAGCTCTAACACCTGCCTCAGGTAAATCTTATAACTTGTCTTCTGTCAACTTTAATGTCTTTGGTAGGTTTGGGGCTAATGGTAGTATAGTATAGTACCAACACCAGTAGTAGTAGTAGTAGTAGTAGTAGTAGTAGTAGTAGTAGTAGTAGTAAAATTAGTAGTAAAAGATAAACTATCACCACTACTACTAATAGTAGTAGTGGTGATACTACAACTACTAATACTATTATTAGTTTAGTAGTAGTAATAATAGTTGGTCTTTTTATTGTTGTTGTTGTTGTTGTTGTTATAGTTGTTGTTGTTGTGTAAGCAACTTTAAGGTGATTCATATTGATTAAAATGTGTCGATAAACACATCACAACTACAACTACATCCCAACACAGCACATCACATCGTAACACAATATAACACACACCACAATACAACATACAACACAAAACAACACATCACAACACATGGCAACATACCACAACACACAACACAACACGGCTCAACACATGGCAAGATAACACAACACGACTCAATACAACACATCACAATACAACACAGCATGACACACTACAACATACCACAGAAAACATCGCAACACATCACAACACATCACAACACATCACAACACATCACAACAGACATTATCTACCGAAATTAATCAATGGATCTCGTTGTATCAGTTCAGAAACATAATATTTACCAATATATATATATATATATATATATATATATATATATATTATCAGATCTGACTGTTTCTAATAATGTCGTCTCTATTTCTGATCTGACGAAGCTTTTATCGACATTTTACCGATTGAGAATGGAGATAAATCGTTTATAATATACAGCTATTGTCCATTAGAAAGACTCACATATTTATAATAATAACTCCTCGGATCACGACGACGTTATAAGTGTCGTGTATCATTAGTGTTACAGTAAACCCTCGCTATAACCCTCACTATAAGGTCATACGGTTTAACGGGCCCGTCACCGCACAATTTGTACCGTTTTTCACCAACAATCGGCGACAATTTGTTGGTTTTGGGGCAGACCTCTCTCGCCCCGTATCGTGTGTCTAATGGCGGCATTAAACCCTGACGGAGCGAGTCTTCTGTAGGTGTTTCTAATATCGCCCGCCTGTTTTTTCCCCCTACATCTTCTCATATACATCTGACCCTATTATCGCTCACACACTTCAGACACATGGCCCCGTCACCTGGACCCGTTGTCATCGTTGGCATGTCTTTAATATCAGGGAGACTTAGTGATATGCCGTTAATGTGATCCATATTGTGTAGCCCGACAAATATCGTCTGCTTTATGTAATCCACTTTGCAAATATGCCGCGAAAAGTAGCCGCTTTAAATAGAACTATCTATTATCGTTCACGTGTGTATATATTAATATAATATCGCTCATTTTAACATTTGTCTATAATAATGCCTGGTTATATTTGTGATACAAACATGTGACATTTGTAAAATGTGACTCTCTCTCTCTCTCTCTCTATATATATATATATATATATATATATATATATATGTGTGTGTGTGTGTGTGTGTGTGTGTGGTGTGTGTGTGTGTGTGTGTGTGTGTGTGTGTGTGTGTGTGTGTGTGTGTGTGTGTGTGTGTGTGTGTGTGTGTGTGTGTGTGTGTGTGTGTA
Organism: Paralvinella palmiformis; assembly: GCA_025642065.1. Taxonomy (NCBI): domain Eukaryota; kingdom Metazoa; phylum Annelida; class Polychaeta; order Terebellida; family Alvinellidae; genus Paralvinella; species Paralvinella palmiformis. Next base: position 176,617 of record JAODUP010000271.1, read on the forward strand.
AGTGCTCGATTTTGTACGCACGTTTTACAAATCTGACATATCTTCATTAGAACAAAGAGATTCAATCTTGCAAAACAATAGAAAAACTTGAATGATTGTTTATAAGAGGTTGTCGTTGTTATTCTTTTTGCTGTTGCTGTTGTTGTTGTTGTCTTATTGATGTTACTCCTGTTTTCCGTAAGGTGTTATAATCATTAAACCGTCTTACAAGTTAATGATTGTGATTCTCAAATAGATCAAATTACCACGCGCGCACGCACACACACACACACACACACACACGAAAGAGAGAGAGAGAGAGAGAGAGAGATAGCCTCCCTAGCTCACCTGAGGCCATAACCCATTTATCATCATGACCTGACCCTATTCACCGTTTTCATCAGAGAGGACCACTGTCTATACCCCCGCCATCTATGGTCTATTTATAACGTCTAGAATGATAGTTAGACCCTATCTGACACTGTCTATATAGTCAGACCTAGAAGACGATATTTTAAGCAGAATTACCCATTTTCGAGCCATTTTTCAACTTCTAGGTGCCCACGTCTAAACTTTGTATAAAGATTTGTAAGAAATGTCAGGTTTATTAGTGTTTGGTGGGACCCGGTTATAGCGCCAGCTAATTATATAGTAAGAGTTGCGAGCTGGCTTAATATATTTGTGTGTGTGTGTTGTGTGTGTGTGTGTTTATATATATATATATATATATATATATATATATATATATATTTTTTGACATATCTGAAAATTATTTATCATATCAGCAAATTTTATTTATGTTTATAAAAATCGTGATTAAAGATAAGCAATAAATATTGAAACTTTAATGTGGTACACAACTGATATATCATCTGGAAAGACAGACAGACAGACAGACAGACAGACAGACAGACAGACAGACAGACAGACAGACAGACAGACAGACAGACAGACAGACAGACAGACAGACAGACAGACAGACATACAGACAGACAGACAGACAGACAGACAGACAGACAGACAAACAAACAAACAATAGACAGACAAATAGACAGACTTATAAATAAAGAAATTAAAGACATGTTATACCGGATCAATGTGTACTCAGCATATATCCGTCAGATGGCGCTCTGTCTCATCCGAAATGACCTACGTTACACAGCTAACAATTAGACATAATCCTGACTGAATCGCGTGGTATCAAATATCTGATCCAGACGGCCAGATGACGTCCACGTGTAACGTTATACTGATCCGGAACAGACAGAATCAGGTGTAACGTTATACCGATCCAGAACAGAACGGATCCTTGTTATCCTCCATCTCGGTGACAGACTGTTTGTTGTTCAGGATCTCTTGTAGTTGGCTGTTCTCTGATCTCCGGATCGCGGAATTTGTATCCGGAATGAAATGTGTTTATTAAAGACAAAAGTCGGGTAAACGATTATGGTAGAAGGAATATCTGGATATTATACCTATAAATATTAGAATATTCATACAGTATTCTATTTGAATATCAAAATATTTACACATTATAATATTTAATAAATCCTTCGTATTATATTACTATTAAAAATTATTTATTTGTAAATAATTCCAGCTTAAACCTTTAAGTGACGAGAGGTTCAATGTGAAGTTTCCAAATGAAGTTGATATTGAGGAGATTAATGAGGCTCACGTTGAGCACACGAAGAGGATGAGGCTAGTTTTCCACTCGGCTTACTGTTGAGGCAGTTTCGTGTCTAAATTTGGTTCTGAAACTGTATTGATGTTGGCTATAAAATTGATTTTGAGGTCGGATTTGAGTTTGATATGGAGCCCAAACTTGAGGTAGGTTTTGAGGATGCTGTTGAGTTTCAGGTGATTATAATTAGCATTGAGCAGTTATCAGGTTTTGTGTCATTTATTATGAAATAGTCATAACAAAATACTTTATTGTTGGATGTTACAATAACGATATTAATATCCTATATGAAATATTACAGTTTAAAATGGAAATAATTATTACAAAAATAAATAAATTATGATAATCACGATAAAACAATCATGATTAAAAAACATTATGATAAAAAATTGAAAGGTTTGTATTATGTGTGCGAATGTGCGTGTTTGCGAGTATGTATATGTGTGTTTATATGTCTGATTGATCTTTTACGGCCGTTTTTGTGCACATGTGTATGGCCTAATATATATATATATATATATATATTATATATATATATATATATATATATATATATATATATATATATATATATATATATATATATATATATATGACATAATGACGTTCGCTGAACTGACGTTTACTCTATAAAAGTGACGTAATGGCGAATTTAACGTTGACCAAAATGACGTAAAAGTGTTTTTTTTAACTGTACATATAAAGGTACACTGTGAGGTAAAGTCAATCCTCCTATAGGACACATTTAACACAAATATTAAGCATTTCCTCGACATTCAGCCATTATATTTCTCTAGACGTTACGCCTATTGTGTTCTCGTCTGTTCTAAGATGTTCCTCATTAACGTCATCCGCGCCTTAAAACCGTCCCTCAAAGATTACCCGACCAATCCCCTTAATCCATTGCCCTTTATTCCCTCGTGACGCCATATTGTCTCAGCCCCAACTATCCGCCATTCAGCGGTTGGCCGACAAATCGTTAGTTTTTAGTTCGAGAAAAGATCAGGAAATTTGCCTCTCAGCAGGTGACGAACTCGCTTGGTACGAGTTCGTGCCGATGGCGAAATGTCAGAAAGGACATTTTGTTTATGCGTCGAAGCTTCGGTACATAATCTGGCATTTTTCTTAAAATAGAAAAAGCCCCCTTTCTTCTAATCTTTTATGTATCTTAAACCACGTTTATGTCTAATGGTGCTGGGGAAAATAGGTGGGCCGGGGGGGGGGAGGTCCTTGTGTCAGTCAGGGGGGGTTCTTTAAAGATGTAGAGAGGGTTGTGTGTGCAGATCATTAACAGAATGTTATTGTTAAACTGTTATTTGGCTAAAATGTTATTTTGTTACCGGAGGTTGGGGGGGGGGGTTCTGAGTTCGTCATAGTCCAGTGACTTTTTTCTAATTCGCTCACCTCTCTCTATTCGCCATGTTTGTGGTATTTACATAAGGCATACACAAAACAGAACAGCCAACAGACAGCTATCTTGATTGATAAAGATTGATGTACGCTCAGGTAAAAGGTAATATCCTAATTGTAATTATAATGGGATTCGGGCGACGCGCACACACACACGCACACACAGACACATACACATACACACACACTCTCTCTCCTTATTCGTGAACACACTGACACACGTACATCTACGGTGACTGGTAAGATATTGTCAGCATATAAAAATCATATACTGCTTTTTGTACACTGGGGAGTCGTCCAGATGTCCTGATCACGATTTATGAATTCTGTGCCAGTGCCTTTTCACCTGCTGCTCTTTCACACGCACACACGCGCGCGCACACACGCGCACACACACACAGGCACATACAAACGCGCGCGCATATGCCCGCACACACGCTCGGACACACATGGTTTCGGTCTCCGGGGTAAAATGAGCGGAAAATTTCAGAATTATCAAAGTCTGTCCCATAAACAATGTCCATTGTGTCTCGGGTTCTGTCTTCTAGATGGCGTTGTGCCGTTTGATATCTGACTCGCCATTAACAATAATTTGCCAAATTCGCGGCCAACCGACAAAGGCGCCCCCTGCCGAGCGCGCCTTTCACTACGACGAACTTGACTGGTTCCCGTCCGTTGGGTGGTTCTTGAACCTCGTCATTGTTTGGGGAACCAAACAACAACAGGGTTCCTGGTGTGACGTCACACAAATACGGACATTCAGCTAAATATTCTCTCTCTATGATGTGCTAGTCATGTGACAAAGAATGGCTGATATATATATATATATATATATATATATATATATATATATATACATATATATATATATATATATATATATATATATATAAATTATAAGATATTAGCTTCATTGTGCACGAACCATTGTTCTGCGGTGAGCGCGGAATTCCTTAATTGTGCCGAAATTAATATTCCGACTAATTACCAGGTAATTTACCTGCAGCGAGAGACCTGTTTCTGTGTCTAAAAACAAAAGATGTTTCGATGTATCCGACATAACTCCGTCTTATAAGGAACTCCACTTAAAACGGTTTCCTTTTGTCTACTTTGTTCGATTTGCAACTTTTGATCGTGCGATGTGAATAGCTGCTTTATTTATTATTATTATTATTATTATTATTATTATTATTAGCATCTGATGACGTGTCCTGACCTATAACGGTAACTATCTCGACGGCTAGTAAACCAATATTCGAAATAAACTCGTTTTGTTGTCTCGTCTCGCTGTAAAGATTTTGGTGTTTGTGTTAACAACGGAACAACCGTGAATAGATCAAGGGGGCAATGGAAAATTAACTGACTGACTGACTGATTCACTGACCGACTCACTTAACTATTTATTTACTGTCTGATTCGCTGCCTGATATATTAACTAGGTCACTTTAGTGCAATTGCCAGGAGAGAGAGAGAAAGACAAACAGACAGACAGGGGGACGAGTGATTGGATGGACAGGCAGACAGACAAAGATATATTTACCTGTCTGTGTACATTTGTATATAATATATATATGTGTGTGTGTGTGTGTGTGTGTGTGTGTTGTGTGTGTGTGTGTGTGTGTGTGTCTAGGCATTAAAAATTCACATATTATTTAAGCTATCCCCTAAAATGTTTAAGTCTCTCGATCTTTAATAAACTATTTTCAATATTTACGGCCGTTTTCAGGCTTTTAGTTTTCTCGTTGACGCTTTCATTTTAACGAGTTTCAACAAGTTAATTCCTTTAGATCTGACATCTATTTGAAGTAAGAGTGGTGTTTATACAAACCGCGGATCTCGTCACGCACTCGACATAACAACACAAATATAATAATAAAGCTGTAAGTGTTCAGTTTATAACCTCAGAGCACTAAAAATCTTGCTGCACTAAAACACGACCTCCGATGGGCAGAGGTTTGTTTGGTAAGCGTAGGTACCGCGTGACACCTAGCGAATGAAAGTAAATCAACACAATTCAGTGCTGCCCCCTCACGAATGACTAATAAATAACATTCGTTTTGGGTTTGACGAGACCGTTAACATTACCGTCATGATGCACTGTAGTTTAGGCAACGTTATGATCCGACACAGGTTTTTTCTTAGTAGTAGTAGTAATAGTAATAGTAGTACTTCAGGTAAATACGGTGAAGCAGTTACTGATTTTTCTTTATACATCTGGCCGACATTTGCAGGTGACCAAAAAGACTGAAGTCGATTGTCCCAGATTTTCATTTTCTTTGAATCGCTAAAACTTTGTTAAAATTCCTATTCTGTGTCGATTTTGCCTGCAGTTTATTTTCTTTCTCTTTTCCATACACTCAGATCAGAAAGATCCTACGAAAAAATTAAAACTTGTCAAGTTTTGAGCGATTTTTAGTACGATGTTCAGATTTCCGAATATTTCTCATTTTGAATCTGAACAAGTAGGTAGAGTAGTAAAGAAATAGGTATTATTATTATTATTAGTAATAGTAGTAGTAATAGTATAGTATAGTAGTAGTAGTAATAGTAATAGTAATAGTAGTAGTAGTAGTAATAGTAATAGTAATAGTAGTAGTAATAGTAGTAGTAGTAGTAGTAGTAGTAGTATAGTAGTAGTAGTAGTAGTAATAGTAGTATAGTAATAGTAGTAGTAATAGTAGTAGTAGTAGTATAGTAATAGTAATAGTATAGTAATAGTAGTAGTAGTAGTAGTAGTAGTAGTAATAGTAAAGTAATATAGTATAGTAATAGTAATATAATAGTAGTAGTAGTAGTAATAGTAGTATTAGTAGTAGTAGTAGTAATAGTAATAGGAGTAGTAGTAGTAGTAGTATTTCCATTCATACTATTACATATATGTATACGGGATGATACCTCGTGATTGTGATTTATAATCTCGCTCCTATCTACATTTCTGGGATCTTTTCAGTGGACCATACCTCTCAGGTGTGATCTGCACCTACTCACTCACTAACTCTCTCACTCGTCCATCCATTCATCCACTCACAAATCTCAATTCTTTATCATGTAGACATTTATCCAGAGATATGGTTCTCGAGGTTGTCTTTTTAGACGTAGTTGTTGTTTGTGGTATGTGTTGTTTGTGGTATGTGTTGTTTGTGGTATGTGTTGTTTGTGACATATTTGTTTGTGGTAGTTGTTGTTTGTGGTATGTGTTGTTTGTGGTAGGTGGTGTTTGTGGTAAGTGTTGTTTGTGGTAGGTGGTGTTTGTGGTAAGTGTTGTGGCAGGTGTTGTTTGTGATAGATGTTGTTTGTGGTAGGTGTTGTTTGGGGTAGGTGGTGTTTGTGGTGTGTGGTGTTTGTGGCAGGTGTTGTTTGTGGCAGGTGTTGTTTGTGGTAGGTGTTGTTTGTGGTAAACATTCATCCACTCACTCACTCACATGCTCTCTCACTCGTCCATCCATACGCGCACTCACTCACTTACTGACTCACTAAAGTGGATGATGATGGCACTACAATTGTCAGTTGGACAGATCATAAAGTACAGGATGCTCAAGGCAGGGCGAGATTACACGACTCTATCCGAGACACAAAATGTACAAGCGTTAAAAGTTCTTAGACTTGATCAAGACTTAAGAAAGTTAATATTAATACACAAAAACTTTTATATAAAACTCCCCACATTGCCCCACACTCCAGAATGACACATTTAGCTTCAGTGCTATAGAAATTACATATTCGTTATTATTATTATTATTATTATTATTATTATTATAAAAATGGTGTTGTATTATATTATTATATTATTATTATCATCATCATCATCATCGTCTCGTCGTCGTCGTCGTCGTCGTCGTCGTCGTCGTCGTCGTCATTTCATTATTAATTATTTTCTTAATCTTGTACTGATCTGTACTTAATGACAACAAACATTTGATGACGATGTACAAATTGATGAACAAATCAGATAGTTGACTTACCTGAGGCGAGGACACGATGTTATTGATTATCGTATACTAAATGGTATTTCTGATGGCTGAAGCGGTAGAGCACCCAACACTTGAATCGAAGGGTCAACGGTTCGCAGCACGTTAGAAACTTGCCAAACAAAAGGCATCATAACGTTCCCGTGTTTAATTTATGACGTCATATCGCTGACCACGTGATACTAAATACATGAACAAATATTGTCATAACGTTCCTACCGTACACATTAATTCAGTAACACTGTCTCGGCTCACAAAATAGTGGGTGGTTGACAAAATTAGATGACGCAGACATTTAGAACAGATTACTTTGGAATGTTAAAGGCTTTCTAATGAAGAGGGAAATATTTTAGTGGCTACGGCTAACTGGGCCGATTGACCTACGAAGGCAATGAGAGATGAAACATCCTTCTGAAACGGCCTGGCAGGATTTGAACCCAACGATATTTGGCAAACTGCGCTACCAGTTCACAATTGACGCTCAGATAGCACAACGGTTAGCGCACTGTGCTGCAAATCTCCTGGTTGTTGTGTTCGAATCCCGATTATACCCATATGCGAGGGGATTCGATGCCCTTGAGTCATATGTCCGGGCTGTAACCAGCATCGAGGCTAAATAACCTGACATAAAGAAATAAATTGTCCATGAAAATAGACCACCGCCTTATAAGGAGATATAATAATCTGAAACTGACCAATCAGAACACATCTCGGCTCCATGTTGCTGTATTAATACTCTGAAAGGGTTTAGGGAGGGGGGAGGCAGAGGGAATTAGAGATACGTAGTTTGAGCCACTTAGAATATAAAATATTTAGGACGAGATGGAGCCACCTACATATAGGAACCCCCCCCCCCATAACCGGCTACATCTGTCGTAGACACCACAATATATGATAACAAATACACTAGAACAACAAACATATAGTTGTCCTGGTGGTTTAGGGTAGAGTGGACGACCACAAATTAGGAACTTCTTAGTTCCAATCCATCAACTGGTGGTTAGTCTTACCATATATGACCATAAATAACTACTTAGTTTATTATAATGCTTTATAAATTCCATACACCACAAAATAGAATAACATATTAAATGGTTATTAAACAATTTAAATACAAACAAACAAATCTCAATTCTTTATCATGTAGACATTTATCCAGGGATGTGGTTCTCGAGGTTGTCTTTTTAGACGTAGTTGTTGTTTGTGGTATGTGTTGTTTGTGGTATGTGTTGTTTGTGACATATTTGTTTGTGGTAGGTGTTGTCTGTGGTAGGTGTTGTCTGTGGTATGTGTTGTTTGTGCCAGGTGTTGTTTGTGGTAGGTGTTGTCTGTGGCAGGTGTTGTTTGTGGCAGGTGTTGTTTGTGGTATATGGTGTTTGTGGCAGGTGTTGTTTGTGGCAGGTGTTGTTTGTGATATGTGTTGTTTGTGGCAGGTGTTGTTTGTGGCAGGTGTTGTTTGTGGCAGGTGTTGTTTGTGGTAGGTGTTGTTTGTGGTAGATGTTGTTTGTGATATGTGTTGTTTGTGGCAGGTGTTGTTTGTGGTAGGTGTTGTTTGTGGTAGGTGTTGTTTGTGGTAGGTGTTGTTTGTGGTAGGTTGTGTTTATGGTAGGTTGTGTTTGTGGTAGGTGGTGTTTGTGGTAGGTGGTGTTTGTGGTAGGTGATGTTTGTGGTAGGTGGTGTTTGTGGTAGGTTGTGTTTATGGTAGATGGTGTTTGTGGTAGGTGTTGTCTGTGGTAGGTGTTGTCTGTGGTATGTGTTGTTTGTGCCAGGTGTTGTTTGTGGTAGGTGTTGTCTGTGGCAGGTGTTGTTTGTGGCAGGTGTTGTTTGTGGTATATGGTGTTTGTGGCAGGTGTTGTTTGTGGCAGGTGTTGTTTGTGGCAGGTGTTGTTTGTGATATGTGTTGTTTGTGGCAGGTGTTGTTTGTGGCAGGTGTTGTTTGTGGCAGGTGTTGTTTGTGGTAGGTGTTGTTTGTGGTAGATGTTGTTTGTGATATGTGTTGTTTGTGGCAGGTGTTGTTTGTGGTAGGTGTTGTTTGTGGTAGGTGTTGTTTGTGGTAGGTGTTGTTTGTGGTAGGTTGTGTTTATGGTAGGTTGTGTTTGTGGTAGGTGGTGTTTGTGGTAGGTGGTGTTTGTGGTAGGTGATGTTTGTGGTAGGTGGTGTTTGTGGTAGGTTGTGTTTATGGTAGATGGTGTTTGTGGTAGGTGTTGTTTGTGGCAGGTGTTGTTTGTGGTAGATGTTGTTTGTGGTAGGTGTTGTTTGTGGTAGGTGTTGTTCGTGGTAGGTTGTGTTTATGGTAGGTTGTGTTTGTGGTAGGTGGTGTTTGTGGTAGGTGATGTTTGTGGTAGGTGATGTTTGTGGTAGATGTTGTTTGTGGTAGGTGATGTTTGTGGTAGGTGTTGTTTGTGGTAGGTGGTGTTTGTGGTAGGTGTTGTTTGTGGTAGGTGTTGTTTGTGGTAGATGTTGTTTGTGGTAGGTGGTGTTTGTGGTAGGTGGTGTTTGTAGTAGGTGTTGTTCGTGGTAGGTTGTGTTTGTGGTAGGTGTTGTTCGTGGTAGGTTGTGTTTATGGTAGATGGTGTTTGTGGTAGGTGGTGTTTGTGGTAGGTGGTGTTTGTGGTAGATGATGTTTGTGGTAGGTGGTGTTTGTGGTAGGTGTTGTTTGTGGTAGGTGGTGTTTGTGGTAGGTGATGTTTGTGGTAGGTGATGTTTGTGGTAGGTGGTGTTTGTGGTAGGTGATGCTGGTTAAAATAAGATTTAAGACATTGTCAGACAAGTAATTTTTTATTTTCTTTATCTGTAGATAACAAAGAAGAAGACATTCTACTTTTTCAAATATTTTATACACAAATAGAAGACATCTAACCGACTAGATATCGACATTAATGTGATAGTAAAATAATCAGATGTAATTGTTTAATGTAATTCTTATTGTAAGAACCCAGTCATTGTGTTTGTAATCGAAGGTTTACCGCATCACTGGAGGGTAAGTGACTGATTACGGTAAAGACTTAAATGTTTAGTTATAACTCAATTACAACTATTGTAATGAATATGAAAACGATATCCCCGTCCAGTTCGGGTGTTCCGCTGCAAACCTCCAGGCTCTGGTTTCGAATCCGCGTCACACCTGTATTTCTAGGACGTTTCTCTATGGCGTGGCAGGTCATATATATCAGGTGTGACCAGCCTCAAGGCTAAACAATTAAAATCAATGATCAATGATCGAATTACAAAACTACAAATTTAATATATATATATATATGTGTGTGTGTGTGTGTGTGTGTGTGTGTGTGTGTGTGTGTGTGTGTGTGTGTGTGTGTGTGTGTGTGTGTGTGTGTGTGTGTGTGTGTGTGCCCCATTTACAATTCGATTACGAGATTATTTATTGATAAAAAAATTAGTTTTTCTTCAACATTGTTTACTAATAAACTTAAATAATGTTTACACCATCATTAACACAGGTGTAGATGTCAGTCATAGTCTAATCATTTCACGTTGTTTGTGTTAGAGGACGACCCGACATGTATCATCCGTTATCTGTTAGAGAAGGAAGGAATGTGATATCGTTTAAGATATTGCGTCATCACGCGTTTCTCGTTTTATAAGATCTGGAATTACATAAACTAACATGTGACGTGTACATCCCAATAAAAAGATTCGACAGAAAACTGATCGATTGAATAAAAGATGATGCCTAAAGGTTTTGAAATTGGTTTGTATTTATGTGTTTTTCTCGTTATTTCTTACATCTCAGACCAAAATGCGTTCTGGATTTCTGCTACTTAAACTAAATATCGCACGATTGGATCATTGGGGTATAAAAACAAACACTCCAGCTAACTCTGACCTCCATTTGTAAAATAGATAAAGACGGCCGATTTAATTTGGCGTACATTTGAAGAAGAATTTTTTTTTCCAATGAGTGACCTGTTTGATGTCAAAACACTATCATTATTGATAAATCTATGCAGAGATTTTTAAGCATCCAACTGGAAAGTGAAAGTGGATTACAAAAATCTGGAAAGTAATTAATTACAGACAACATCGGTCTGAGCTAGAATTATTTTGCAAACAAATACATATGTCAACACTCAGATTAAGACATCCTAAATTTTAAAATGTTGCATATACTTTTTAAACTGTGCATACTTATTTGATATTTTTTTAAACAGGTCATTCTACTATGTATATTGTTTGTTTTGTTGTTCGGAGAGAATCCCCACACTCGCTTATTCGGCACAGCCTCTATGTTGGAGTGGTTGAGAAACCTCCTGCCCCACCACTCACAGGGGAGCAGTATGGAAAGATGGAGCCCAAACACCCTGAGGATGGTCACTGCCAGAGTGTTTTACGTCCTCAAAGGGTGTTTAACGTTCCCCTTTATTTTAAATAATTCAGTGCAGACGGCAGCGCCATTTAACGTGGTCAGCCACCCAAGATGTTGTGAGCCGAGAAATCAATCTTCTGGAGAAAAGTTTCGACCTCTTGCGGGATTCGAACCTGTGACCGTTGGCACCAATTGCCGGGTGCTTAACCGCTAGGCCACCAGAGCTCACTACACTATGTATTTGAGTTATAAATCTTGTTTATCTAACAGAGCGTCCAATCAGGAGCTGGCTTTCTTTGGGTCTACCCAGTGACGTCACTTTATGGTAAGCCAAAATTGAATTATCTCGTCTATATAAGTTGGTATTATTGAATGTTACTTATTCAAGTTTTAATGCATAACCTTCATAATTATAAGAAAGTATAACATATATAAGTAAAATGTTCATCTTATTCACTTTAGGATCAGCTTCCATCAGTTATAGGGGATCGGTTAGGGGATCAGTTAGGGGATCAGTTAGGGGATCAGTTAGTTATGAAGACACGTTCGGGCCGGTTTAATAAACACTGATCAATTTTATTAACATTTAGACTAATATATACGAATTCGAACTAAACTTTATCTTTACTTCTCACTGGATACAAGCCTTATAGACAATTTCCGCGACGACTGCGCCATCTAGCGAAGCGTCCGGTTTTCAGCAACATCTTTAAAAATTGTTCAGTGTTATGGATTCACGAATGTGAGCTGGGAGTGTATTCCATAGCTTGGAGTGCATGCTATATCTAGATTTTATAACCCTTGGAACAACCAGTGTCACTGAACCCATCGAACGTAGCGTTCTTCTTGGTTGATAAACTGTCAACATGTCAGATATGTATCTTGGGGCCTGTTCATGTAGGGCTTTATACGTGTGCATTAGGATTTTAAATTGCACTCGATACTTAACAGGTAACCAATGGATATCCTTCAATATTGGTGTCATGTGACTCCGGCGTGATGTTCGAGTTATAATCCGCGCCGCCGTGTTCTGTATATGTTGCAACTTGTTAATGGAGGTCTGGGGCAGTCCATTGAGCAAAGCGTTACAGTAGTCCAAACGTGATGTTATAAGCCCATTAACCAGTGACTTACTCCCATCACTTGTTAAGTAACGCCTAATATGCCCAATGTTGCGGAGTTGGTGATAGCCAGCCCTACAGATAGTTATTCAACTGTTGCTCCATATTTAGTGCAGAGTCAAAGATAACACCTAAGTTCTCCACAGTATTCACTGGTGTTATATTAATATCACAAAAACAAACAGTAACGTTTTTCATATGGATGGCATTATGCTTAGATGTGAACAGCATAACTTCCGTCTTGTCACTCACTGTTCAGTTTCAGCATATTTGTACGCATCCGTCCCTTAATGTCAGTAAGGCAGTTTTCAATGAGTGAGAGGGATTGTGCTTTCTCAGCGTCTTCCTTCGGCTTGAATGAGATGTATAGATGTGTGTCATCTGCATAAAAATGGTAAGAAATTCCATGCCGACGGATAATGGCTCCTAGAGGCTTAGCGTACACGGTGTGTTTCTTCGGGCCGAGTACCGAGCCTTGTCGTACACCATATTTCAGGAGTACTGGCTTAGAATGTTCGCTATCTATGACCATCTTTTTATTATGTAACATTTAGCACCAGAGTGTATGAGTGAAAAGATGCAACTCAGACAGCCATTAGAAAAAATTAATAATCATAAAGCAAATTGGAAGGTTTGAATAAGACTGTTTTTTTTTTAGAACAAGAGACTTAATTATATTGAAACTTAAATATTTAAGATAATAATATGTTCCTAATGTTTAAATTGACATTGTTCTTTAGCAGATATTTTTAGTTTATTCACATAAGATTTCACTTGCAGTCTGACATTAATTACTTCCCAGAGCGTCAAACGTCTCGGATGATGAAAGTTGACCTTCCCCCGTATAAATAATGTTATCTATTAACAAAACAATTAGTTCTGTTAATCCACCAAAACG